>JAWPHD010000527.1:0-445089 GCA_037043455.1 Cyrtodaria siliqua | reverse complement strand
CTATTGTCAACATGTGGCTCGTTGGTCTAGGGGTATGATTCTCGCTTTGGGTGCGAGAGGTCCCGGGTTCAAATCCCGGACGAGCCCATTACTTTTAGTATTGTTAATATCAAAACATCTCCAGTGCATTAACATCTATAGAAGTTAAAGATGAACGGTCTCCCTTTTTGAAGAATTTTTTGATAGTTCCGGAGAGAAACATATATTTAAAATTGCTACTAAGTTATATGTAAAAATAAGTATTATTTGCATGACGTAGATACTACTTTTACCACTTCGTGACTGCACGGGGGAAATGAGGTAAATCTGAATTGTATAACTGCACAACTAGTGTCAGATAATTGATAAATACATTTACCTGTGGATTAATTTACCTGTTCAAAGTTTTCTACGTCATCAAATAAAATCTTATTCTCGCTTTTCACAGATATTGTAATGTGTGAATTGTAAATATCTATTGTTGTGTATTGATTTCGATTTAAATAAACATTATCATGTTCATGAAACAAAACATGGCCGGAGAACTTAAAGGAACTAAGCCGCCAAATAACGGCAAAATCACACTATGAAACCGTTTATTAAAACTCTATGCAGGTGTTCATGTCATATAATAATGTTTATGTACAGATTGAAAGTATAAGTTTATCCACGTGTTCTTAAAAAAACATGATAGGATATGCGTTGATATATAGGTTTAGAAACTGTGTACATCTGTTGTAAAATTTGCCTGTCGATGGCGGAATATGGACTTTACTGAATAAGATAAGAAGTGTGCTTGTCCGCGAATGTGTCGAAGACCTCAATGCTACACCACTGATTGGACTAAAACTTGTTTCGCGTCTAGTCAGTGAATGAGTGAAAGCAGAGAACTATTACTTCTTAAATCTTCATTGTTTTACATCGTTTGTGACACTTTTGTTTTACACTCGTAGCTATGGGCTGGTGTGGGCGAGTGGATAGCACGATGGACTTGACATCCAAATAACCTGCAGGTTCAAGCATCAGGAGATCCCGTAAGAGCACGTTAAAGAACCATAGGAATGTTTCGTATGCAAGATTTGATTTAAACATATTTTATTGCCAATATTTTACATACAGAGCAAATATAAATATATATACGATAGAAATATTATAATGACAGATGGGTTGGGTTACAAGTTCTACCAACATTAGATTAAACCCTTCCCAGTCGCATGCAAGAGCAGGTCGTGTTCGCGGATTCCTATGTATCCCCCACCCCACTCTCTCTTAAGTCGGAATATCAAGTAAAATAAACCCACCCAGGAATCTGGCAATTTATATAAATAAGTACTGAAGCAACAAGCACAAACAAGAGAGACAAGTAGCAGACTCGGTTTTATTGAATCTGTTCATGAGCTACATGCGTACGTGTATACTTGAACGTTCTCGTGTTTCTATTTAGAGGCATGTGTTGCGAATCTCTGATTTATTACATCTACTTCTATATAAATAATAGTTTTATTAGATCTGTCAGTAAGTAAGTATACTTACAACCTTGATCTGTGGAAAAGGTCAAGTGCTTTATTTAGTCAGTGGAGGTATTTATATCTTCAAGTGTTTACTGACCATCTCTTGAAGTATGTAAAGTGTTGCAATATTATCTTTTGGTCCCCATCCAGCTGGCAATATCATTGTTTTCAGTCTTCTTTTTTTTTATCGTTGTACCTGTATGAAATAGGTTATAGATTGTTTACACGTGTAACGTCATGTGAGTTATGCCCCTTATTTCAAACGGCGCCATTTGCAGATAATTGCCCGCCAAAGTTACCCGGGAAATTCTAGTGAGGGAGCGAGCAAACGTTTTATACGAACGTCAGGTATAGTTCGTGAATCTTATTCATATATATACTTTTTTATGCTTTTCCTAATATTTAACACAATTACCACCGCACGAATCTGAAATGGGCTTAAAAAAGAAAGACGTAATTACAACTAAGACCACTGATTCGCCACGGGAATTTCGCCCTTTGATGTGTTGATGCAACACGCCCATTATAGACTGCTCCACAGCCTTCAATTAAATTATGGTGTTAAAGCACCAGTGATTTTCCTTCTTCATTTTGTATAGGAATGATGTATGGCAAGCGCAAAAAATGCTGATTTTTTCCCTGTAGAAAATTGTAAAACACATAAATGAACAAGCTCGCTCCAATAGAATAAATAAATAAAAACCTGGGGTAATTTTACATTCTGTAACTACAGAAATTTCTGAGGAAGTCTGTTCGTCATCACCCGTGATCTGATTCAGCTTTTTAAACACAGCTCTAGCTAATGCTCTGTAAGCCCTTTGCGTTGTTCTTTTTAACCTTTTATACGTAATATTTTTGAATTATGGGACATGTTGTTTGTTGATATCGGAGCAAATCTGGGTTAAAGAACGTCTTTCGTAATCGTATATCGTATAAATACTATGATACGATAAAGCGGTCGATTGATTCTGGTGACAAAATATAAATGTGTCTCGCCCATTGGATAGTTGGTACCTGCGCGCGACTACAAGGTGGGGGTAAAAGCGTCGAATGTTCTAGATAATGAACTAGCTATTCAGCTCTTGATTATTTTTATCAAGGTGCAGTACGGCTTTTACCCCAACCTGATAGTACGACAAATCAAGTTTTCGCGAAAATTAAAATGTAAAACGCTTACAGAAAGCTCTTTTTCCAATACTTATGGTGATTCCCGTTTGCCGGTGGTCGCTTATTACCGGGGTAGTTTGTAAAAATCCCATTCCCATGATGCAATGTCTTTTCATAAGGTCATTTGTATGCAAATGTGTTGACCTAGATTGCCGCTATGTATCAACATCAGTAACAAACCGAAATTATTAAATATTTTCATTTTAAAAGGAACAAAACAAATACCTCCTATTTTTTTCTACTTTTTTTTCTTTTTCAGAAACTTAAAGCATGCATGTCTCAAAATTGATCAAATTTGGTTTTTATGCCGTGGTGAGGTGTGCGTCGTCCAGGCCAAAAATAAAATTATGTTTGTTTCCCCTTCCCGACCGACCCACCGAAATTGCCGCGACCCGAATTATTTTTTCGACACTGGCGAAAAAAAAAAATATATTTATTTTTTTTGATTTTTTTTTTGTCTTAAATGTGTCTTATAGGTAGCATGTATTCCAGTTTTGATCTCAAATAAAAGAAATGAAATAAAAAAAATATTTTACCTACCCAACCCTTTTTTGCATGGGTCGGGAAGGGGAAACAAACATAATTTTATTTTTGGCCCCATCTGTCCGTCCGTCTGTCCGTAAACTTTTTTGTAGCGACTACTCTGAAACTACTGAATAGATTTTCATGAAACTTTACAGAAATGTTGCCCATGAAGTCTAGTTGATCCTAGCAAAAATTCATGTTGATGTGAAATCCAAGATGGCCGCCAAATCTAAAAATAGGTTTTTAAAAAACAAGTTTGTAGCTGTTTACTTCTTGAAAACTATAAGTGATACTGATATGGGACTTTTTCTAAAATGATCAGCATGACATGATGTTGGTCCTTGTCAAAAATCGTTATGATTCGACGCTAAACATGGCTGCCAGCGGCCATCTTTGTTTACATAGAGTTATATAGTAAAAACTTGTAGCGACTACTCCTCTGAAACTACCTGGCGGATTTTCATGAAACTTTACAGGAATGTTGCTCTTAATGTCTAATTGATCCTAGCAAAATTTCAGATTAGCCAGAAATTCAAGATGGCCACCACAGCTAAAAATAGATTAAAAAAAAAGAAAGTTTGTAGCGACTACTTCTTTGAAAACTATAAGTGATATTGATATGGGACTTTTTCTAAAATGATCAGCATGACATGATGGTTATCCGAGTCGAACATTATTTTGATTTGGCTGCCAGTGGCCATCTTTGTTTACATAGAGTTATATAATGAAAAGTTGTAGCGACTACTCCTCTGCAACTACTTGACGGATTTTCATGAAACTTCACACGAATGTTGCTCTTGATGTCTTATTGATCCTAGCAAAATTTCAGGTCAGCCGGAAATTCAAGATGGCCACCATGCTAAAAATAGATTTTCAAAATACAAGTTTGTAGCGACTACTTCTTGAAAACTATAAGTGATATTGATATGGGACTTTTTCTAAAATGATCAGCATGACATGATGTTGGTCCTTGTCAAAAATCGATGGCTGTCAGTGGCCAAACATGTCTGTCAGCGGCCATCTTTGTTTACATAGTTATATAATGAAAACTTGTAGCGACTACTCCTCTGAAACTTCTTGACGGATTTTCATGAAACTTCATAGGAATGTTGCTCTTGATGTCTAATTGATCCTAGCAAAATTTCAGGTCGGCCGGAAATTCAGGATGGCCGCCACGGCTAAAAATAATTTTTCAAAAAACAAGTTTGTAGCGACTTCTTCCTAAAAAAGTTTGTAGTGACTTCTTCCTAAAATCTAAATCAATCAGTAGAGCTTCAAGGTCATTGACCTCTTGTTTGATGTTGTCTGCTAGTTTTAAGCTTGGCCATCTTGCTTCATAATAAATCAGGTCGAGTGTTTCAAAATATGACCAACATCCGGTGCTAACATAAAATCATGCGATGTGATTTATACCTATACATCGGTATACCGCCATTTTTGTTTTTTGTACCAGACTTGATGTGACCTATTTGTGGTGATAATTTTACAATTAAAAAACACTTTAAAATTTGAAATGTGTTGATGGATATGGAAAGATAATAGATTATTTTATCATCCTATCACACATAGTTTTAAAATGTTATATTTTCGCTTTCAGCTGGATGCATTTTATGACGAGTACACACCGGTATATAGATGAGCGAGCATAACGTGTAATATTTTTATTAAACCTTTTGATTGGGAAAATATGACTTTGGATTGGGAAAATATGACTTTGGATTGGGAAAATGACGTTGTTTTTTTGAAAATACAGTCGATTTTTGCTAGAGGAAAGTGCCGATATTCGGCGGTAAAAATAACCAAAAAAAGTCGCTGAAAAACATTCCTTCAAACCCCAAACTCCCAGAAAATCTACAAAATACATTGTGCCTAAAAATAAGCAAACCATTTCCCTGCCTCACTTGCGATACAAAATACACGCAATTTACATTTTTTTTTGAAAAATACCACCGTGGATGTTTTCCGGCCCTCCCTCATCCCCACCCACCGGAAATCCCTTTAGTTTTCCTTACCTCATTCTCTCACCTCAAAAAAACTCCCATAGAATATATTTTTGGACAACACCTCAGACCTCTTCCTTCCTTTTGTAGGGTTTGCTATCTGAAATATCTCAACACCGGGGTATGTTAAACATAACTTTGTAATGGTATATACCAACATGGGTCTACCCTTGATAATAAGACATAAAAGTGATTGTATATTTTGCGAGTACACTTCTGCATAAGTTGAACTATCTATATATGCATTTATTATATACTTTCCGGTGAAATAGTGGATTAAATCCTATGTATATTCTATGCCTCAGACTGCCGCTTGTTTGAGTTAGAAAAACTGGACATGCTCAGTGAATCAGTCTAACGCCTCATTCACTTCTTCGTAACATAACTCGATTGTATCTAGAAGGTCACCATATTGATTACATCATCCTAGCATGATGCTTCTTAGATTTCTGCCAAAACGAATTTGCCATCAAAATCAAAGTTATCATCAAAGTTTTGCAATGTCATTTAGCAGATTGCTCCATCTTTAGTTTATTTACATGAAAGCAGTTATAAAACCTTCATTTGTATTGTAACAAACATGCAACGCAGATCAGGGCTTTTTTTACCTTATATAACACAGGCCTGTAAAACACAGGCCTGTGAAAGGCCTCTTCCCAATTAAAAACTTGGACTATTTTTTCCCAACTGTGGCAGAATTTTTTCCCAACAGAAAGCAGCAGTCTCTCAGAATTCGAGAAAAAGCATCTGCAATGTGTTTTTATCTGTTAAGTAAGTTCTGACTGAGAAGTCAGTAATTATAATAAATAATGGCTGAAAATATAAATAAAACATAATAATGTCATATTTACTTAATTTGAAATCTTACATCTTTCCCAAAATAAGAAATTTATATAGCGTTTTTTCCCCAAAATGGACAGGCCTGGGCCTCTTTCCAAATCATACATCAACACGTGGCTAACAAACATATTGTTTATATAGCAACAGCACACTATTTATTTTCTGTGCCATTGCCTTCCGGCTAACAAAATGTAAAGATTTTGAACATAACGATCCTTTGATATACACATGAGGCATAATCCCGGAGAAAGACGGGATTGGCGAATCTGCCCAATTGGCCCATTAATTTGTGTTACTTTAAATGTAAATAATGCTAAAATGTGTGATTTTCATTAAAAGTTTGACCCATAAGCCCAACCAGGGCACGAAAATTCCACTCGTCCGCTCGTACTGACAAGTGAATTTTAAATCCGGACGAGTGAAACCTATGAATCGGTCGTCCGAAAGGACGTGTAACTGTTCAGTAGAAAGAAAACCAAAAGAAAATAGTTCTTAAACAGGTTATTAAGCGATTAAATGCAAATGCAATTTAAGTCAACCAGATGTTGAGAAATGGATGCATTTCCGTTTTTCGTACTAAAATGCGGCTCCTGTTGTTCTAAGTTCACTGAGCGCAAACGTTACGGTATTTGATGTTATGCAAATAACACTTTTACGGGAGAAATCTTATAATAAAGATAGATGGGCCAACTTTGGAAAATTATAATCCAACAGAAAGTATTGTAAAATTGCTAATTTCTAGAAAAGGGATAAAACATACATAAGGACAAGTGTGCACAGGCCCCACAGGCAAATATGGTCCCAAGGAGGCGACAGTCCGACTCTACCTCTGATAGTGATTCATAATTTTCATTGATTTATAATTTATATAAAAGAAAGCAACACATTATGATTTTTTCTTCTGTTTTTTTATATAATAGTGTCACATGATGGTATAGGACTGCTTTGACTTCTGAACTTTTACAATCAGAGCAGGACAAGTAAACATCCTAAAGGACGAGTAACATGTCAATGCCACTCATCCTGCAGGACGAGTATACAGTTAAAAATATTTTTTGTCCCATGCCAATCAGATGATTAAATTTTTTAAAAATGTATATGAAAAATCACAAGAGATACCTCAAAATGTCCAATAGTTATAAGCAGATTCTTACAAATAAATTGATAAATAATTTTGATAGATTTTTGTCGAGGTGCACAAATTTAGAGCAGTGGTGCAGCTAGTCGATGGAAGCCATCACAAAATATCAGCATTGTCGATATCGAAATCCTGACCTTGACCTTGATGGTGAAGGTCAAGTTTCACATCTTGAGCGACATCCTCTGAATCTTTCTAATCTTTAATGAAAACCTTTTGACCTAATCAACATTTCTGCAAAGACATAATTATGTTTAATATCTCAAAAGGTTTTGGGAGGAGTTCCGTTCACAAGTGTGTGACGGACGGACCTAGTGAAGGGTTGACAGGAGCGACGGACGGACAGTTTCGAAAATAATATATCCGATTTTCCTCCCTCAAAAAATATGAATATAAACAAGGAATGCATATAAATATTTGTTGTTTTCTGGGTTTGCTTAACTTCCAGTTGATAGAGAAATAGAGATTATTTAACTGCTGGAATCGATTACCAAAAAGTCGCAAAACCGGCCGTTTACTAGAGAGATTGAATCGAACTAAAGTTGGCTTGTTTCTATTGTTTCAATAAAATGCATTGTATGCTACAGTTGCTGCCACGCGGATTACGACTTTTTCGCAGTATCCCCGCGACCGTATTTCAGTCGAAGTCGCAAATCGCCGCTATCGTACCGCGGATTGTCACCTGAAAACGCGATCGTCAAAATCGCCGCGATTGCAAAATCCTGCCTCGAAAGAAAGCAATCACCGCGATTCTCTGTGATAGGATCGCGGGGGAACGCGGGGGAAATTAGAGCAGGGATCAATAGAAAATGTAATAAAACTGATAAATACAATGAATAAATTTCGGAAGCAATACGTATTTCAAACTTTTAATGCATTTAATAACACATGGTTTTTGTTTTTGTTGTCCAAAAGTCGCATTTCTCTTCACCGGACATAAATTGGCTACCCACAATCCTTTGTGATGTGTGTAGCTATTAACAAGGCGGCACTAATAACGGGTTTATGACCCGGAATTCCTTTCATTTTTTCGGATTATTTCTGACTAAAGAACCCATCGATGTATTAATAAAATTGTAATTAAATATTAAGAAACATAAATAATTTAAACATCGTGATATTTAAAATCGTATACGTTGAGATTTTATATAGTAAATATAGATCTAGAATGAATTGTATTGTGTACATTATATATGTTTGAAAATGTGTACATGCATAAAAATCTACATTGCCTTCGTACAAGTAAATCAAGAATTATTAACGAAAACGGTCAAGTGTTCCTTTCAAGTTGCCGAAATTACCTAAATTACATGTACATAGTAATCTATATTTTAATTAATTTAACTAATCAGGCGGGACAGTAAACAAAAACAACCCATTTACTCAATTATCGCCTATACATGTACTATAATTGGTTATCATTATTGTCTAATGATTGTCCAAAATAGCGATACAAACCGTTTTCTAATTAAAGAAGTTACGTTCGCACGTTCTTTTCTTAATTAGCTCATATTTTGCTCGAGAATTTGATCGGTCCAACAACAAAGAATTGTAACAGGTGTTTCAAGAATCATTATTGTCCAATAATTATCCAAAATAACAATGGTAAATGTATCTAATTAAAGACTTAATCCAATAATAGATCGCGCGCTATTCTACTCAATTACCTAAATTGCGCTTGAGAATTTGGTCGGTTCAACAAAAAAGAATTGTAAACCCTTCTTTCAAGAATTAATTACGGAGTCAAGAAAATATCAGATGAAAAGTGCTAATTACTAAAACCATTCCTTTTCGCGATTGGTTCATTGTAAAACCAATAGAAATCAAATGTATAATTGTACGTCTAAATTTAAGTATTTAAGACGTTCTTTAATAACTTGCTCCATAAAATATTGTACATTCTTGCTTAAAAGTGCGTGTTCATTAATTGTGCCTCGGAGTTTTAATCTTCTAAAAGTGTGACTTGTGTGTCTGTGACTTTGTGTTTGAATATTAAGTGTTTATAAGTGTTTTGAAAAAACTTTGTGATGGCGTTGCGTCAACTTACAAAACAAGACTCGCACTATCTTGTACAATTCGAGTGTGACAAGAAGAAACAAATTCGTACTTCCGGATTTATAAGAACGGAGAACGAGGTAATACATCTTTTTTAACTCAGAGCATCAGTAGTGTTCATGTACTTGTCTTTGTACCTCTAACTTTACACAGTTTGCCTTGTTTATTTTATTCACACTGTTTGCTTGTTTATATTATTCGCCATCAATATCCTCATCCTCATCGTATTATTAATATTAATTTATTATTACATGTATTATTTTCTTTCTTGTTTATTTAAATACTGCTTCAGTTATCTAAATGTACATACCCATTACTGATAAATAATACGTCTAGCAAGCAAATTAACAGATTTTTAGCAAATTTAATTCTGTTGAACAGATTCTAGGATACATGTGTAGAAGCGGTTATGGGCAATACTTACATGTACATGTACTTGAGTTCAAAGTGGGTACGATGTAATTTCGTACATGTAGATGTTAATGAGGTCTGTTCAAATATGATGTAGACATTATTAATAAGTAATATACTTTTATAAATCAAGAAGTTCAAATTAAAGGCAATAAAGGTCTACGTTTTCTCTTTCATAGCAAAACGTATTATTATTATAAAATTATTTTAAACTGATTTCAAGAAATACGACTTTTTTCATCCCCGCTTAGCTGCCTATTCAATTCAATTCAATTCCAAGTTAAAGGGACTGAGAAGCGATCTGGAAGAATGATTGGTGACATCAACATATAAATGAAAACCATTGTTGAATAATCACGTTTCTTTAAATGTATTTAGAAAACAAATATCCCGAAAGGCATGTATATATTTAATACACATGAAAATATTTAAGATTTTAAAATTTTATATTTCATTTGTATTAAGCTTTATATTTATAATATTTCTGCTTGTTCGATATTCATAATTACATAATTGTGATTTTGGACTAAGTGTACCAGTGACAATGCTACAATGTACATTTCGCCCGACGACTTAGTCTTACCTTTTATTTAGTCTTTCTTGAAATGCAGTTCTAAAATAATGTCTCATTTTAGGCTGTTCCGTGGATTGGTTTCTCGTCCTACTAGATAATTCTTTGCAACGTAACAATAAATAGTATGTTTTTTGCATTAAAGATCCACTGCCTCCCCTGCTTAAACCAAATTACATACTTCACACATGTATTCAGCATCATAAGAAGCGAAGTACCTCTTAAATTAACAGTAAATTATGGCCCCTGTGTACCTAAGAAGCTTGTATGTAAATGTAACAAACAAAACCAAACTTTCAGTGTTTATTGTGTTAGCTATAAAAGTTAATACTTATTTGAAAAATATCGGCACCCAGTCAGTTTTTCTGCACATATGAAATGAACACCCATTTCAAACACATATACTATTTTAAAACCAGGGCAAGGCGCACCAACACATACAATTTGGACAAAAAAACATGAACTAAACTAAAAAAACATATTTTCATGACAAATCACAACCGGTTCATGTATTACATTTGAAAATACATATATAAATGTGATACCACTTTGAAGAACGTATTACAAAGACGAAAAGTCTGTGCATTAATATTTACAATTGGGCACATTAAGTGTCGTGGACTATATATTCTAAGTACATCGCTTGATTGTGCAAACACAATTACTTCTTCAACAGTTATATGAATCAAAATATGACATGTACATTGATTTTTTTTTGCAGATCCTGGTTGGTAGCGTATATGAAGTTCAATGGGGAAGGGCAAACGAAGTTGACACTGCGGTTGTTCTGGCGTCTGGAACCGAGACCGAAATGAGGCAACGTCGGAATTCTCGCACATCTGAACCTGCAGGTCCACAACCACCAACAACTGACCCAACACCAAAACCTAGACGAAAGAAGAACTCAGTAGCTAAGGTAAAACTGCGCTGTAAATGTCAATATTACACATTCAATGTATCGATTTTAACTTTCATTGCGTCTGTCAATAGTAGATCATTGTAGTATTTGAAGCTTTTGCCTCTTGACCGGTCTGTAAACAGTTTATTTGGGACGTTTCCAGTAGCTTCACCCTCCATGAGAACACAAACAGGGGCAACCTTAAACACGTGATCTATGTAGCAGTTACATTGCTCGACTGTCATCTGTGTGTTCCAGAACTCTTTAATACACTGCACTAACGTATCTTTCGTCATAGGTTCCTTCTTTGCCACGTAGCGTTTAAGTTGGTTCCATACCATTTCTATGGGATTGAGGTCCGGACTCTCTGAAAAGAAAAACAAAAAAATCGTTATTATTACCAAACTAGCATTAGATAATGCAATCGAAAATTAAAGGTCGCAAGCAAAAATGCTTAAGTTTTACAATAAGTAGGATGATAATTTAACAGTTATAATATATCGGCATAGAACAGTATTCGAGCGTAATAATACTATTTATACTTTCAGACCAAGAACGGTAAACCCATGGCGACCGTAATTGAGCTGGTAACTGCCATCACCCTGCCTGAAGACCAGCTACCACTAGAGGCGGATATACAGCAGGAAATGCCGGATGTACAACAGGAAGACCAAGATCTACCAGACAACAATCCTGAGACAGGAAACGAAGACAGTCAGCCAGATGAGCAGATCCCCGAGACATTACAGCCAGATGAGCAGATCCCTGAGACATTACAGCCAGATGAGCAGATCCCTGAGACATTACAGCCAGATGAGCAGATCCCTGAGACATTACAACAAGCAGCCACTGTAACACCCATCAGGCCGCCAGAGTTTAGAGTACGATCTGCTCGTCCGCGTACTGAACAAGTGCAGACGTACGATACCGTCATGGAGAGTCATGCGCGATCATCGGACAAACTGTACAAATGCATGGAGATGAACAACCGATTATTAAGTCAGGTGTTGGCGACTCTACAGCAGAATTCTCTAAGACTCGATTCGCTGACTGTCGAGGTAAAGGCTTTCATGCAATCCACAATGCCGCAACGACCACTCCCGGAGATGTCCGTACCAACGACCTCCGTATCGGATCTGCAGATCCCTCAGCAGTACGTCTTGACTGATGAAGCCCTACAGATCATATACAGAGAGTCCGGAAATGCCGGGAATTTCGCCGCAAAGCTGACCAAGAAGCTATTTCCGGAGCTATTCGGGCCAGGCCAGCTGAGAGTTAATTTCAATTGGTATGGTGGCGGCCAGCTGAAGAAAGTGGAGTTATGCCCGGTACGAAAGCAGGTTATACAAAAGTACGTGACATATTACTGTCCTCAATTCAAATGCCCGGAGGCTTGGAAAGACGTGGTAGTTCCAAAAGTAAACGAGTTACTGAGACGAAAGGACAAGAAAGTGCCTTTACAAGTGCAGCAGCCCATGGAGCAGCCCATGCCACAGCCCGTGGACGACTGTTTATCCCCCAGCACATTTTCTGGGCTGCTGAGTTACATGAATCTGGAAATAGGTGTACATGTACATGAAGAAAGACAAAATACTCTCCTGTTCGTGGCATGTATTTATAAACATATAGTGGTCGTGTTTCATGCGTGCGTTCAGTTCATGTTGAATTGTGGTGTAAATACTGTATGTGTATGGTACTGTGCACTTGTCCGTGTGTGCAACGGTATATGTGTACATATAGCAGTGCTTAAATGTTTTGTATTGTTCTTTAGTATTTTAAAATATTGATTAAAAGCAATGTAGCATTTGTTATTGTTAGGTGAGTACATGTAAATACTGTATGTGTGTGTGTTTAAATGATTGTTTCTGTTCTGTAAAATGTGCGTTTTTATGTACATGTATATATATATGCGAAGATTGTGTGCGTGCGTGTGCACGCACGCTTGACTCTGGGGAATTCGTGCAACAAACGATGTGTGTGTAGATATGTACTTGTATATTATATGTAGTGATGTGCTTTGTTCTTGTGTTTTAAATAAATTAATTTAAATGAAATGTTCCTATAGTTTAGTATTGTATCCTACATGCACTAGTCTATAAGTGTAATTTACCAGACGGCCATATCTTCCAATGGTTAATCCCGTTTGCAGTCATAAACTCCCTCGCCATAATCGACCTGTGTTTGGGATCGTTATCCTGCTGGAGTCGATGTCCGTCGGGGAAAACTTCTTGAACGTGTGGCAGAAGAGTATCTCTGAGGATATTGTTAGTGAAAAACGTTTTTTCCATGATCCCTTCAAAAATCAGAATTGGTGTCTGACCTCGGCGACTGATCCCACCCCATACGTGCACCTTCAATGCATGTTTCGGTTTGGGAATGGTCCAGTATGAAACCGTGTGTTTACTGGCTGTTACACCCATATCTTCCAATGCTTTATATTTATGTGTATCTACGAAATTCTAAATCAAACACGACAGTAAAAAGTTCATATGCGCGAAGATAAATTAAATAAAAATCACAACTTGATCAAATAAGTAACTTTTTCTAGTCACAAGTAACTTTACGTTATCAATCACAAGTAACTTTATCAATCACAAGTAACTTCACGTTATCAATCACAAGTAACTTTATCAATCAAACTTTATATCAATCACAAGTAACTTTACATTATCAATCACAAGTAACTTTATCAATCACAAGTAACTTTATCAATCAAACTCATCAATCACATATAATTTTTATCACGCTCAATTATATACATGTAAACACCATTCGAATAGGTATGAACATTATTACAATATAAATCTTAAAGTTAAGGATCTTCACTATTTATATCGATATTATTGGACATGTCAGATGGAGGTGTCAAAGTATGAAACCCTTTTTGTGTATGCAATGTTGACACGTGGCACGTTTATTCGGATGGGTATATCATCCGTTACATGGCATCTGACACGCTGACACTTTAATTCCACTTGCAATTTAAAATGTGTTGAATTATGACATTTGCTAAAAAAGTGATTTTATAAAATTGACATTTTCTGCTTAAAGATGAACAGATTTCTTTAATACCGTTAATCAAGCCAATAACCTTAAAACAATGGTGTTTCGGTAACATATAATCGTTACACGCATACTTAATGTCTACTAATACAAATCGAAAAATTTATACTATTCTAAAATTATACACAACATATATAGATCTACATGTTTCTGACAAACTGCTATTGTACCCTTGCGAAAACAACAAAAAAAAATATACGAAATACATGATACACATATACATGTACATGTGCATACCGTGATACAATGTACGTGCAGCATAGAACTACAGTTTAATGACAGGATCCTTCTTTTCGCATCTAATTCCGACATATTTACATGTATGTAAAAGTTGATTTTTATATCGTAACAATTTAGTAGCTGTATCACTGTTCAAGGGTTCGTTTTTCCTTTACTCTTTCCATATTATGTAAACCTTCATTGTTTTCTTCAAACCATTTAAGTAACGTGATACCATAGAACACCATGCTACTACATGTACATGTAGCTAAAAGTTTGAGAACAATAATTTATCCGTTTTGGTCACTGGTTGCTGTAATATTTTTTTATATTAGATCTATTTGCTGAAAACGATGATACTTGTAGTTTAAGTTTTCCTGAATAAACGTCCCAGATAGAGACTATAACTACATGTACATTACAGAACTCTGAGACAGTTTCCATAAAACTTATATTAAAATATGTTTGTTTTTAACAAACTTTTAAAATACACTCATACAGCAACCAGTGGTTTTGATTTTATGCATGAACTCATTATGTCCTTTTACATATTCATGTTTACATGTACATGTATGTAAAACAAAGCATCCCGCAATTTGAAAACAAACCTTTCACAATTTCAATACACTTCACACGGCTGACACACGTTGCTATTTATAGACAATTATGCAAGCGCCCAGTGATCTAGGAGAACGGTGTACTGACGAAACACAAAAAACATTAAACGTACGTGTATTCAGGGAATTTTTAATAGAAACAACGCCGATGTATTTCGTGATACTTGTACTGAACACGTACAGAAAGTAAAACTTTTTTACATGTACATGTATGTGTATAAAATTATACTACATGTACAGTACATTGATAGCAAAGGTAAATCCCCGCGATGGCCCGCGATTTCACACCGGGTCACGCGGTGTGCGAATCGAAACGGATGACCGCGGATCGCGGTGATTGTGTCGCGGTGGAAAAAATGTATTATCCCCGCGATGAGCGGGCTGTCCGCGGATCGCGGGGACAAAATCAGTGTGTCCGCGGTGAGATAAAATCGCCGCGATGAGTGGGATTAGTCGTAATCCGCGTGGCAGCAACTGTATATGCTTATTATCAATAAAAATAATAAAATCAAACTTTACCATGTTTAATGTTGATTATTGTTGAGAAAATACCATTGAAATGTTGAAAAATATCATTGTTTACATCAATTGGCAAAGTGAAATGATAACGAGGCTGCGGTTTCCGATTTACGTAGACGGGTTTACCGTGAATAGAATAGAATAGAAAATTATGTTTTCTTCCTTACGATGACTACCGCGTAACCGCGGTATTGATTTACCGCACATATTTATTTGTCAACAGTCGATTCTGAATTTTGACAATGTAGAATCTTGATTATTCATAAAGGGTTTAATTGACTGGGAAAATGTGTGAAGTGTTTGGTTTTTGCTAATCTGACCGCAAACAACGATGACTATGGTGATTATTACAATACATGTACGCAGAAAATGTCAATTCCTTAATTGTCCTTGATTACTTCAGAAGTTTGTGTAGGTGCTGACACGATGTGTTAGGAAAATGCGTTTAATAGGTGATGCCACAAGACAATGCATCTCATTTCGAGAAACCTCTCAAACTGTCAACACCTTCAAATTGACAAGCAAGAGTTAATAACCTGGAAACAACACCAGTCATACAACGCCAGATTAATAAATTTAATATGATCATAATTTTTATTTTATTGAAACTTGAGTAAACAACAAAAGTACACTCAACAGTACAAGTTTATTTACACTTGAGTATGCAGCTTGTTTTAGCCAATCAAAATTCGTTTTACATTTCCTCTTTGGTCAGTGATTCAGAATGGCGCTTTGCTGTCCTCAAATTGAAAACACATCTTTATGCGCGGTTTCCGCTACAATACAAAACAAAAAAGTTTTTTTCCAAGGATCTCAGGCCCAAAGTAGGGGTGCGCGTTATATGCGCATGCGCGCTATAGGCCGACAAATACGGTATAGTGAAATCTTGCAAGAGATGGTAGACGTTTGGTTCTTTTCACTACCATCGAGTGCGGGATTTCCCTATAATCGAAAACGGCAGTTAAATAATATATCTATTACGTTTTATATCAGTTTATGCATGATTTTAACCGAAATTGTGTTGACGTCATGACTCAGTGTCACAGTTAGTTTTTTTCTTTATATTATTGTTATTAGCTCTACTGATCAGAGATCAGCAGAGCTTATGCCGTGGTGCGGCGTCCGTCGTCCGTCTGTCTGTCTTTCCGTAAACTTTTATTTGTAGCGACAACTCCTCTGAAACTACTGGATGGATATTCATGAAACTTTACAGAAATGTTGCCCATAAAGTCTAGTTGATCCTAGCAAAAATTCATGTTGATGTGAAATCCAAGATGGCCGCCAAAGCTAAAAATAGAGTTTTAAAATACAAGTTTGTAGCGACTACTTCTTGAAAACTATAAGTGATATTGATATGGGACTTTTTCTAAAATGATCAGCATGACATGATGTTGATCCTTGTCAAAAATCGTTTTGATTCAACGTTAAACATGGCTGCCAGCGGCCATCTTTGTTTACATAGAGTTATATAGTAAAAACTTGTAGCGACTACTCCTCTGAAACTACTTTACGGATTGTCATGAAACTTTACAGGAATGTTGCTCTTGATGTCTAGTTGATCCTAGAAAAATTTCAGGTCGGCCGGAAATTCAAGATGGCCGCCACAGCTAAAAATAGATTCAAAATAAATAAGTTTGTAGCGACTACTTCTTCAAAACTATAAGAGATATTGATATGGGACTTTTTCTAAAATGATCAGCATGTCATGATGTTGATCCTTTTCAAAAATCGTTTTGATTCAACGTTAAACATGGCTGCCAGCGGCCATCTTTGTTTACATAGAGTTATATAGTAAAAACTTGTAGCGACTACTCCTCTGAAACTACTTTACGGATTGTCAATAAACTTTACAGGAATGTTGCTCTTGATGTCTAATTGATCCTAGCAAAATTTCAGTTCTGCCAGAAATTCAAGATGGCCGTCACAGCTAAATATAGATATTTAAAAAATAAGTTTGTAGTGACTACTTCTTGAAAACTATAAGTGATATTGATATGGGACTTTTTCTAAAATGATCAGCATGACATGATGTTGATCCTTGTGGAAAATTATTTTGATTCGATGTTAAACATGGCTGCCAGTGGCCATCTTTGTTTACATAGAGTTATATAGTAAAAACTTGTAGCCACTACTCCTCTGAAACTACTTGACGGATTTTCATGAAACTTCACAGGAATGTTGCTCTTGATGTCTGATTGATCCTAGCAAAATTTCAGGTCGGCCAGAAATTCAAGATGGCCACCACGGTTAAAAATAGATTTTCAAAAAACAAGTCTGTAGCAACTACTTCCTGAAATCAAAATCAATCAGTAGAGCTTCAAGGTCATTGACCTCTTGTTTTGTTTGGAGTTTGGTAATAATATTTAGCGATTATGAATATCTTTTCACTGAGAATTCCCAATCATTCACCGTTGAACTTGTAATGCTAATGGATTAACGCCACTGTTGCTTGTTCCAAGACTTCCAAGGCCAGCCTATCACTGGTTTTTTTCTAACTTCAGAAAACTGAGTTACTGGTTCATCTTGTGTAGATATCCTGCTACCAGCTGTGTGGGACAATTACATTGTGACCATGATGAATACAACCAATGACAGAATTCATCAAAACTATATCAAGAATGTTGCTTCCATCGTGTTCGGTAACTATCTTTTATAACAAAATGCCGCTGTGGTCGAGAGGTTAAAGACACAAGTTTGAAACCTTCTCGTCTCTCACCGCTGATTTTTATCCCACTGGGAGCTTAACTTGCAAGAAAGTGTCAATTCTTATGGATGGTGGGAGATATACAGAACTGGTTCTACCCTGGAATAAGTGGGTGGTCTGCCTCCACCACTAACAATTGACTGACATTATACATACATAGCCTAAAATGGGATGAACAATTATGATAAGCTCCATACAATCTCCTTTAACAGCGCTTTCTATTAGATTTGAAGTTGACGGTTAAAGAAAATAACCCGCCAAATAACGACAAAATTACACTACAAGACCGTTTATCAAAACTGTATCCTGGTGTTCAGGTCATATAATGATGCATATTTGCAGATTGTATAGGTTTATTAACGGGTTCTTAAAACACCCATGATTGAATATGCGTAAAATGAACTGTGAGTCGGTAATTTATTTAAAAGGGCCCTGAAGAACATGAAAAAAGCTGAAAGAATGATCAAAATGCCTTGAAATATAAAGGAGATATGACCTGTTGAAAATATGCAAAGTACATAAATCGAGGCAGCCATCTTGGAAAGATGACATCATCGTACCTTTTTACCATATGTGGCATACTGACAAAATGCATCTGAAAGCAAGGAAAACCACTTCAGATTGATTAAAAATAAATATACAGATGTAAAATGTATAAACTGTATGCTTATTTTTCATTTGTAGTGATTTTCTTTGCTTTGATAGACATTTTGTCAATATGACATATATGGTAAAAGGCGCGCTGACACCATCATTCCAAAATGGCCGCCTGCATTTATGTTTTTCTTGCAAATTTTCAATAGGTCATATCTCCTTTATTTTTCATGGCATTTTTGTCTCACCTTTTTGAAGAAAAAAAGAGAAATATGTGTTGCTTTTCCGGCGGCGGTGGCGAAGGCTTCAACATTTAAGTTTTGCGTTTATGTCATTTTCTCACAAACTGTATACACTAGACCACTAGGCGTGTCAGGCGCAACGTCCAGGTCCAAGGTCAAGGTCACACTTAGAGGTCAAGGGTCAAAACCACTTCGGGGGCATTTGTCACAGTGCTTGTTGTTCAGAGCCCTTTAAAATAAACTTTGTTTGGAAGTAGTGCATCAACCCCTATAATTCGACACTCCAGTTTTGGCTTGGCTGATTAAAGCTATTGAGTTTGGATTCTCAAAATATGCAAGTTATATATACCTCGTCATCAGTAGATTTATAAACGGTTTACATATTTTGTAAAATGTGCCTGTTGTGGCGAGATAGCTACTTTAAATAGAAGCATTGTGGTTTTGGGGTACTTGTGTCGCTTTTCATACACACATGTCCATGTCTACGACATACGCCGAGTATTGAGTAGTTCTCAGTTTTATCGGTTGTGTATTTATTATTTCATGTGTAGCACCCTCTAGATAAAAGTGTAAACATATTAAATTGGAAGTTTCATGTAAAAATATAAAATCCGGTTTATTTGAGGTACATTTGTTATCTTTTTTAATGCAAATCAGTGGGAGATAATCCTTAGAGGACAGTAATAATCGGCTAATTTGCAACAGCTTTAATATACTAAAAGTTCTGTCTACAAACCAATGAATATAATGAGTATCTCTTGTATCTTGCAGATCAGAAGCTCTGGAACCCATAAAACGCACATGCTGCTTGGCATAAACAGTATGGTGTGATGGCCCATTCCTGGAAGCCAGAAAACATGCTGATTGGCATAAACAGTATCGTGTGATTGCCCATTCCAGGAAGCCAGAAAACATGCTGATTGGCATAAACAGTATCGTGTGATGGCCCATTCCTGGAAGCCAGAAAACATGCTGCTTGGCATAAACAGTATCGTGTGATGGCCCATTCCAGGAAGCCAGAAAACATGCTGATTGGCATAAACAGTATCGTGTGATGGCCCATTCAGGGAAGCCAGAAAACATGCTGATTGGCATAAACAGTATCGTGTGATGGCCCATTCAGGGAAGCCAGAAAACATGCTGATTGGCATAAACAGTATCGTGTGATGGCCCATTCCAGGAAGCCAGGAAACATGCTGATTGATAATAACTTAACTTGACTCGTATGATGTTCCATTCTTGGACACTTGGATGCACTACAGACATGTAGGTTTTTGTAGACTGTACCATATCAAATCCTGTGATGCTGCATTTCCTACAGCAGCATTTATGCATGATGCCACAAACACAGATATGTTGACAGGGTAGCACCATGGTGTATGGTTTGCATATCGGCTTAGTAAACCCAGGGATCGCGCGTTCAATCCCAGCCAGGACCAAATTTGGGTTAAATCATTGAAATATTTAAAAAGTATTTCCACCTCACCAGTCCTTCGGATGAGACTTTAACCGAAGTCTGCTTGGTAAAATGCCCAGTGCAATACAGCGAGGGTAAATAAACCACTGCAATACAGCCAGGATAAATAAACCACTGCAATATAGCGAGGATAAATAAAGGCTTATACACAGCGAGGATAAATAAAGGCTTATACACAGCGAGGATAAATAAAGGCTTATACACAGTGAGGATATATACACAGCGAGGATAAATAAAGGCTTATACACAGACATGCCCACTGCAATACAGCGAGGATAAATAAAGGCTTATACACAGACATGTTGACAATTAAAAACTGTACTGTTGTAAATCTTGAAACCACAATACAGAACATGTTGACACGGTTGATTGAGACTGGCCATGAAGTTTTGAATTATCATAAAATGAAACCCCTTTGGGAACAGCTTTTAAAACGTATTGCTGGTCAGAAGTGAGAAAGTTGCTGCATTGAGCAGTTCCAATGTATCGGTGATTCTGATGTTGAAAGTGATTAGCAGAGGTCCACAGTTTCGGTGTATCAGTGATTTATGTGTGGCACTTCATGGTTGTGAAACATTATTAGTAACAGCGATCTTGCAGCGATATTGACTGATACATTCCCAGGTTGTTGCTTGGTCACTTGTAAAACGTGACTTAGATAGTCTTAGTGACGATGGTACACATATTTAATTTAAGTTAAGATATATGAAACATATTATCTGGTTTAAAGAAATACAACAGCTAGATGGATGTGACGCGGTGTAAATGAGAATGTCTTTTGATACACAAACCCAAATATGTGTGATTGCAACAAATCGAACAAAACAAACTTTGATTTCAACATGGTCCTAGGCTATTGGAACAAACTATTGACATGAATTTCAACAAGGTCCTGTGCTATTGGAACAAACTGTTGGCATGCATTTCAACAAGGTCCTGTGCTATTGGAACAAACTATTGGCATGCATTTTAGCAAGGTCCTGTGCTATTGGAACAAACTATTGGCATTGATTTCAACAAGGTCATGTGCTATTGGAACAAACTGTTGTCATGAATTTCAACAAGGTCCTGTGCTATTTGAAAAAACTATTGGCATGCATTTTAACAAGGTCCTGTGCAAACTATTGGCATGAATTTCAACAAGGTCCTGTGCTATTGGAACAAACTATTGGCATCATTTTGAATTTCAACAAGGTCCTACTATTGGAACAAACTATTGGCATGAATTTCAGCAATGTCCTTTGCTATTGGAACAAACTATTGGCATGAATTTCAGCAAGAACTTGAGAATTTAAGTCACTGTATAAAGTTTGTTGATGATTAATTTAAAGTCTAATGTATGTTCGACGGATTGAGAAATCCGACGACTTCATTACAAACATTTGAAACAAAAGATCAGCGTTTAATTTGGAAGGACAGAATGTGGATAGATGCTTTTTGGGACAAAATGTGGATAGTAGCTTTTTGAGAAAAAATGTTGACACGCTTTTTGAGACAAAATGTTTTTTGGGACAAATTGTTGACATACGTTTTTTGGGATGAAAGGTTGACAGATTCTTTTTGGGACACAATATGAATAGGTTCTTTTCAAGAAATATTTCACTGATCGAGGCAAATTTCATGAAGTGAATGAAGAACTTCCGTCGGCTTCGAACTTGGAGATTCGATACATTTGGTATATTAGGCAAAAAAAATAAATGTTTGTTTCTGCTAATGGCTTCAAAAAAAATAGGGTAGGCAGGTAGGAAAAAACTTTTTTTTGAATTTTTTTTTGGTGTTATTAATGCCCTTATTTTTGTTAATGAAAAAACACTTTTAATATGATAAAAAATACTAGGGAAGGTATTACTACCTAGGTAATTCATGGTTTTGGCCCTTTTTCAATATTCGGTAATGTACACTGGAAACCCCAGGGGTCATGGGTTCAGATTTCACTGGAGGAATATTTATTTTTTTATCTCCATAAGAAACCTTGGTTCATGGGTAGTTTTATTTTTATTTTTACAATAAACAAAGTTAGGGTCGGCGGCTAAATAATAGGGTTGGTCGTGTTAGCGGAAACAAACCCTTATTTCTTTTAAGCTTTATAGGCAGGACTAGGTTCTGGAATCTAATATAAAAAGTTACAAAGCCCTGCTTTCTGAATTTTTACTTAAAAAAAACCTGCTGAAAAATGAAGGGACAAGTTGATAATAATGAACATTTAAAAGGTGAAATAGTTGACTACAGTTCTGAGGTATAGTTGAGTACAGTGCAGAGGTATGACACTTTCATCGTGTAAATCTAGATTTGCTGACAACAGACCTGAGGTAAGGAATTGTTCTTGATTCTGGTTCATGCTATGCTAACGCTGTCCGGATTATACCTAGTAATGTCACACATTCAGTGTGTACCTGTACAGAATATATATATAATGAAGGTATAATACTGCAGGGTAAGCAAAGCATGTGTTTACTTTGATTGTTAACATCTCCTTTACTTGTTAAGATTTTGTGGGGGAAAATGTATTTGCTGGTAAAACTGATTGCTTGATGGAAAGAAGAGAACAGCCTAGTGTGCATTTAGCCAGGTTCCCTAAATATCTCTGTTACTTGCTGAGATCTTGTAGGGCAAATACATCTTGTAGGGCAAATACATTTGCTTGAGTTACAGAAATCCTGATGGAAAGAAGAGAACATTTGAGTGCATTTGGCCATGATTGTGAAATAGGCATTACAAAATACAACAGTTAATTTCACTCTGTTTTAGGACAGAATCATCAATATTTGTAGAAGCAATATCTATTTTAAAGCAAGGTCAATCCATGAGCTGTTATTCATATTACTTGGTCGATACTTCTGTCATGGCTCATCCTGTAACCTTGCATTTTAAGTTTAGATCAGCGTCTTTTTTGACTCCATAAAAATATTTTAAAATATCATTATGCATCACATACAATGCTCCAGATATTACATAATGATAGCCAGAAAATATGTCTGCATATGAATTTGTGTATATATAATATATTGGGTATTAAAAAGATAGTAGATAATGATAGCCAGAAAATATGTCTGCATATGAATATGTGTATATAATATATTGGGTATTAAAAAGATAGTAGATAATGATAGCCAGAAAATATGTCCGCATGTAAATTTGTGTATATAATATATTGGGTATTAAAAAGATAGTAGATAATGATAGCCAGAAAATATGTCTGCATGTAAATTTGTGTATATAATATATTGGGTAATAAAAAGATAGTAGATAATGATAGCCAGAAAATATGTCTGCATGCAGAAAATATGTCCGCATATAAATTTGTGTATATAATATATTGGGTATTAAAAACATTGTTAATTTGATGTTGACTGACATGCTACAGAATGACCACATGCAGCTGCAAAAAATCACCGCTCCAGGCCAATGAAGAATTGTGTTTTTGAAATATTTAAAACCTTGACGGATGAGCCATATTTTAAAATGATTTATTAGAAAACAGGTTTTCCATGCTGTTATTACTGAAAAAGTAAAGTTTAAAGAAAAACAGGCACAATGCTGTGGAAATAAAATGTTCAGCTTCATAATCTTAAATAAAAATATCTAGATCCCTGGATGTATAACATTAAGAAGGTTATATATGTACTAATTAGTTGATATGTTACCAAATCTGTTGTCCATAAGCTTCTTTTGATTCTGTGGTGTTGGTAATATTCAGGAGTTTTTTAAAGAAGAAATGCATTTAACATCACACTTCTAACCTCTCTCATGTTCTCTCACGTCTAACTGCTACAAATGGAAATTACAGAAGCAACAAGACATTTAGTAGGTAGCTGTTCAAGCAATGCCGCTTCTTCCTCATGGTCCGAGAAGCTGTCGGAATCCGAATCAGGATCATATTCTGCTTCATTACACTTGCGATTTTTGTCATTTTAGTTAAATTACAGTTTGCCTTTCACTTCTTATTTATTTTACCTGTTGTCATTTCACTGTTTATTTCTTTCAAAACTTCGCGATCCTGTGTCGTGTGCTTTTTCGCAGTTCCTTTCCACCTTTACTTGCCGTTTTCATTAATTGGTCGAGCTGACTGTTCGGCATTTCGACTAACCGACCCATCATGTCTGTTCTGTTACGCTTCAGCAGTTGTATCGACGAATGGTGGTGCAAGGAGGCACTTGGTCTGCGTCGCTGACTACTGTCGAGGTCTCCAAAATGGTGCTCGCATCCCAGATTAGTCACATGAGCGAAGCCAGTTCTGTTTAGATCCTCCTTTGTAGGCTGCTGACCGTCCATTAGGAAATCAACTACAGTCAAACCTGGATTAAGAGACCGCTCGGGGGAATGACCAAAAGTGGTCTCTTAATACAGGTGGTCTCTTAAAACAGAGTCAAACATTGTTCATTTTTTTATGAAATATTAAGAGAAATACATGTACATGTATTAAAATGAATGCACATTTACATTGTAAGTATCTTGTATTATTTCATATATATATGGGGTATCTTGTAAATGAATAATAAACATTTATGCAATTAAGACAACTTTAATTTATGTTTTTAATTTAAGTGTATATGAAATATAAACATGTGAAATAGATCATGACATAGATAACCAAACACAAAACAAACAATTATTAGCATAATCACTAGTATCCAGCATTTCACAGTTTGATCATAAGGAGTTTCACACAACACAGATAAAAGCACAGATAATAGCACGCGGAAACAATTTTTTGTTCTGCAACTAACTTGTTTAAATCATTTTATGCCATTGTATTTTTAAAAAAAGAATCTCTTTGGAAGAATGTGTTTGATTGCGTAACGGGCTCGTTTTCTGTCACCAGGCACATTGTTCTCAAAATTCTCTAAAACCTCCGATTTTCCTTTTAATATGTTCTCAGTTTTAATGACACCTAATTCGTCAGCTATTTTAAGCGCACTTTTCGATTTACTAAGTTCAATCACATTAATCTGCTCGTCCAACGTTAACACTTTATGCTTAGACATGATTTCATTAACTTTATTTATTGTAATCAGCTGTTAAAATAGCGAGTAAATATATTACCGTTGCCATCACGTGATATAAACAAATTATACTGTTATCCAATCACTACGTCGTATAAATATAACTTCATCAATATTAATGAGGGCACTTGACAGTATTGACCAATCCCATCTCCGTATAAAAATAAACTTAAGAATATTAATGAACAATTCATCTTTTCAATATAACGCTCACTATCATCGATGTTTTCCACATCAATCATTCGAAGGTGATAATTGGTATTGCAAATTATTAATTGGTACTTATATTTGATATCTCCTACAGGGGGATGATTGCAAAGGCTAATTAGGTTATTGTTGAATTTCTGTTTGATCTCGTTTCTGTGTGAATTACCGATAGCTAAACTGTTTTTGTTTTTTTTCAGTTTGATTTTCTGAAGAAAATAAATGGTGGTCGCTAATTGATCATAAAGTCGGTCTTTGGTATAAAAATATGCGGTCGTTGGTCGCGTTAGACAGGTGGTCGCTGAATACAGTATCAATTAATAGCAAAACTCATTGGGGTGAATTCAAAGTGATGGCTTATGGCAGGTGGGCGCTTAAACCAGGTGGTCGGATGACCAGGTTTGACTGGAACTGTAATGATTGTTCTTTTCATTGCACAGGAAATTAATTTTACTGTAGCAAATATCAGATCCCGGCACACATTGTCGTCTGTTAGCATAAATAGCTTGTCTGCCAACAGCTGGCCATAAGGTAACTTTGCTATACCATAGCTGTATTCTTCTTTCCAATGACCGTCGAGCGGTATGTTTGCTGGATTGTTCTCACAGCCGTCTAGGAATCCGCGCATTGCAGAAATCTCACGGTGTAACTCTAGGTATGGCACTTTGTTGCTAACAACCAGATTCCATTACGGCCCTGTAACCTTAATATAAAACAATCCTAGACACTGTACAAGGGTCATAACAATATCTGATTTAAGCTCTGCCAGAACAGCCTTTAGTTTCAGGTTTGGAGATTTCACCGATTCCAGGACTTCGACAAATTCTGCTCGGTGAAGATAGATCTCGGCAGCTGTTTGGAATAAGGCATTGAACCAGTTGTCTTTGTAATTTCCAATCAGCGACTTCTTACCATTAACCGCACAGTGTGCCTCCCACAAATCACGAACACCATGATGGTCACCAGAAGGACCGAACACATCTGACACTGTCCTTAAAACGCGTTCTACTATAGTACCTTTTTTACTCCAAAACTTAAAACAAGCAAGACTATCGCGTCCTAAGGGATCATGTTCTGTAGACAGCATACTTTCATGGCCTTTCATGTCCATACAAATGTATCGGTGAAATCCTAACAGTACATGTGCCATGCAATGGAAATGGAGAACTCGAGAATGCTGAATTGTGTTGCACTTGTCTAGAACCTGATCATGCCAATAAGTCGATCTGCTTTTTCTCATTACTTGTGCGATCACTCATGGTAAACGCCAGCTTTTCAAGAGAACTTTTGACATATATTTCTGGACTTTGGTCACAATCAACATTTGAATACAAACTGGCCAAATCATCCACATGGCGTTTCGTGACGTTATTATTTGTATCTGCAGTCTTGTGTGCCACTCTATTGAATCCCAGACTAAGGATGGCCCCGGAAGCAAGGGTTATTGAAGTGTCGAGTATCTTTTTTTTTCTATGAGTAGTCCCATCTCTGTTTAATCCCAAATTTTCAGTTTCGGATAACTGTTGCGCAATAAGTGTTTTGGCTAAATAGTGACCTTCATCGACAATAGATTATACCGTACTGCTTGTTGGCAAATCCATTTTACCAAATTCCCTACTGAAAATATGCTTAGAAACAGTTTGGATTATGCTTGTTACTTTTTCAACAGCAACCTCGAGGCCGCTTAACTCAATTACACACATGCGTAGTTTGTCTGCAAATGTTTCATCACAATTCTTGGTTTTGAATGTCGCTTTAAGTTGCTCGTTTGTTATTTCTAAATTTGTTTCAAGATCTTGGATTTTGGAGTCTTTTTCTTTAATGATGTTTATCAAAGATTTCTCATGGTCAGTCTCTACATACGACACATGGTCAGTCTCTACATACGACATACGACACATGGTCAGTCTCTACATACGACACATGGTCAGTCTCTACATACGACACATGGTCAGTCTCTACATGTATACGAGTAATTTTTCAGCTTTTCCCTCAATTTAGATGCTGTCACTTTATAATAACTAGCCGATTTCTGGGAATGGAGTTTTTTTGCTCAGTTTTTTTGCTCAACAACTTTTACAGATTGTCTGGGTTGTTCATTTAACCTACTCCTCAAGGCATCTTTTTAATTTGTTTCAGTCTCTGTTTGCAGTTTCAGATTCTCAGTTGTCTGCCTAAGTTTCATTTAATCGTTTTTGTGTTGATAACTGTCGCTGCACTTCACGAAGTGAACAGAAATTACGTCTCGCTGTTTCGTCGCGTTTATTAACATTTCTAACTGAATAATGACTTAACCTTTTTACAAGGGCTGTCAATTTGTCAGTTGCTGCGTTAGTTTCACAAGACACTTAAATTGATTTAGCAACTTTGTCTTTTTCTTTAACTCATAGTCGTTCAGATTCAGTGACTTAATCTGATCCCTGCTGAAATCTGTGTCTATATTATCTAGTTTGGTCGCAACTTATTGAGATTTTTGTTTATTCAAATTAGTGTTAAAATCGGTATCATTGTTTCTGTTGAAACTACATTCCTGATTAATTGTATCGGAGTCCATCACTGTGGTGTTTGTTTTACACTGGGTAACAATTACTAACTTCGAAGTGAGTGCATCAAAAGTTTGTTCAAATAATTCACTGACCGAAGAGTAACTTTTTGGAAACAAGTTTTTTCTTTGTTACGTAGTTTGTATCGCACAGTCTGTTCAATTTACTTTTTAATGTTGATACACTGACCGACTCAAAATCTGAATGCAAATGTTTCACAACAAGAAACACTTTTGTCAGGTTCTTGAAATACTTGTCAAGTTCAAAAACAACACCATTCTTAATTTGTCTATTTTCAAGTGGTTTTATGCTTGGTAGGTCATTCAGATGTTTATAAGAAAGCTGTATATCCATACAGTATGGGCCAGGAAAGTCTCCCTCCATGGTTCTGGTAGTATCAGGAAATAGGCATTGGACCTGGCAAAACCCCAGGAAACCACACAGAAACCTGTAAATTATACAAAAAACAACAACATAAATACTTAAAAAAAAAAAAATCAAGTACAAAGTTTTCGAACTAAAACACGATAAAACCACAAAAACATTTCTTAAAATGACATTTAATCAAATTTTCTTTATTCTAGATACCGTAAAGGAAAGTACAGTTGTTACGGCAGTACCGGATCACTAGTGGTGCAACGACTGCAGGCTTTATAAACTTTACGATAAATTATTAAATATATACAGTTTTAGAAAGATTATTACCTCCTCTAATTTGAAATCGATTGTCAGGCACATTTTCCTGATGAAATACACCACTGTTTATGTCAACAACGGATCGTTTTGTGAGTAGCGGATAGCGCCCCCTGTCGGATAGAGAAAGATAACTCACTCCTGTTGTTTTCATCAGGGACTTTCTCCAAACATCAAATAATAATTGTGCAAGGATTGTATGTCACATCCAGCACATTACACAAGATATGAGCTCATAGGAGCTGCAGTATCACACGGGTTAAAATAATCAAACCCTAACTCCAAAAGAAACAACTAACATGTGACTCTAAATTTGCTATTCATGCTTTTCACCAGGACAGATGGTCAAAATATTTACTAGAGTGTAGCGGCTTAATAATCTTACTTTTCAAAAGGTAACTATGTCTGCCGTTGGAATTAAGTAATATGAGGATAATATATCAATTCAATTTTTTTTGTCAGCAGTTACAAATAAGGTACCCACAGATCACGTAACAGGACAGACATATCAAAGCTGTTGTTTTGATAGTCTGGTATATTTAAACATTGCAGCAAATGCTCTTGTAACAGCTTGAAAACTACTTTATGTTTTGTTCTTAATTACATGATCAGTGAGTATTGAACATTTTGGGGAAATAAAGCCAATATAATGACCAAGTTTCTTGATCATAGTTTTCTCATGAAACCCAAAATATCCTGCGTTATGATTTTTTCTGTGCCACAAAGTATATGAATATTATATTATTCTTTTTTCTTCTCTTTAAATCCTCTGATGTTTTGCAATTTAAATTGACCTCAAGGTCTTAAATGACGCTCATATTTATTAAGTTTTTTGTTATTTTTCATACATCCCGATTCACGTAACAGGACAGCATGTTCACGTAACAGGACAGACAATCCAAAAAACAGAATTTGACTGTATCCTATCGTCTGCATTTTAGCCATTACATGAACATATTCTCTTTAAGGATACTTTTAATCATTTGTAATGTCAATAGTGGTATCAGAGATGCTCCCGACAATGCCTCAGACGGACGGACAGAGCAGTAATGGATAATAAAATACAGAATTTTATCAGATCTATATCGGCGACATATTTTTGTTTCTTGCAAAAATGAAAATAAAATGTATATATAACTCTCAATGCTTTATTTATGCAATAAAAATAACTCTGTATACAAAGTATCTCAATGCTTTCTTTATGCTTTAAATCAAGTTCTTTGTGCGAGGCTGGTCCTTGTGTGAGGCTGGTCCTTGTGTGAGGCTGGTCCTCGGTGAAGAGTTACGATTGCAACCTAAATGTCTGTGGATAAAGTCAAACATATCCATGAATTTCATGTTTTTTTAATTAACCATTGAACTGCATAGAAATGGCATTTATGTGGTTTTGAACTATAGCTATAGCAATTCCAGATAAACTTTTATGCTATAAGTTAATTGCCTGGCATAGTTATGCCATTTAAAACCCTATAAATGCCATTTCCATGCTGTTTAATGGTTATTTTACATTTTACAAATTTGCGTTTCGTGAAAAAAGTCATAATTTGTGTTTAAATTGAATTAAAACTGTTACGAAGGGGTGTAAATTAATTTGAAGGAACAGCAAAGGACGGATCGTTAAACAAACATTATGGTAACCATTGTGATGACATAATGAAACAGATGTTATAGAAGACAATGTCATTTATAAATGATATTGCTCAGACTTTATAGCAAAGCAAATGTAAATTACTATGTGATATATTAATTTAATGTGGATTTGGATAACATGTTGCAGTGCAATGTTTTCTTCGTTACCGACTGAACTTGTAGCAAACTTTTTACCATCAAAAATGTAATAAATCCTGGACCCAGCCATCGTCAAGGAAGGAGTACCAATAATTTGTTGAACATCTGATGCTAATACAGCGTTCACCACAGTGCTCGGCACCCAAAATCTGCCCTTTTTGAGGAAAAAATGCACCAGTGGCCATTCTTCCACCTGAAATGTTAAATTTACTTTTAGTTACATAAAACTACATACCATATTTACATCCAGGGAATAAAATTGTTTAATCAACTGAACCAATATTTAATAATTAATTTGTGGTTTCTGTATGTATGTGCGAGACTATCGTTTAGTTGAGATATAATTCAATTCATAGTGGATACATTTTAATACAGTTTTGTAACCAAAATGCCCCCTTCTCAAAGAAAAAGATGCAAAGCCATTCTTTTACATGAAATGTATTTTTTTTAGTATTTGAACCTGATTTTTCATTAGCATCATTTAATATAATTTAATCCATTTTGTTTTTGTTTAACGATTGTTTGGAATTATAAACTGCCCAACATTTAAGGGTGAGCCTTTGTCATCTGACTTAATAGCTCGATTCACAGGAAAATCTCTCGAGACATATTTTAAAAGATTGGCTAAGCAGAGGGAATATTGCTTACCGACCAGTCCTATGAACCAAACACAACAATCAATAACATTAACGCAACTCAATAACATTAACGCAACAAAAACACTTAACATTTCACTTACAACGGCAGGATATACCACATCTCCATGCTTTATGGAGACAAACACCCCTGGTGCAAAGCTGTATAAAAAAAATCAATACATTATGAAATTTACTTATAAAGGGGCTTGATAAATTAATAGACGAGCAAGTACCCAAATTGAAAAGAAATCCACACACGACTGAAATTGTAATACCAGTACCTGGCAGTTGTCTGTGGCTGGTCCATGGGGATCTGTGGCTGCTGGTCCTCGGGGATCTGTGGCTGCTGGTCCATGGGGATCTGTGGCTGCTGGTCCATGGGGATCTGTGGCTGCTGGTCCACGGGGATCTGTGGCTGCTGGTCCATGGGGATCTGTGGCTGCTGGTCCTTTTTTATATAAAATGAAACATCTCATCAAATATTAACCTAATAAGTAACACACGTTATATTTAATATAAATCACACAGGTAAAAAATTATTGCAAGGGTTTAGTAACAACATTACCAGCTGGGTCACGGGGATCTGGGGCTGCTGGTCCACGGGGATCTGGGGCTGCTGGTCCACGGGGATCTGTGGCTGCTGGTCCATGGGGATCTGTGGCTGCTCGTCCATGGGGATCTGTGGCTGCTCGTCCACGGGGATCTGGGGCTGCTCGTCCATGGGGATCTGTGGCTGCTGATCCACCGGGATCTGGAACTGCTGGTCCTTTTTTATATAAAAGGAAACACAAGTTTCTCATCAAGAATTAACATAATAAGTAACACATGTTGTTATATTTAATATAAATGTTTATAGTAACAACATTACTCACAGGTAAATATACTATAAATATAGTAATATAATAACATTACACACGGGTAAAAATTTATTGCAAGGGTTTAGTAACAACATTACCTGCTGGGTCACGGGGATCTGGGGATGCTGGTCCACGGGGAACTGTGGCTGCTGGTCCACAGGGATCTGTGGCTGCTGGTCCACGGGGATCTGGGGCTGCTGGTCCACGGGGATCTGGGGCTGCTGGTCCATGGAGATCTGTGGCAGCTGGTCCATGGGGATCTGTTGCTGCTGGTCCATGGGGATCTGTGGCTGCTGGTCCTTTTTTATATAAAAGGAAACATCTCATCAAATATTAACCTAATAAGTAACACACGTTATATTTAATATAAATCACACAGGTAAAAAATTATTGCAAGGGTTTAGTAACAACATTACCTGCTGGGGCTGCTGGTCCACGGGGATCTGGGGCTGCTGGTCCATGGGGATCTGTGGCTGCTGGTCCACGGGGATCTGTGGCTGCTGGTCCATGGGGATCTGTGGCTGCTGGTCCATGGGGATCTGTGGCTGCTGGTCCACAGGGATCTGTGGCTGCTCGTCCACGGGGATCTGGGGCTGCTGGTCCATGGGGATCTGTGGCTGCTGGTCCACGGGGATCTGGAGCTCGTCCTTTTTTATAAATTTTAAAAAGAAATGTTTTACATCGAAAAAAAACATAATAACACACGTTATAATATAAATGTTTATAGTAACAACATTACTCACAGGTAAATATACTATAAATATATAGTAATATAATAAAATTACACACGGGTAAAAATATATTGCAAGAGTTTAGTTACAACATTACGGTCATTACCTCAAAAAGCCAATTCATGATCCCGGACAATCCAGACGTGTTTATTAACGATTCCTCCGAGCTAAAATGAATTAATATATATATATATATATACAAAAAGTTTACCGTTTTTGATATCATTGGAGATTTGTTGATATTTTGATTATGTTGAACTTTGACACCTGGGCGTAGCCGTATTTATGGCCCCATGGAATTTATTTGAACAAACTTGAATCTACTATTTGGCAGATATTCTCTAAAAACGACATTAGATACACGTATGCATGTAAAAACTTAATTGGATATTTCTTGACCAACAATTTTACTTCGCTAAATGCTTTTCTCTGAAAATTTCCAATTTTATTAGCTGTAAAGACAATATTTAACCTACTCCATACCTTGGGTACATCAGTTCAGTATTAGAAAGGTTGCTGTCAACCTGGTCATCTTCCCTCTCCTTACCACCAAGACTGTCTGCCATTCCCTTGCCACCAACATCGCCCGCTGCTTCCTCCTTGCGAAGATCATTTGCCCTCTTCTCATCGCTGAATTTATCTGAACTGCCATCACTGCCATGATCATCTAAACTATCCTCACTGCTCGAACTGCTCGAACTATCCTCACTGCTGTGATCTGGTGAAGAGACAAAACATTGAATACAGTCACGTGCATATATTTTAAAATTTAAATGCATATATATATATTACTTCCTGATAATGTCTTGCCCAAGTTTACCCTCACAATACCCCTTTCCAATGCTGGACCCATAACCTGTACAATTTTATTTTTAGCAATTGTGACCTTGATCTGTTAATACTGCTGCTGCTAGAATGATGATAAAGAAGTGTAACGAACAGACAGGTGGACGGGTCAAAAACATTATATTCCTCGCTATGCGTAGTGGGGGTATAAATACACACCTTTATCTGCTCGACCTCGTCTTCCTCTACCACCTCCGCGTCTGCCACCTCCACGCCCGTCTCTAATATTTCCTCTTCTGCCTCTATCCCCTTGACCGCCTCGAGTCCTTACTCCTCTGCCACCTCCACGCCCGTCTCTAATATTTCCTCTTCTGCCTCTATCACCTTGACCGCCTCGAGTCCTTACTCCTCTGCGACCTCCTCTGGTTCGCACTCCCCTGTCACCATGTCGAGTCTGATCATTACCATCACGGACATCTGGATTATTTGGAATCAATGCTGATAGTTTAGTCAAGGAACAACTAACAAGACAACAATAGCAAAGTATGATGCAGCATATTAGTAATTTACATCAAAATATATTATAAATTAAAATTTATATTTATAAATTTTGCGATTGAAACTTTATGGTTTGTAAAAGGATACGTTTCATGTTAACAGTCGTCCACTCCCCAACATACTTAGTGTTGATGCATCCTTCAAAATTTCCATTTCTGCATTCCTGGCAAAAGCAAGACAATCTCCTGGTCAGTAGTTTACCTCTAGATGAACAGTCCGTGACGGAATGAACTTTCCTTGTACCCTGAAGTGTCTTTGCATTGCGTAGAGGTCTATTTCTTTCAATTTCATCAGATTCTACAAAGAGCATCTTTCTAAGTTTGTGTTTACACAACACATTGTCCTCTGTCTCTGGCAGAACTTCTAGCGTCTTCACTGTTTTAAAAAAGGATCGTGCATTATTCACAACCTCTCCACTGAAGATTGCCCTCTTTGCCTTTTGTTTTACTACTCCTGCCTCACCATCACACCGGTTTTTGCCATGCCGCGATCCGTAAAAGCAACGTTCCATTCGAATGCCAAAGTCTTCTTCTGCACAGCTTACGTCCATAAATGGTATTTTGGCTTTATATTGGGCTGCACATCCGTCACTTATTACATATGCATGCTTAAATGGAACTTGGCGACTTTTGATATGGTCAATGGCCTTTTCTACGAAAGCATGTGCAGCATGACAATCATGATTCAAATCATCAGACACCACATCAATTGTCTCTTCCATGATGGCTTGGCATTTGTTGCACCTGTATCTGGCAATGCAGGGATGAATCGTCACGGAGTCTTGTGCCCAATGGGCTCCCTGAATCTCATTTTGTGCGAAGCATGTGAAATTCTCAGCAAAGTCGATTGTTATAGAAATTGACTCTATCGGTAGTTCTTTGTGCAAGATAGAAAATTGCTCCTGTTGCCAACGAGCCACAAACAGGTGTGTTGAAAGAAAATGTAGTTCTTTTTCGAGTTCTTCCCATAATTCCATCCTTGTTCCTGATTTCTTAACAAGCTGTTGTTTTGATATGTCTTTCTTGGTTTTGGGATTCACTAATTTCACTACTTGCCACCGAGACCATTCAACCTGATCGCCTTGTACTTCAAGAACTGGTTGAAGTTTGTTTTTCAGTAGCCAGGGGCCACATTTTGCACACTTTCTATCAATGCATTCCAGTTTATGGTACTGTTCTTTATCTGCCTTTTGGCATAGTGTATTTTCAACTGCATCGTCTTTATCCGATATGAAGTTCTTTTCTTCTTTGTCTGCAAGTCCATGAAAAGTCTTCAGCTTTAGGTTTACATTCTCGCAATATTCACACAGGCATTGAAATAGTCTCCTGTGTTTCTGAGTGAGTACATTTTTTGGCTTTAATTTAGAAAATTTATCCAATGACACCTTTTTTGCTGGATATCTAACATTCCACTTCTTGTGTACTGCTTTCAATGAGCTCTGCAAAACTCTTCTTGGTTTCAAGTCCTTTTTCACAGCTTTTCTGTCAGGCACTGACGTGGAGTTAACTTCTTCCTCAAAGAAATTAATTAATTCACTTTCTGTGTCTTGTGAAAGTGCATCTTTTCTCCGTTTCCTTGATACATCACTTTGGCTTGCTGCTTCAAGGTTTTTCCGTTTAATGCCAGTTGTCTCGCAAAAAACCATCTGTGCCTCCTTCGACTTGGTTAGTGGTGCAAAGTTCTTTAGGAATTCCTTCCTTTTCTTCTTCTGTTCCTCTGTTCTGCCCTTTAAATTGTCACTAGCTGTTTTCACTGTGTCTAGTATACATGTAATATTTTGTTTTGAAACACTTGTATTGGGATCTAAGTCAATTCCTTGATCAGCCAAGGCTGCTTTTTTTCTTGGTGTCACATTCATAGCTAATCGTTTTACCACCTTTGCTTTTTAGGCATTTTCAAATTTCTGTTTACATATTTCTTTACAGCCTCATTTGACGGTTGTGCCTGTGGGGATTATTATGCTGTTCGAAATGGGTTCCTTATTTTTCCCCTTTCCATCTTCCTGTAAAGCTCTTCTATTTTCTCTTTTCTTTTTTGCATCTTTTTCTCTGATTCTTCTTTTTTTCTGAGCTGTTAAGTTGGCCCGGTATTTTTGTTTTGCTACTCTTAATTTTTCTTTTCTTTTTTACCTCTTTTTTATCATCATTGCGGGTTCTCGGAACTGTTACTGATTCTGTTCTTTGTTTTTCTCGGAATTTCTGCATTCTTTTCTTTGATCCTTCACCGTATTCTTTTCTTTTTTCCTCAGATATACCTTTGCGCCATTGTTTCATATATTCACTATGCTCTTTCTTTTTTGTTTCCAAAGATTTTGCCAAGCAAATTTTGATAGTGGCCATGGTGATTGTTTGTCTACAAATGAAATTACAGTTGTATCAATTTGGGGGAGTTGTATTTTCATAGTATTCGGTCGATCTCATCAATTAATAAAAACACTTTTAAACTCGAATGTTGGAGTATATTTAAGCAATAAACTGTCATGCAGTGGCAGTTATAGGGGCAATAACTGCCACGGATGGTACAGGCACACTGAATAACGTGCGTTAGCACGTTATGAATAGTGTGCCTGTGGCAGTTATTGACCCTATAATTGCCACTACAGGACAGTTTATTGCTTATATTTTTCATTTACACTGGATTCGACGCCGTTTGACAGCAGAAAATATATCGAATTTACAAAATCCTTGAATAACAGCACATTTAGAATCAAATACTGGAACAGCCTAATTGTCAATTTCAATATATCATGACGTTATATTTTGGAACGGCAAAGCATTGTTTTGTTTTGTGTGGCTTAAAGTCCACGCAACACGCAATGGGTTATTTGCAGACTAGTTAAGATTAGAGAAAAGGGGAAAATACGTTGAGAAAAGTGATAGAACAGAGAGATGGGAAACTGGGGGCGGAAAATTTAGACCAGAACACTTCCCACGACGGAGTAGGTCTAGGGTCTTTAACGTGCACAGAGGTTCTCAGCCAATTAGAGAAGGCATAGTGTCTTTAAAAAGAATAATTATAATAGGCAAAACAAAATAAAAAGTTGCGTTTCCGCTCTCAGGCCTAACAAAAAAATGGTCGGAAGACCTGTCGAAAAATTATTTTATAATATTTTTTTTTTTTAAATTTTGCCAAAATTCTAGTTTAAATACCCAATTATTTGTTTATTTTCGGGATAAAATGATACCTTTCTCATGACTAATGGATAACTACAGTATATATCATCAACAGTGTCGATTTTCAGTTAATAAATATTATACACTTATTTCATTATTTTATTAAAAACATAATTTAAAAAAGGCAATGAAAAGTTTAGGGAATTCACATACATGGACAGACATCAAAACATCTGTCAGGTTGCGTGAAATCCAGGAATCACAAACTGGACAGATATCAATATGTCTGGAATTCATGATTCACAAACGTGGACAGACAATAAAATGTCTGGGTTGTTATGTGACAAAAGTACCATTCATAATTTCGTAAACATCAGGAAAGTTTCATTTCTTACGTAATTTTGGGCAAACTATAATAAACATTTAAGATCACCCTTAAAACAATTTATCATTGTTCATGCTTGTTTTATTAATTTTTCATTGGAAACAAAAAATCATCTTCACGCAACTCGGACAGATGTATACCAAGTCGGTCCAGTTCGTAATTTGGACATCACAAAAATTCCCATTGCGATCAAATTCATACAAAAATCACAACATTTTTAAGTATTTATTCAATAATTATTCCATTCAGATTATTTTTATATCAAACTCCTCGATAATACATGATAATTTCGGAGGAAAATAATACTTTTAAGAATCATGCAACGGGACAGATTAATCGCCGTCGGTCTATGCTACGTGGTAATGTCCATCGCCGTCGGTCTATGTTGCATAATAATGTCGGTCTCGTACACATATGTGTCAGCTGTGAAGGGCACGTGTACATTGCTTCAGTAGGGAGAATAAGCATAGAATTTTTACGATCCAACGCAATATATAACATGTTGAATGCCAACTGTAAATCACATAGATTTCAAGAAAAGGGAACATTAACTAGATTCACGCAACTTACCAGATTCACGCAACAATTGGACCGAAACTCTCGCATGTCCACTAGTTCGTTCTGTTACCGTCATCCGAGTGAAGTGAAATCATATGGGAAATCCCGAAACGGAAGTGACGTTTTACACATCGAACACACGTTTTCTACCGTTCGACCAATGATTTGTTAGGTCACCAGGTCGACTCACGCAACATTTGTAAATGGACAGATGTTGTCCACAAATTTTTCAACACGGGATTTAACACTAACGAGGCCGCAGTTTAACTGGCCAATCAATGGTACAGAGCTTGTGAAGAATGTGGTTTTTAGCTGGTGTGCTTCTAGCGAAAATTCAACACCGGGGAGGTTATTTTTTTTTTAAATACTTCAGAAGGGGCCACTGACAGACGTTGCGTAAACATTCTGTAGTTTTTATAATATTGATTTTTTCGGGACTACTGTGAGTTTTTAGGAAATAAAACACAGCAAACAACACTTGAACTTATAATTTAATAAAATTTGTTTTGAAATGCTGAAACTTAAAGGCGGTGATCGATTTAATTAAGTTTTCTTTCAATAATGGCGATTTTGTCCCTTTCAGCAGACACAGAAATATACGTTTTGGCATTCTTAACTCTATAATTGCAAAACAACAGATTAACATACAACGTTGAATTTATTTATTCTATCTCTCCATTGATATTTAAACACAACAAAGTAATAAAAAGCCGTTTGTGTCAATTAGTTTTTAAAAAATTGGGATTTTTCTACACGTGGGGCAGAAATCCTGAATAGCAAATTTAGAGTCAATTAGGTTATTGTTGAATTTATGTTTGATCTCGTTCCTGTGTGAATTACCGATATCTAAACTGTTTTTGTTTTTTTTCAGTTTGATTTTCTGAAGAAAAAAATGGTGGTCGCTAATTGATCATAAAATCGGTCTTTTGGTATGAAAATATGCGGTCGTTGGTCGCGTTATACAGGTGGTCGCTGAATACAGTATCAATTAATAGCAAAACTCGTTGGGGGGAATTCAAAGTGGTCGCTTATGGCAGGTGGGTGCTTAAACCAGGTGGTCGGATGACCAGGTTTGACTGTAACTGTTTATCGATTGTTCTTTTCATTGCACAGGAAATTCATTTTACTGTAGCAAATATCAGATCCCGGCACACATTGTCTTCTGTTAGCATAAATAGCTTGTCTGCCAACAGCTGACCATAATTAGGTAGCTTTGCTATACCATAGCTGTCTTCTTCTTTTCAATGACCGTCGAGCAGTATCTTTGCTGGATTGTTCTCACAGCTGTCTAGGAAGTCGTGCATTGCAGAAATCTCACGGTGTAGCTCTAGGTATGGCACTTTGTTGCTAACTACCAGATTCCAATACGGCCCTGTAACCTTAATATAAAACCACCCTAGACACTGTACAAGGGTCATAACAGTATCTGATTTAAGCTCTGCCAGAACAGCCTTTAGTTTCAGGTTTGGAGATTTCACCGATTCCAGGACTTCGACAAATTCTGCTCGGTGAAGATGGATCTCGGCAGCTGTTTGGAATTAGGCATTGAACCAGTTGTCTTTGTAATATCCAATCACAGACTTCTTACCATTAACCGCACAGTATGCCTCCCACAAATAACGAACACCATGATGGTCACCAGAAGGACCGAACACATCTGACACAGTCCTTAAAACGCGTTCTACTATAGTACCTTTTTTACTCCGAAACTTAAAACAAGCCAGACTCTCGCGTCCTAAGGGATCATGTTCTGTAGACAGCATACTTTCATGGCTTTTCGTGTCCATACAAATGTATCGGGGAAGTCCATCACTGTGGTGTTTGTTTTACACTGGGTAACAATTACTAACTTCGAAGTGAGTGCATCAAAAGTTTGTTCAAATAATTCACTGACCGAAGAGTAACCCTTGACCTTTTTTTTGGAAACAAGTTTTTTCTTTGTATCGCACAGTCTGTTCAATTTACTTTTTAATGTTGATACACTGACCGACTCAAAATCTGAATGCAAATGTTTCACAACAAGAAACACTTTTGTCAGGTTCTTGAAATACTTGTCAAGTTCAAAAACAACACCATTCTTAATTTGTCTATTTTCAAGTCGTTTTATGCTTGGTAGGTCATTCAGATGTTTATAAGAAAGCTGTATATCCATACAGTATGGGCCAGGAAAGTCTCCGTCCATGGTTCTGGTAGTATCAGGAAATAGGCATTGGACCTGGCAAAACCCCAGGAAACCACACAGAAACCTGTAAATTATACAAAAAAGAACAACATAAATACTTAAAAAAAATACCAAGTACAAAGTTTTCGAACTAAAACACGATAAAACCACAAAAACATTTCTTAAAATGACATTTAATCAAATTTTCTTTATTCCAGATACCGTAAAGGAAAGTACAGTTGTTACGGCAGTACCGGATCACTAGCGGTGCAACGACTGCAGGCTTTATAAACTTTGCGATAAATTATTAAATATATACAGTTTTAGAAAGATTATTACCTCCTCTAATAAACCATACTAATTTTGATTTAATTTGACATCGATTGTCAGGCACATTTTCCTGATGAAATACACTACACCACTGTTTATGTCAACAACGGGTCGTTTTGTGAGTAGTGGATAGCGCCCCCTGTCGGATAGAGAAAGATAAACTTTCTCCAAACATCAAATAATAATTGTGCAAGGATTGTATGTCACATCCAGCACATTACACAAGATATGAGCTCATAGGAGCTGCAGTATCACACGGGGTTAAAATAATCAAACCCTAACCCAGAAGAAACAACTAACATGTTTTATTTGTAACTTAACCAATTTCTTTGGCACATAAATATTCATAAATAAAGAGACATTTTCTAGATCTACATAATTGTAAATAAATATAAATCTGAAAAAATCATAAATATAATCATATTATACACCCTCGTTATATTGTTTTCAACATAAGTCAAAAATACTCATTACAATATGGCAAGCTCCCTTCATAATACACGCGTGTCAGTTTCAGTAGTAATCTCCACAGGGCACTTAAAGGGACTCCAAGCGATCTAAATGAGAACCACCATAATGTGCTTACGTTTCATCTGAAATGCATATGAATTAGATTTAACCGCATGTTACATCGTTTATAAAAAACATTCTGTCTGCAAAAACTGAAAGATTTGATGGGGTTTTGTTGTTAAACCACAACTATCAATCATAAGGTTTTGTGTTAGCAGTTGTACCAATAGTTCAATAAAAGTGTACTTCTGCACCACAAAAAAAGAGAACGAATTAAAGCTTTAAAGCATCACATATACAGGGCTCGAACTTAACTTTTTTTCCCACTGACAAATATTTGCCAGTGACCATATTTTCTACTGGCAAAACCAATCTTTCAATGGCAGTTTTGTTCAGTTTATGTTAATTTGGTAAGTAACTATATTATAGAATGGAAATTATAATGAATTGACTACAATTCCTCTTGAACTATTACTGAATCTGCTCAGCTTCCGACAGACGACAAAAATCTGGTTCTCGTTTGCACTGACTGGTATACAATTTGTATGTATGAAGCCGGGACCGAGACTACATGCTACTGCGCAGCCGCACAGCAAAGGCTTTCCTGAAGATATAAATAGCCGAGAGACGAACAGACAGAAAGAAGCCGGTACCGAGGCTACATGCTACTGCGCAGCCCCACAGCGCAGGCTTTCCCGAAGATATAAATAGCCGAGAGACGAACAGACAGAAAGAAAATGAAAGCGTTATGGAGTTCCGACTTGCTGCATGTGTTTATGCATTTTACTATCATTTTTAAAATGGATATACGAAAATATGCACTCACATTTATTTTCGCGTACCTAAAATTTCAGCTCGCATTTTCCAAAGTCCGCTTAAATTCGAGCCCTGATATATTAATGAAGGATTATGATCTATGCAAAATAAAACACCAACTGAGTCTTGAGTTTTCCATGCAACATTTTTCTTTAATAAATTCTCACGGATCATATGGCCTAGTTTTCAGTGAATACTATGTACATTGAAGACTAATTAAAAACACATTATGATGGAGTTTCATCATCTTCATATGTTTGATAAATTACAGCACTCAAAACTACAAGTTAAACTATTAATTTTTAAAATACCTGTCAAACAGTGACTCACAGTTTTTACTTGAATACTGAAATATTTGTATTACGGTCCAACAGACAGGACAATCATATCAAACTAAAAATCGAACTACATGTATCTCAAATATCTTCATTGACCCCTTCATGTATCAATGATATTTTACTGCAGTTAATACAACTATATAACTATCTTCATGGAACCGCCTTCAGGCATGTCTGATAACGTTTTTTTAAGGCAGAATTTTATCTTTGTTCATACATTTTATAAGATAACTGTATGGTAGAACCACACCACCACCTTTTTCATGTTGGGCTGGCCAAGGTGGGAAACTGGGGATGGGTGGTTCTCCGGTTGGCTCTGCTGAAACATTACCCCCAGAATCAAGGATACACCGGAAAAAAACAGCTAACCCTCTTGGGGCATGCCCAATAGGAAGGCCAGCAATATCTGCTAAAGTCAACTGACGCATGGGGTCAGTAACCATGTTATGAATATTATGGTTAAATGATGTTAAAGGAGGTATCCACACCAGACATGTATTTACATCACTAATGTTTGTGTACTCTCTGTCCACTGTAAGCAATGTAACAGGATCAGTAATAGGAGGCCTAATCTTAAACTCGTGGTATCCTTTTATTACAGAATTTTCAATTCTGATGTCGGTAACACTTTCCGGTACAAAGGCTGTAACATGCTCCAAAGCAGGCCGAATTGGGGAATCAGTCGCCGGTACTGCCTGAAAATGTAAATAATACTGTCATAATGCGTGCCAGAAATTCCTAATTACATAATGCATGCCAGGAACTCCTAAAGGTTTTAATAATTATGTAGTCATTAGACAATGTTATTCATGTTAATACAAACATATTTAAAACAGATCAAATGGCTTAACAAATCATAAAACTGGTCAGAATAATTAGTTACAGTACTAAATAACTTCCAGTAATATTTTACATTAAAATAACATTTTGTAGGGGGAAAAAATTTGATCTTAAATTCAAGGCCGAACATATACATTAAACACAATGATGGCCATATGCGTAATAATTTCATCTTAATTAAATTGAACTGAACGTTGTTTAACGGCTCATCAACACATTATAGTTATTTAGAGCCGCTCCAGAGAGGGAAATGATATGCATATGAATTGCCGGTACTGAGTAGCTGGTCTTCCTTCCAGGTCTTGTGGCATCCCATACACTTAACATCATCTTCATTAATTTTGGTTGATCTTTGACTGCACTGTTAGAATTAGACTCTTAGCTGAAGTGCTTGGCTGTGGCGAACGTTCTGCTCTGCTTATTTTTTTTCTTCCTCTGCCACCACCAACAGTTTTCCTCTTATTACCACCTGTACTGTTAGAATTAGACTCTTTTGCTGAAGTGCTTGGCTGTGGCGAACGTTCTGTTCTGCTTATTTTTTTCTTCCTCTGCCACCACCAACAGTTTTACTCTTAATAATACCACCTGTGCTTGTTGACAGAAATCTTTTCTTTGCTCTGTGCTCCTTTTCAATTAAAGATTTAGGCGAAGTAAGATTGTCAGGTAAACTATCAAGTAGAGTTTTGCGCTTCGGTTTGACGATACTGGAGCATGGGGAACACAAGGGCTACTTTTAGAGTTGGAGAAATCATAGAAGTAACTGTTTTCTTACAAGAAGTGTAGTTCTCTGTTGAGTGTCCAGCTAAAGCACCAGCAGCCGTCGCCAAAAGATCGAGGCCTGATGTATCACTAGATCCTAGTTCGAAGCTCTCAGTAGACCTGTCTTCTAGCAGTGGAGTAGTGGCGGCAACTTTTACGGTACTGTCTTTCTCCACATTTTTTTGAAACAACTGTTTATATACATGAAAACAAGGTGATTCCACTTCAAAGTCATATCCTTCTTCGACACGTCTGCGGTACGATTCCCTTACTGGTGTAGAAAGTGCAGTCTCAAGAGCCCTCAGATCTCCAGTAGCTCCTGGAGCATCATTTGCTCCTTTAGACGTATCAGGCTTTTCACTGGTACTGTTCTGTTTCTGAGATTCAGTTGGGTCACATAAAGTTAGACCGGGTTTCAGCTGCTCACTTACGATGACGGTACTTTTTTTTATCAGCATACGAAAAAATTCACAATGATGTTAAGGGTCATCCTTATTTTGATTGGTTGTCAGTTTTTATGAATATTAATTAACTTTTAACACCCCACGAAGGTGAAAACACAATACACATACACTCGGCACGTGTCCGCTTAGCGAGGATTCACCAATACTAAAAAAAGTAATTGTGTATTGGCTTCATCTCACAATAACAAGATAAATATTTAACTCACAAAAATGAAAGATACATATTAAGAAGAACTTTTAATTGCCTTAACAGTGTTTAAATTTCTAATATATATATATATAGGAACAAAGTCTTTTATGTTTACCCACTCCACAACAAGTTGCCAGCGGGGGGTATTTGTCCGCCTCGGCGACAGTTCTAGTTTAGTTTGGGTAATAATTAATCACTAAACTTTTTGTTTGCTTGTACATGGTACCGATTTTTACCAATATTCTTAACATGTATCAGATAGGAGCTGGGGTTGCTACTCTAAGTTCTAACGGCCCCAGCCCCATTCCCCCAATATAGAAAGAGGGCCTTGAGTTGTTTCACACATTCATTTACCACATACAAATTTTATCCCATGCTCTCTTGAAAGAGTTATCTGAAGATGACTTTATATTTTTGCTGATTACTATCTTAATACTTTATTTAATACCTGAAGTAATACGGAAAAAACATTGATTTCTTCTGTAGGGCATTATTTTGTTGATTTTCTTTTGTAAAAGAAGTTTTATGAAACTACAATGAAGCATACAGGACCAGAAAGACAAATATGAAAGTGTTTTTCTTTCAGTAATGGGCTGATATTTTGACATGAGCACGTTAGACCAGGAATATATGAATGTTATCAATTGTTCTTGATTCTGTGCAGACTAACCGTAACTCTTACAATTGAAATATACATTTTGATAGCAGAAGTTATCTCCCTTATACTACATAGTATTTTGCAGCACATGCTGGATTAGTCGGTTAAAGAGCATGGCAATAATCTGGCAATAGTCCCTTAATTTTTCTACATAACCTGCATATGTGCAATCATTAATATTAATTATTAGAATATTTCCAGGCAAATTGTTTTAACATATTACTAATTATTAATATTGTAACAATAATATTAACCTGGTAGAACAACGAAGAAAATTGAAATCTCAATATTTTGTTTAATTATATGCAATCAGTTTTCAAGTTAAAGTGATACATGATTAGTAAATCTAGGTGCTAAAGTTAATGCTTGATCTGAGACTGAAGATTGTCATGTGTCCCTTTAAATGATGGAGAAAAAAGGACTTGACAATAATCTGATTTAAGAATCTGACATATGTACAGTTGGTGCCACGCGGATTACCACTTTTTCGCAGTATTCCCATGACCGTTTTTCAATCGAAGTCGCAAATCCCCGCGATCGTACTGTGGATTGTCACCCAAAATATCCCAGTGATTCACCGAGACCGTCAATCGACGAGATTGCAAAATCCAGTCTCGGAAAAAAGCAATCACTGCATTTCTCTGTGTAAGTTTGCGGGGAAACGCAGGGGAATTAGAGCAGGCATAAAAAAAACTGTAATAGAATATTCTGTCTTTGTATTTTATAATTAAGAAACAACATGCACATGCACAAATAATATTATTTCTAATTCGCCAATCTAGCCTATATGCTCCTGATAATGACCGGATTAGACGGGTTTACCACATAGAACTACAGCCGTCAAAAGCTTTTGAAAAAATCGATCATGCAGTCTCAAGTTATTTCTAGAACACTTGAGCCATGTGAAACAAATACATACATGTACGTCATATATGCTAAATTTCGTTCATTGCCCTTTCACCTTTGTTATGGTATACATTTGAAAGACCTTCTATGTCTTCATATAACTGCGTATAAAGTAGAGGGGTATCCCAGGACGTCTTTTTTTATATTTTTAGAATTTTCACTGTCAGCGCCACCTAGTGAACGTGGTGGATGCCGAGTTAATTAATTATTGTTCTCAAACCTTTAGCTAGTAATGCTTACTTAATTACTTCAGTTTTGGTCTTATACTTGAACAGATTATGTCCTTTTAAATATTATGTAAAACAATACACCCGCAATATGAAAACAACCTTACACACTTTCAATACACCTGACTGCACACGGTTGATACATGTTGCTATTTATAGACAAATATACAGGCGACCAGTGAACAACAACAAACATAGGTGTACTGACAATACACAGTTTTTAATAACATGCAAAAACATTTAATAATAAACGTACATGTACATGTACTCAGGGAATTTCAATAGAAACTACGCCGATGTACTGCATGGTAATAATGTACATGTAGAGAAAGTACATGTATAAATTGTATTTGCGTAAAATGATCTACATCGATAACGAAGGTAAATGATGGCTTGTGATTTCACACTGGGTTACGCGAGGTGCGAATCAAAACAGATGACCGCCAATCTCGGTAATTGTGTCCCGGTGGACAAAATGTATTGACCCCGCATTGAGTGTACTGTCCACGGATCGCGGGAACAAAATCAGTGTGTCCGCGGTAAGATAAAATCCCCGCATTGGGTGTGGTTAGTCATAATCCGCTTGGCACCTACTGTATATCTCAGGGATCCCTGTAGCCCAAAATCATCTGGAGAGAAACATCTCGCTCAGTTGTATGAGATTTTAAATTTGCTAGTGAGATTTTGGTAACCCATTCACTGCTTTACTGTAAATGGGTAAACGGTAATGAGATTTGTTTGCAGATTTAATATTTTTGCATGAGATGTTTGTGAAAACCATTAGAGAATCTCCACCAAATTGTATTGTTTTTCAAAACACAATCTTATATAAGTATTGTATAAAATATTGTGCAGATAAATTTCTTTGACCAAAAGGAGAAAAAAACAAAACTTTTATCAATTTTACCCCTGTTAACATGTACACATAAACATCATAAAAGCTGTTAATGCCAATCTGGTATTTCTAGATGTATTAAATGCACAAAAAAAGAGAGAAAAGGTTATAAGAATCCATCATGAGTATCCATGTGAGATAGAGAAGTCTCACCCGATGGGTCAGAAATTACACCCAGGGACATATGACTAAAACAGGAGACTATACATACTATTCTGTAGGTTTGAGATTATTACAAACAATTCATGGCTGTTGTTGTTTTAAAACAAACCTATACGCTATATATATTCACACTAAAAAATTTAACTAAAATGTAACAATTTATAATTTTTTGTATTTTGGGACTGTAAATGTTATCTATAGATCAGTTAGAAGATTCTGAATCAACTCTGCTGCCTCAAGCCTGAAACACCCCTCCGTCATCATATATGTATACACTAAGATTCTGAATTAACTCTGCTGCCTCAAGTCTGAAACACCCCTCCTTCATCATATACTGAGATTCTGAATCAACTGCTGCCTCAAGTCTGAAACACCCCTCCTTCATCATATATGTATACACTAAGATTCTGAATTAACTCTGCTGCCTCAAGTCTGAAACACTCCTCCTTCATCATATACTGAGATTCTGAATCAACTGCTGCCTCAAATCTGAAACACCCCTCCTTCATCACATACTGAGATTCTGAATCAACTGCTGCCTCAAGTCTGAAACACTCCTCCTTCATCATATACTGAGATTCTGAATCAACTGCTGCCTCAAATCTGAAACACCCCTCCTTCATCACATACTGAGATTCTGAATCAACTGCTGCCTCAAGTCTGAAACACCCCTCCTTCATCATATACTGAGATTCTGAATCAACTGCTGCCTCAAATCTGAAACACCCCTCCTTCATCACATACTGAGATTCTGAATCAACTGCTGCCTCAAGTCTGAAACACCCCTCCTTCATCATATACTCTAGGCATCTTCCATCATGCTTGTTAACCCCGGATGGAAAAAACTAATTTACTCTTCCTCAATGTCAGTGATCTGCCTAATACTCATAAAAGGAGAAATTTCTGACGCCACAGCTTCTCCAAGACTGTTAAATATTTTTCCATTCCTTTTCTTGCCCTGTATTTTTTTTTCCATTTATCTTCACGGGTCTTTGAGCTGCAGTCCTTGCCATTTTTTTGTTTTTATGCCGCCACGTATTAACAACTTTAGTCTTTAAAGTCTTTAAAGACCTCAACTCAGTCTTCAACTCCTGCATTTCATCAAAAGCAACTGTATTGGTGAGCATTTCATTAAAAGAATGATGGCATTGTCTGCCTGATTTCAGTTGTCCTGAGGCATTGCTGAACAAGGAATTGCAATGAAACTGAATAAATGCTAATATATTTTGGAACTTACATTCAACATCTATTAAAGACCCAATCATTCTATCTATGTTGTTACAGTCATGTGGCGAAGAGGTGAAGTCTGCACTGTAACTACTTTTTAGATATTCAATATTTCTTTTTAAATCCTCTAATGTTTCAGAGATCGTCCACTGGCAATTTCTATGAAAGCTGTGCAGAACTGTTCCACATTTGGGTAAGACGGACAGTAGCTTTTGTAGAATTTCTCCAAAACAGAATATAGCGGGAGGTGTACAGTACTGGTTCTACCCAGGAAAAGTGGGTGGTCCGTCTCCACCACAAAAAATCGACCGTCATATATAACCTTACATGTGTTGAAAATGACGTAAAATACCATACAAACAAACTGGATTGTAAAAAATATAAGTTTTTCTTTTACCATTTGGTATCCATCATAGCTGTGTGTCATCATCCAGGTGCTCCGCCGGCCCGGGTGTACATTTTCCCTTTCTAGGCCGGAAAAATGGAAAATGGGCAGAAACCCTGGGAAATACATGGAAAAGGGCAGAACCCCTGTGAAATGAACCACGGATGGCCATGGTTAACCATGGGTTAAATAACCAATGGTTGACCATGGTTAACCATGGTTGGACCTACGTCTTAACATCTAGCAAAATTCACCTATTGTCATTGACCATGGTTGACCATGGTCACTGACAATGGTCATGAACCACAGTTGACCATGGTCTAAGAACCATCTTAACATCTAGCAAAATTCACCTATGGTCACAGACTGTGGTCATAAATGACCATGGTCATGAACCATTGTCTAGAAAAAATGGTCTTAACATCTAGCAAAATTTACCTATGATCACTGTCCAAAGTCCAGACATGAATTTTGCTAGATGTTAAATACCATGGTCAACCATGGTTATTAGACCATGGTCATTTGTGTAATAATCCAACTTGACTATCACAAAAGCTCACCACTAAGCAAGTAATGCTCAGGTGAGCTAAAAGGCAAACAAATATATACCACACAATATTTTCTCCAATAACTCATAGAAATTTAATTCCATTTAATGATGTGATTTTGTTTTACTCGTAACTGTTCAATCATCAAAAGTTCAGAAATGTTATGCCTCTTTTGTAATTTTTTCGGACTCTATAGGATATTATCCGTAATTTACTTCCATATCAATCAAACTGCTTTGTGGTATTACAACTTTTTGAAAAATTATTATGTAACCACGATATTTAAATCGAAAGCAGATTTAACGCAGGTATAATTCCATAACTATATATGTGGCGTGTTCCGAAAAAGTGGACCTTGTGGCATTTGTGAACAGTGTAGACCCAGATCAGCCTGCATGATCCAGACTACGTGGATCTGGGTTTACAGCCCTCCTGTCACAAAATCATAGTCTGACCATGGTCGACCATGATTTAAACATGGTTGACCATAGTCATATGACCATGGTCAACCATGGTTTGACCATGGTCAAATCATGGTCCACCATTGCCGGTATATGGCACCATAGTCGGTCCATGGTCGACCATGTCAATCAAGAGTATGTTGACTGTGGTCGTCCATGGTCAGTTTAGGACTGTGTTAACCATACTTGACCATGGTCAAACCGTGGTCAGACAGCCTGTTTAAATGGTAGAAATTTTCAACATCTTTAAAGCCATAACATGGAACAAAAAAACAATCGAGTAATAAACAAACAAAAAAGAACGAAGCGTAGAACAAATTGATTGAATTGGATTTTATAGTCGCACCAACAGCTAAGGTCATACGGCGACTTTCCAGCTTCCATTGGTGGAGGAAGACCCCAGGTGCCCGTCCGGGCAATTTTCGTGCACGGGCGGGCACCTGGGTAGAATCACTGACGTTCCGCAAGCCAGCTGGAAAGCTTCCTCACATAAAGATTCCTAGGACCCTGAGGGATTGAACCTACAGCGGTGAGGGGCAAGTGATTTCAAGTCAGAGAAGTTAACCACTCGGCCAGGGACGCCCCTCTGAAGTCATTTAACTAACTTGAAAGGTTTTAACATGAGGTGCCTTATATTTAATATCAGTAGTATTTTAAATTAGAAAATGTAAATTAGAGAAATGTTTATCATTTATTTGTAAAATCTCTCCTTGTCATTTCATCTGGAAATGGACCAAATTGTTAGGTCTACAATGCTTGCTACATGGAATTCTTGGTAAACAGCAGCTTAAAATAAACATCAACAACAATTTTAATGATTTTGATTCAATTAAAACAGAATGTATCGCATAAGGGTGATTTAAAAAAAAAAATGAAGCCAGTGTCAAATTTAAATATGGAATATTGCTATCAATTACTATCACATTTTAAGCAATAGACATTCATATATATAATACTGTAGCCCAACTCACCCACAAAGTCAGATTCATTCAAGCATAGACCCTACACTGCTTTATTTCCAATTATACATTTATATAATATAATACAATATTTGCACATATTCATGTTTATCAATATTGAAATGATATTTCAACCAAAATAATAGTAATAACCCCTTGTGATCTAGCCTACAAGGTTTAAAGCAATGTTTCGACTGTTTTTAGGAATATCTACTTGTTATTTCCAGTTTATGTGAGTGATATGTTCTATTTATATCATATTAGATATACAAGACCCTCATGCGACGGGCTAACCTGGACATTCAAGTTACCGAAAGAAGTCTGGCCAGACTGAATGCAGCTCTGTGGTAACACAATATTACTGCCACTGGCACCTTGAATGCCCAGATTACCACCGCCTGTAACAGGACCCTCATGCGATGGGCTAACCTGGACATTCAAGTTACCGAAAGAAGGCTGGCCAGACTGAATGCAGCTTTGTGGTAACACAGTACTGCCACTGGCACCTTGAAAGCCCTGATTAACACCGCCTGTAACAAGACCCTCATGCGATGGGCTAACCTGGACATTCAAGTTACCCAAAGACGTCTGGCCAGACTGAATGCAGCTCTGTGGTAACACAATATTACTGCCACTGGCACCTTGAATGCCCAGATTACCACCGCCTGTAACAGGACCCTCATGCGATGGGCTAACCTGGACATTCAAGTTACCGAAAGAAGTCTGGCCAGACTGAATGCAGCTTTGTGGTAACACAGTACTGCCACTGGCACCTTGAATGCCCAGATTACCGCCGCCTGTAACAGGCCCCTCATGCGATGGGCTAACCTGGACATTCAAGTTAACCAAAGATGTCTGGCCAGACTGAATGCAACTCTGTGGCAACACAATACTGCCACTGGCACCATGATTGCCCAGATTACCACCGCCTGTAACAGGGCTAACCTGGACATTCAAGCTACCCAAAGACGTCTGGCCAGACTGAATGCAGCTCTGTGGTAACACAATATTACTGCCACTGGCACCTTGAATGCCCAGATTACCACCGCCTGTAACAGGACCCTCATGCGATGGGCTAACCTGGACATTCAAGTTACCGAAAGAAGTCTGGCCAGACTGAATGCAGCTTTGTGGTAACACAGTACTGCCACTGGCACCTTGAATGCCCAGATTAACCGCCTGTAACCGGACCCTCATGCGATGGGCTAACCTGGACATTCAAGTTACCCAAAGACGTCTGACCAGACTGAATGCAGCTCTGTGGTAACACAATACTGCCACCTTGAATGCCCAGATTTCCACCGCCTGTAACAGGGCTAACCTGGACATTCAAGTTACCCAAAGACGTCTGGCCAGACTGAATGCAGCTCTGTGGTAACACAATATTACTGCCACTGGCACCTTGAATGCCCAGATTACCACCGCCTGTAACAGGACCCTCATGCGATGTGCTAACCTGGATATTCAAGCAACCAGTATCAGATGGAGGCAAAGAATCAAAGTCAGTGAAAGGCAAGTTTGTTACTGAGTCATCTTCTTCCTCATCTGGCCACTGAAGTCTGTCACCATACCTTTGCCTTTGCTTTGTTTTGCATTGGCCTAACACTGTTTTTAGCTCTACTGATCAGAGATCAGCAGAGCTTATGCAGTGGTGCGGCGTCCGTCGTCCGTCCGTCTGTCCGTCCGTTAACTTTTATTTGTAGCGACTACTCCTCTGAAACTACTGGATGGATATTCATAAAACTTTACAGAAATGTTGCCCATGAAGTCTAGTTGATCCTAGCAAAAATTCATGTTGATGTGAAATCCAAGATGGCCACCAAAGCTAAAAATAGATTTTTTAAATACAAGTTTGTAGCGAATACTTCTTGAAAACTATAAGTGATATTGATATGGGACTTTTTCTAAAATGATCAGCATGACATGATGTTGGTCCTTGTCGAAAATCGTTTTGATTTGACATTTAACATGGCTGCCAGCGGCCATCTTTGTTTACATAGAGTTATATTTTGAAAACTTGTAGCGACTACTCCTCTGAAACTACTTGACGGATTTTCATGAAACTTCACAGGAATGTTGCTCTTGATGTCTAATTGATTCTAGCAAAATTTCAGGTCAGCCGGAAATTCAAGATGGCCGCCACGGCTAAAAATAAATTTTCAAATACAAGTTTGTAGCGACTACTTCTTGAAAACTATAAGTGATATTGATATGGGACTTTTTGTAAAATGATCAGCATGACATGATGTTGGTCCTTATCAAAAATCGTTTTGATTCGACGTTAAAAGTGGCTGCCAGCGGCCATCTTTGTTTACATAGAGTTATATAGTAAAAACTTGTAGCGACTACTCCTCTGAAACTACTTGGCGGATTTTCATGAAACTTTACAGGAATGTTGCTCTTAATGTCTTATTGATCCTAGCAAAATTTCAGATCGGCCAGAAATTCAAGATGGCTGCCACAGTTAAAAATAGATTTTTAAAAAATAAGTTTGTAGCGACTACTTCTTGAAAACTATAAGTGATATTGATATGGGACTTTTTCTAAAATGATCAGCATGACATGATGGTTATCCGAGTCAACATTATTTTGATTCGACATTAAACATGGCTGCCAGTGGCCATCTTTGTTTACATGGAGTTATATAATGAAAACTTGTAGCGACTACTCCTCTGAAACTACTTGACGGATTTTCATGAAACTTCACAGATATGTTGCTCTTGATAACTTATTGATCCTAGCAAAATTTCAGGTCGGCCGGAAATTCAAGATGGCCGCCATGGCTAAAAATAGATTTTCAAAATACAAGTTTGTAGCGACTACTTCTTGAAAACTATAAGTGATATTGATATGGGACTTTTTCTAAAATGATCAGCATGACATGATGGTTATCCGAGTCGAACATTATTTTGATTCGACATTAAACATGGCTGCCAGTGGCCATCTTTGTTTACATAGAGTTATATAATGAAAACTTGTAGCGACTACTCCTCTGAAACTACTTGACGGATTTTCATGAAACTTCACAGAAATGTTGCTCTTGATGTCTTATTGATCCTAGCAAAATTTCAGGTCGGCCGGAAATTCAAGATGGCCGCCATGGCTAAAATTAGATTTTCAAAATGCAAGTTTGTAGCGACTACTTCTTGAAAACTATAAGTGATATTGATATGGGACTTTTTCTAAAATGATCAGCATTACATGATGTTGGTCCTTGTCAAAAATCATTTTGATTCGATGTTAAACATGGCTGTCAGCGGCCATCTTTGTTTACATAGAATTATATAATGAAAACTTGTAGCGACTACTCCTCTGAAACTACTTGACGGATTTTCATGAACTTCACAGGAATGTTGCTCTTGATGTCTAATTGATCCTAGCAAAATTGAAGGTCGGCCGGAAATTCAAGATGGCTGCCACGGCTAAAAATAAATTTTCAAAAAACAAGTTTGTAGCGACTACTTCCTGAAATCAAAATCAATCAGTAGAGCTTCAAGGTCATTGACCTCTTGTTATTTCTTGCAACTTTACGTTTGTAACACTACTTAACAATGTTATAATCACATCTAATTTTTGGTTAACGTCATTATCTTCAGGTTGTGCTTCCTTCACCAAAGGTTGTTTATTCATAGCTTCTGTTTGAGTCGGTATTGGTTCGTCGCCTGTGTACAGACATCCATGCTGTTTCGTAAATGTTTTGTACTGATCCGCCGTGTAAACAACAATACACTCCTCTGTCTGAGTGCTGAATGACCTTTTGTTGTTGCTGAAGTTGTTTATGTGGTCTTCTATCACATCTGCCTGGTCCTTCGAGATATGGCTGAAAAACCTAGGTTCACGTTCAGGTACACCAGGAGCGGTTTGAGCACTACCCCCAGATCCTTCATAATGTACTGTGATTGTCCTGCCAAGAGTACCCTGAAAAACAAAAGAACCAATTTTGCTTAATGTCGTCTTGTCTAAGATCTTTTTGAAACAAATCATAATGTCAATTTTTTTGTAATAAACCTGTATACTAAATTATGCCAATTTTTAGCTCTACTGATCAGAGATCAGCAGAGCTTATGCCGTGGTGCGGCGTCCGTCGTCCGTCCGTCCGTCCGTCTGTCTGTCCGTCTGTCCGTTAACTTTTTTTTTGTAGCGACTACTCCTCTGAAACTACTGAATGGATTTTCATGAAACTTTACAGAAATGTTGCCCATGAAGTCTAGTTGATCCTAGCAAAAATTCATGTAGATGTGAAATCCAAGATGGCCGCCAAATCTAAAAATAGGTTTTTAAAAAACAAGTTTGTAGCGACTACTTCTTAAAAACTCTAAGGGATATTGCTATGGGACTTTTTCTAAAATGATCAGCATGACATGATGTTGGTCCTTGTCGAAAATCGTTTTGATTCGACGTTAAACATGGCTGCCAGCGGCCATCTTTGTTTACATAGAGTTATATAATGAAAACTTGTAGCGACTACTCCTCTGAAACTACTTGACGGATTTTCATGAAACTTCACAGGAATGTTGCTCTTGATGTCTAATTGATCCTAGCAAAATTTCAGGTCGGCCGGAAATTCAAGATGCCCGCCACGGCTAAAAAAGATTTTTAAAAAATAAGTTTGTAGCGACTACTTCTTGAAAACTATAAGAGATATTGATATGGGACTTTTTCTAAAATGATCAGCATGACATGATGGTTATCCGAGTCGAACATTATTTTGATTCGACGTTAAACATGGCTGCCATTTGCCATCTTTGTTTACATAGAGTTATATATTGAAAACTTGTAGCGACTACTCGTCTGAAACTACTTGACGGATTTTCACGAAACTTCACAGGAATGTTGCTCTTGATGTCTAATTGATCCTAGCAAAATTTCAGATCGGCCAGAAATTCAAGATGGCCGCCACAGCAAAAAATAGATTTAAAAAAAATAAGTTTGTAGCGACTACTTCTTGAAAACTCTAAGTGATATTGATATGGGACTTTTTCTAAAATTATCAGCATGACATGATGGTTATCCGAGTCGAACATTATTTTGATTCAATGTTAAACATGGCTGTCAGCGGACATCTTTGTTTACATAGAGTTATATAATGAAAACTTGTAGCGACTACTCCTCTGAAACTACTTCACGGATTTTCATGAAACTTCACAGGAATGTTGCTCTTGATGTCTAATTGATCCTAGCAAAATTTCAGGTCGGCCGGAAATTCAAGATGGCCGCCACTGCTAAAAATAGATTTTCAAAAAAAAGTTTGTAGCGACTTCTTCCTGAAAACAAAATCAATCAGTAGAGCTTCAAGGTCATTGACCTCTTGTTCATTAATCAATTTAGGCAAAAACAAAACAAGAGCGCCAAATTGAACAATATACACTCGTCATACATATGGAATTAATATTTATATGAACATCATTGGTATGTACAAATTTACCTTGACTATGCCCAAAGTTTCATCAAGATTGGATTATAAATGTTAAAGTTATTGAGAAAAAAATGCGAAATATAATCAAACGGACATAACTCCGGCATAATAGGTGCAATGTGACTGGTTTAAATATTGACGTTGACTGAAATATTATAATAATATTATACCAATATCGGATTATAAAATTAATTGAATAAATCTTAATTTTTCAAAAAATCAAATGAGCCATTTACTCCGCATTATAGTTGTGATGGTTATCTAATAACTATCTAATCTATTTCATCAAGATCAGTAAATGAGCAAAAACTGCAGACTATAATCAAAGAGCCATAACTCGGGCATAATAGGTGCTATGTAATTGGTTATCGACCTTGATTGAGCTATTATGCCCATACACATTATCCGCAAGTTTCATCCAGATTGGATTATAAATGTTAAATTTATTGAGCAGAAACCACAAACTCATCAATATTCAAAAATCAAAGGGCCATAACTCTGGCATTATGGTAGCAATGTGGCTGGTTATTGAACAGAACTTGACCAAGATATTATGCACATATACATTGTCCCAAGTTTCATTAAGATCGGATTATAAATGTTAAAGTTATTGAGCAGAAACTGCAAAAATCTTCAATTTCAAAAATCAAAGGGCCATGACTCCGAACTTGACAAAGCTATTGTGGCCATGAACATTATGTCCAAGTTTCATCAAGATTGGATTAAAACTACTCCAGTTATGCCCAAAATCAATAGGGTTCCTTCCTTCATCTAGGGCAATGTACAAATGAAGTTTAATGATTGTAGGTGTCATATTTTTAGCTCTACTTGCCGAAGGCCAGCAGAGCTTATGGGATGCCGAGTTGTCCGTCGTCCGTCAGTCGTCTGTCGTCCGTCGTCCGTCGTCGGCGTTAACTTTTGTCTCGTTAAGACGATAGGGCCTTCATTTTTCATCAGATCTTTACCAAACTTTAACAGGTTGTTAATATCAATGAAAGCTCGGATGAGTTCGAAAACCAGCCAGATCGGACAAGTAACAGCGGAGTTATGGCCCTTGATTTAGTTAAAAATGCTATATTGCTATATTGCTATATTTTGCCTCGTTAAGACGATAGGGCCTTCATTTTTCATCCTATCTTTACCAAACTTTACCACATTGTTATTATCAATGAAAGCTCGGACAAGTTCCAAAACCAGCCAGATCGGACCAGTAACAGCAGAGTTATGGTCCTTGATTTAGTTAAAAATGCTATATTGTTATAGTTTGCCTCGTTAAGACGATAGGGCCTTCATTTTTTATCCTATCTTTACCAAACTTTACCACATTGTTAATATCAATGAAAGCTCGGACAAGTTCGAAAACCAGCCATATCGGACTAGTAACAGTGGAGTTATGGCCCTTGATTTAGTTAAAAATGCTATATTTTGCACCGTTAAGACGATAGAGGCTTCATTGTTCATCTGATCTTTACCAATCTTTATCAGTTTGTTAATGTTGTTGAAAACTCGAAAAAGTTTGAAAACCAGCCATAGCGGACCAGTAACAGCGGAGTTATGGCCCTTGATTTAGTTAAAAATGCTGTATTTTGCCTCGTTAAGACGATAGGGGCTTTATTGTTCATCCGATCTTTACCAAACTTTATCAGATTGTTAATATCAATGGAAGCTCGGACAAGTTCGAAAACCATTCATATCGGACCAGTAACAGCGGAGTTATGGCCCTTGATTTAGTTCAAAATGCTATATTTTGCCTCAATAAGACGATAGGGCCTTCATTTTTAATCTGATCTTTACCAAACGTTATCAGATTGTTATTGTCTATGAAAGCTTGGTCAAGTTCAAAAACCAGCCAGATCGAACCAGTAACAGCAGAGTTATGGCCCTTGATTTTGTTAAAAATGCTATAATTTGCCTCGTCATACGATAGGGCCTTCATTTTGCATCTGATCTTTGTCAAACTTTAGCAGATGTTATGACTTTTTTTTTTTTATATTATTATTTTTGATTTTTTTATTATTATTTTTTTTTTTAATATTTTTTTTTTTTTTTTTTTTTTAATTATTACTTATTTTTATTAATTTTGTTTATTTTTTAATTTTTTTTTTTAATATATATATATATATTTTTATTATTATTATTATTATTATTATTTATTTTTTTTTAGCTCTATGTTGGACCTGTCGGACCAGTTACAGAGGAGTTACGGCTCTTGATTTAGTTAAAAATGCTATATTTTGCCTCGTTAATACGGTAGGGCCTTCATTGTTCATCTGATCTTTACCAAACTTTACCAGATTCTTTAGTTATGGCCCTTGATTTAGCTAAAAAGCTGTTTTTTGCCCGAAACTTTCAAAAAAACGTAAATGGCACTCAATCGCTTCATTGATGTTATAAGAATGAATGAATGAATGGTGTTTTACGGCACGTCGACACATAAATAGGTCATATTGTGCGCAAAAATTGATGAAAAATGTAGAAATGAAGTATTAATTAAAAATAAATGATTATAAGAACTGTGTTAGCCAGTAGAGCGTCCACAGGCCCTCTTGGGCCTCTTGTTTAAGTTATTGTGTGGAATGCACATTTCCATATAAAAATAGGGTTTCTTCTCACACCAAGGTATCGTGATATTTTCTTGATGATTGTGTACTGGGTTCTCAGTAGAACGCGTTTTGATGCATGGAAATTCAAGATGGCTGCCATGGCTAAAAATAGATTTTCAAAAAACAAGTCTGTAGCGACTACTTCTTGAAATCAAAATCAATCAGTAGAGCTTCAAGGTCATTGACCTCTTGTTTTATTACATAATGAAATATTTAAACCATCACTGCAACACTGCAGTAGGCTATCTATTTATAAAAATGATGTAAAATTATTGTTTAACCTAGTAACCAGGGCATCCATTATTGTTAACAGAAGTTTGGTCGTAGAAACACTTAAAAAAAGTATAAAAGTCGAACAGGAAAAGCGGCTTCCCCAGAATACAGTTAACTCTAAAACACGCAAAACGACAAACATGAATGGAAATTTTAATAAGAAATATGACGTCAAAAACATACTAAAAAAGGTTGACAATAGGGCTGTCGTCTTCAAACGGTCAGTGGCAAAAAAGACTGGGGTTTAAACCAGGTTCTAGGGTGCACCAAACCTCACACACCCTACTGTCATCCCAAACTCGAAGCTAGTTTTGGGAGCATAACTCATTCCTTCTGATTCATATGGTGTAGTCTAGTCGATATATCGCAACATCTACATCATTCTTGGTTTGTGATCACTCATTTACATATTAACATCTGCTAAAAAACACGAAACTACTGTGAATTAATAAGAAAAACACTAAACTATTGTGAATTAATAAGAAACAAAAAAACACAGAGTCCTCATGTTTTAATATACAAGCATGTTCTTAAAAAATAATAATTTTCAAACGAACTTGATAAACGGCAAAGTTGTTTGCATTTGTGTTTGGTAATGACTATAGAGGGAGAAGTATTCCATTTTAAAACTTCTAACAAGAAAATATGTTATTGTTCATGTTTATAAACAGCTGACATGTAAGTAGAAAAGGTACACACACATAATTTACATGTGTTTCATTACCACATGAACACTTTTTTTTTTAGTTTTCACTGTCATCAGTCACTTGTATTTATGTACTGGAACAAGGAGAAAGCGTCTCCAAATGATGTGTTGGTCTGCAAATTTTCAATGTTTTGCAGTACGTTCTCAGACGTGGGTGCATGCCTTCCTTTCACCTTCGCCCTGACCTCTTTTCTTCTTAGTCTCTCATTAATTCTTTGACTACCGTTGTCCATCATGTAGAGCTTCTGGTTTCGGGGTAATAAAAATGTCTATACTTCTGAATGAGCAACTTTCTTGCATGATCCAATGCCTGTTTCCCTGCAACATTTCCACTCCAATTATACAACAGACACAGGTTGTCCATACCAAACAATTCTGGAAATAGGTGAGGAAGAAGAAGGCATGCAAAATGCTGTGCGTTCGCTTCTTGTTTAAGGGCCGCCAGGTTGGATGGACTGACAGCGCCCTGTTCTGGGATGTCACTGATGCTATGATCTGTCACCTCCGGCACTTGCTGTTGCGTTAGCTGGCATAAAGCAGAGTCCAGCTTCCTCTCCATCCTTTCTGAAGCGACCTCCATGTCTGTCAGTCATTTATTGAATGTCACCAGCACTCGATGCATCTCCTGGTTTGATTTATTGATGTCTTTCAGACTTTCACAAATCACGTTCAGTATGGCATTTACTTGACCATGTCCTCCTGGACTAGGCTCGTTTGGTGGCGGGACTGTCCTGAAGGGCGTCACTGAACGTCTCCTCAACTCAAACGTTGACGGCGTTTTTCTCGAGGCGCCATCGCTGGTGCAAGTGCAGACTCTTCCACCGGTGCATCTGTGGTAGTGTTGTCCTACGCTGCGACGGCGATATGGTCTTCCGGGACATCCGGCGGCTGGAAATCTGGTAGCGGGAAATCCCCGATCATGTCAACTGGCGGCTGGGCAGCTACATTCTGGTTTGGTGTTATGGCATGTGCTGTCAATTGTTCCTGTGTCGGTGCACGCACAGTCTCGTCTGCCGTCGATTCACGTGGAGGCGACCCAACAATCACTACAGGCGGTGGCTCGGCAGCTGCAGTCTGGTCTGGTGGTGTAATGAGACGTGTAGTCAGTTGTTCCGGTGTCGGAACCTGGCCTTCCGAAGGGGCGCGATCAGCTGTCCGAGGAAGAGACTATTGAATCCAGGCGAATTACTGCCGAGAGGATTCATGTGGAAATAAGTCCTCTCTGAGCATTGGTGATCAGTTAATGTATAATGGTTTAGAGTTCAGATGCGTAATAATCAATCCAAGAAAGTGGGGTCAGAGTGGTTTATTACAAGCATCTAAACTACAAACCATTATAATATTTAACGATTGACAATGCTCACAGGTGAATTATTTTGATTTTAACATGATTCTGTTTGCCCTATTTCAGATAAATTAGTCTAACTATTTCATTCAAGGTGAATTACACTCCTAAATAAGATTGTTGTGACATCACACCGATGACCGTTATGTATCGTATCATTGATAATGGTTATTTTGTACTATGTACAGTCAAACCTGTCTTAAGCAGCCACTCTAGGGAAAGACCAATAGTGACCTCTAAAGGCAGGTGGCTGCTTAATAAAGGTTGATTAACATAGTTTAAATGGGATATAGAAAATGTGTCTGCTTAAGACAGGTGGTTGCTCAATAGAGGTGACCACTAACACAGGTTTGACTGTATATATATATATAGGAAAGAAATCACGAATCATGTTAGAATATTTACCGATGTTCAAAACACAGTTGGATACATAACAGTGTTTTTATTTACATGTATCAATAAATAACAGTTGGATAGTCATACATTACAGTGTTTTCAATAATGTTCCCACCACTAAATATTTCAAAGTTTCATCAGCAGTCTCTCATTGTTCATTTCAGATGTAAGCATTCATTGCTGATAATCACTGTCACTGTAAGCGTTACAATGGCATTGCTAGCTGCACAGTCTCTTATACTCTGCTGACAGTTTCACTGGGTTGAAACGACGTTACACGATGTTTGGTTCCTATGTACAGCACATATCAGATTCTGCAGTACCTTGTTTTTTTTGTTGTACACATTGTTGTGGATTCTCTCCATGTGGCGAGTCTTAAGTATTGTTAAAATGATGTTTGAGTGATAACGATAGTTTAAACTCATTCTGGAATTTATTGTAAGTTGCCTTTTATTCATTTATTGTCATAGACAAAGTCAACATTCCGTATTTAACCAGTATATGCCTGAATTATCCAATATTTGATTTTTGCGAAAAAAGGCTCTAAATATGAGCCCAGATCATACAGAATCATCTGGCGTAGGACTTTCATGTATTACAATCTGAAATAAACATACATCCTTTTTAAATCAGTCCTTCATTTTATCATTTATCATCGATTTTTTATAATCTGTGTTACGGTGTCCGAGGGAAGGTGTTACAGATTCCGATGTACAGTCAGTTTATTTGCATCAGATTCTCGCGTACAGAAATGTATCAGATTCTAAACACATATACTCTCTGTTTCATGTGAAAATGTTGCGCATAATGGTTTGAAAGCAGCCACGAACCTGTCCAACATTGTGTTCTACAACATCAGAATGACAAAATATCTGTCCTACTTAAGTGTCAGACATCAACAGGAACCAAATTTAAGATACAGAATTTTCAGGTCTTAGGCAAAGACATTAAATGTGATCCAAGTCACTTGTCAGTAGACGATATAACCGGTACATTACAGGTAGCAACAAAAACAACAACAGATAGACCGCTTAGAAAAATGTGTAAAATTAACACTCCCACTAAGTCAGTTCATAAACAGCTATTTACTGACATCCAAACTTGTGATACGCGTTTGTCAAATCAAGGACTCGATGAAACTCAAGGTGATCCATGTAATGAAGCATTGGGGGAAAGTGAAGGTTTCACTGAACTGAGTGAGGATATCCCGGTCGAAACTGAAGAAATTTGAGAGAAAGACATTTTGGCGGATGCGGATATCATACAAACCACAGCCTCACTCACGCCTACGTGATTGATTTCCATCTGTAACATCGCATTTAGCGGAGCATGGTCGACTAACGGAGTGGATAGCATTCTTTGACATGGTAGATAATGGTGATTTCAGTGTCGATCATATTGCAGCGCAAATGTTTTTCGATATAATCCTATTTTCAGCTGTCGGTGATGCACGATTAATGCAATTTTCTCAAGACGTGAAACAGTTCTGGGTCGTCGGGCAATCTTATTTCGCTCTAAACTTATCAGGTTTATGGGAGGGTATAAAACAATGACAGTACATGGAGGAAACGAGATGAATGTTGCGAAAAGTAAAACTGACGTGTGTCTTGTGAATTTCGAAAACGATCCGAAAACATTAAACGCACAGAAGAAGACGTATTAATTAAAGTGTGCTAAATCTGGTGTTATTGAATCTAATATTGACGCTGTTGTGACATTGTCGGCAAACCAGAAAGCTTACCATATATGTCTTGATGGCAAAAAAAATACAGCAGGATTCGTAAAGACTGCAGGCGAGGTCGACCGCTTTGGACATGAAGCGCAACCAACACTTTCCCATAGGGAGAAAAGGTTAGAAGTAGAGATCCAAACTACACAAAACACGTTGATTGAGATTAACAAATAGATTGAACGATATGTTGAAAGTATTTCTGATTTATCACACGAAAGCCAAACGTATCTGAAGAATCAAGTACTCCATACAATGTCTATTACAACAGAATGTATAAAGGAAATGAGATATGCAAGAGTCAGTTGTCAAATAACACTAGACAGACTTATGAAAATGGTGATATTCGATACGGCTGAAAGAGAGAATCCATAACAACGTACGTCAGAATATAGAATATTGTACAGAAGAATCTGTAACATAACACTTGTATGCTTGCAGAATCTGATATGCATCCAGATTATTCAGTGCAATGATGTTTTACCATTTTGGCAATTTATTCAAATAATAAATCTCGTCTGAAACATTTGTTACCACTTGAAAATATAATTAACAGTGTAACATCACTGTTCATGTTTCTCAGAATAAGGTAAATTGTGCTAAAACATATAAAAATTACAGTAAAAGACAATTTCCCTTGTTTTGACCAATTAATTCCGCTTTATAGACAGTCTAACAAGTGCATGGTTAGAAAATAACAAAAGAAACTAATTGGACAATAATTCATGCACTCACTGACCTAAACTTAGATGACAGAAAACTGTGTGTAATGTTGATATTGAAATTTGTCAGTGACATTGAAAGTACAAAATCCTATAAATAGCAACAACAGTCATAGGAATCTGATACGTGCTGTACATAGGAACCAATCGTCATGTAACATCGTTTCGACCCAGTAGTTTTAGGTGTTTGGACTGATGCTCATCTGTCAGTCGAACAAGTAAATGTCTAAAATAAAAGTCTCTGACACGTGGTAGAATGTCTGAAATAAAATCCTTGTTGTAGTGAACATAGATAATGCACTGGTGGTCCGGACTCCAAACAATTAACTTACAAAGTTTTGATTGGGTACAATATATAGCTATTTGAACCTGACAGTAATATCTGTTTTTCCCTTTAGGATTCAGATGAGGCTCTCCATCCTTCAACACAACATCCTATTTCCCAGAAATAACCAAGTCTTTAAGTGGTCATGTTGGACATTTAATTTCTATAATGGTACTACCGTTGATAATCCATCTTGACTGGCAGCTAAATATGGTTCATTTGAAGACTTGGGTACCTTTTCACTGGACACTCCTTCAAAGCATGAGCGTGCCGCTGGTTCAAACTTTCGACCATGTTGTGTTGCCGCACAACTTTTAAATCTTGTGTAGATTTGATTTGTTACAAACTTATTGGGGTCACCCTTTTCAGTTTTTGGTAAGGAGTTCACCTTACTGGCAGTAATACGGATTTTTCTACTCTCTAACCACAAGTTAGAGTTTTGATACCTGGTAGATTTTTCTAATGTGTCAATTTTTTTTGCATTCAAATTCACATATTTTTCAAAAAATGATGAACAATTTCCACATGGTAAAGGTGTGCAAACTGGATTTGATGAATCAATAATGTGCGATTTGTGAGGGAATTCTTGAATTTCCTCTGCTGTTTTATCTGGTGCATTAAGAATTTTTTTCAGCTTAGTCCCCTTGCATTCCCACAGGTTTTTCATGGACAAGTTCAATACACTGTTTTTTAACTCGCTGTGGTCTAAAAATTGCTTTGTTTGTGGAACACTGTCGTTACTTTCTTCTTTTTTGTCCCCTTTCAGTAAAAAAGCATTAGGTCTGTCAAATATGTCATTTCAGATAACTTATCATGAGTTAAAACTTGACTTGCTCCCTTCCCCCAAGCCCTCTGCTTGTCTGTGCAGGTTTCATCGCCAATGCCATTTGTCCATGCCAGTGTCACCGTGTAAATAATGGCAGATATGTGACTACAACTTTGCCATTTCCAGCTGGACATGAACAGTGCCCGGTTTGAATTGAACAGTCGTCTGCACCTGTAACACTTACATCAATCCATGCATTGTAGTCTTTTTCTCCCCACACCCGGCTGACTCGGTGATATTTGGGATTTGAGATAGTGAACACTTTCAAGTTCAATACCGTATATGTCCCCATCCACCCGTTCCGAACATAATTATAGCCGTACAAGGCACGAAACGACCATTGATTTCCCGTCGTAGGCCTTTGCATGCCTTTGCATGGATTAGATATAGATAGTCTACGAGATCTTCGTAGGTAAGTTTTGTCCACCCCACCCCTTACAGTTATTCTTCTTCCATTAGGAATCATCTGACAGCAAACCTGTAAATAAATGAAACAAAATGTTGATTAGCAACAGTGAGTTTGAAAATATTAGAGTTGTGTTTAAGCATAAAGGTTTAGCGTTTGGGACCAGCAAAGACCCAGATAAGACGGCACAGAACGTGCTGACTGATCAGGGTCTACAAGTACAATGTGCCGACTGATCAGGGTCAATGCTGTTCACTAAAGTAGCTGTACTGGTTGTTTGAAGCCTTTACGGAGCATTACTTATTGAAAAGCGAACAGCGTAGACCCTGATCAGTCAGCATGTTCTGTGCGGGCTGATCTGGGTCTGGTTGCAAACGCTATAAGGGACCTTTAAGTTTGATGCGGCTCATAAATGATGATCCTTTTTAGTATACTGGGCTCTTCATTGGACCAAAAAATGTTTAGCCATTTTGGCTAAACCACCTCAATTTTCTTTAGCCAATGGGATTTTTGTTTAGCCATTTTTGGCTAACCTTTTTAGCCATATTAGCAGAATTTAATACAATTTCCGATTACATATTTGTATAGTTATATATATTAAACCAAGTTGAATGATATTAATTCTTTGACAGTTTCTAACCGTTAGATGGTTACATGAACATGGTTAAAACTTGATTTTAATATGTTGCCTCTATTATCACCACTGCCTCTATTATTTGTCACAGTTGGGGACATGTTCCAATGATGAATGTTGTAAGAAAACACAATTTTAAGCATACATGTATGCAGGTTCATTTTTATGACCTTTTTATATGTTGGTGCGTCGTGAAACCCTTCAATCAATCAAGCAATCAATCAATTAAGAAAGCAACCAAGCATGTACCCATGACGGAAAAAACGGATGACATAGTTATTGTTCTGTTGGCCACGCGTACAACTCGAAAGAAATGGCTTGGTTTCAATGTATTGTTTACATGTTGTTTACATGTACGTATCATTGGCTACTTTCAGTTTTGAATAACAGAGTTACAAAGTCATTATTTTAGTTAAAAGGGTGTAAATCTTTGTATGAGAAAGGTTAATTATTACCATTTTGATAATACGTCTTCGTTTTGTTTTCGCGCTGTTTTGCGTTGTTTTTGTTATTGAAAAATGCGACTTTTTTTCGGCAAGCTCTTGTTGGGTTTACAATTTTCCTCCAGTGTAAGCACACCAAGTGAGTTGCAGTTAGACGTCGCTAGGTAAAATAAGCCGTGTGTAATATAAAGCGCAATTGTCGTAACACCGTCTATAGATTTTAGCTCTTCTGTAAACACAGAGAACCCGTCAAGGATTATTCAGAAAAACATGGCCGCGCCCACGAACTACTTTCGCCAATTTCGCCAATACCAGCCGTCAGTTTACATGGGTTAAAATGACTTTAGCCAAATTGGCGAAAGCACTTGACAAAAGTTTCGCCATTTGCAATTTGATTTCGCCTTTGGCGACTGGCGAAGGCAAATGAAGAGCCCAGGTATACAGTTGAATGTGCATGTGAATGGATCCAGATCACAATGAGGTGTGATGACTGCCCAGTCTGATATGAATCAGTTACTTAAAAATCAATTAAGCTTAGCTTGTTTACTAGACAGGCAGACGCTAAACGGACCGTTCACAAATGGAAGTTGTTGTTTTTCACATTTATATGTATCCACAACCGATAGAAAATACCGGGTAAATATTGTTTTTCGACAGCGCCATTGTTGTTTATTCAATTGCAGAGATGTCGTTCATTCAGTTTTTCAAGTGTCTGTTTTACTTACTTAGTCTTCCGCTTACTCGCTACCTAACGTTATCGTACCCTCTATGAAATGTAATGGAAGCGCGTTACAGGGTACGAAACAGATTAGACACTTTTAGATGCTTAATCTGTTTCGTACCCCTGATGACAACATCTCGCATAATAGCAATTATTAATTCAAATATTACTCGAAAAAACTAAATAACAAATCAGGAAATTGCTGCAAACGAATTGATAAACATTTTTTTAAGCAGATTTTTTCTATTAACTGAACAGTAATAAATACTAGAATAATAAAGTTATACATAAATAAAAGGTTTTGATTGTGCTAAATCAAACTTAAATGCCATTTAAGTCTACAAATGATTATACTACTGTGTTATGAGTTCTATGTTTAGGTTTGTAATAGTAGATTTTATTGGTCCTTAAAAAATCACAATTTAAGGGTAAACGACACTAATTTCTCACAATTTACCCGGTACCGGACCCATTCACAATTTTGGGGAAAAAATCGCTGTTCAGCATCAGTTGCCCACACAGGGAAGCTGGGCCCCATCAACAAATATGTGTGTATATCATCTTTGTTTGACTAGAAGCAACATTCCATTTGAATTACCAAGAATAACAGTTTAATGACCATCATCCCAATGAAGACGAATGTTCCATTTGAATAATCAAGATAACCACTTTAAAGGTTCACTGTCCTTTATGTTTTACGTTTCTTTGTTTTCAGTGCATTTCTTGTTGCAATAGTTTTTCCGGCATCAATGCAGATAGGTCTGACAATACCATATTGTTCTTTCAATCTCTGAATAGAGTCAGTGTCTGCCTAAACTGTCTCCACAGTGAAAGCAAATGTTGTCAAATATCATGTTGATTCCTATAAAATATAAATGTTAAAATAGTGTCAGGGTATTAGAATAATACATCAGTTTATACACGAGATATAGAATTCATACCAAATGTGTGACCATACTAGGACTTAAAAGTGTCCATGGGATATGGCATTCTTGTTACACAACATATTTTAAAGAAAAAATGGTAACTCCGGTAATATTGGGTTGATTTTGATGCCGAAACGATATGCACATCTTAACATCATAACTCTTACAAAATAATATTTAATTTTTAAGGAAACATTCATATAATTATTTGTCTACACTGGCCTCTCACCGCTGCGGGTTTGAATCCCACTGAAAGCTCGACATGTGAGGAAGTGTCGATTCTTACAGATGGCGGGAGGTGTACAGTACTGGTTCTACCCAGGAAAAATGTGTGTTCTGTCTCCACCACAAAAAAAAACTACCGTCATATATAACCTTGCATGTGTTGAAAATGACGTAAAACACCATACAAACAAACAATTGTCTACGCTAGTAAGCAAGAAAAACTATTAAACGGACAAATTTTATATATTTCTATTTCGTATGTATGCAGTAAAACATTTTTCAGACAAGTAAATATTACATCCTTGACAACCAAGACAAAAAGTAAGCGTCAAGGCCTGAAAAGGCGAGACAAAAAATTGCTGCATACATTATACCTTATACTGCTTATCTTAGCTGTTCATCATTTTGCCAACAAAAACACTGGAAATTGTGCTAGTAAAATAGGGACTCTAGAAATACACTAGAAATACACTAGAAATAAATGGTTGGGGTGTAAAAACAAAACAAAAAACAAGTGAGTAAAAATACCCAATGTAACAAAACTTTTCTGGAGCTTATCCATTATAGAAGGTCTCCCAGGGGTTTTGGGGAACGAGGGAACATGGCCATTTTTTTTTGGGAAACAAGGGAACATTGTCTGTTATTGGTAATATTCCTGGGGAACAAGGGAACATCGGGGAAATATTTTTGGGGAAGAAAGCAAAATATTTTCGGGGAACAAGGGAACATTAGGTCATATTTTCAGGGAGCTAGGGAACATGGACCTCCCCTGGGAGGGCCTCATTATAAAATAGCATTTATTCAGTTACCTTTTTCAACCAGATCCTGATATTTGCAATTGTAATCAGAAACCATGATGATTGCTCTTGCCGCAGTTCCACAGCTTGACCAATTTAATCTGTTGATTGGAAAGTTCAAATGTTTTGACAGTTTTTCAGATGTTTTATTTGACAATTATTCAAAGACATTACAAATGTACTGTAGAAGTTTCTCTGTGTTTTTTTCGATCCTTTATATACTGACATGATTAATTTTGACTGACCATACCGTTCGAAAAATGAAATTTTTTGTTAATTTTAATATTTGTCTATTATACTTACAACAACATTACAATTGCGTTATCTCAACTTGCCTTTATCCACAAACGGAAAAACTTCCCCAAATCCCCTTCCCGGGACCCTCGGCACCAATGGAGCCGCCAAATACACCCGTACATGCAGAGTTACTTCCCTTTTTCCGCAAATAAGTCCTTAATTTAAGGAGGGGTGGGTAGTTAATGTTGTCGTAAGTATAATAGACAAATATTAAAATTAACAAAAATTTTCATATTGGTCTATAGATTACTTACGACAACATTACAACTGCGACTTTAACACATGAGCTGGGGTGGAACAATGTAACCTGTTATGAGTGCCCGAATATGTCAAGGGGATTTGAACAACTCTGAACAACAAGTAACAAAACCCGATCAAACCTGCTCTAATCACAAGAAATTAAAGCAGATGAGAGCATGAACCCAAGCAACTAACACTCACCAAAGCGTACACTGGGATCCTGACTGGCGATACAGCCAGTAGGAGGAGCCTCTAAAACTTCTTAGATGGGCAGATGAACGTTACAAGGTGAATATGGTACCCTCATAAGTCCTTCAATTCGGTCAAGGACAATAAGTCCATCACCATCTAAAATCATAATCGACAATTTCAAGCAAATCTATGCAACAGAAAATTGCTAGTATTACCGAGATCACCTAAATAAGTATCGACCACTTGATTCAATACTTACAATAACAGCTTCATAACAGCTGTAAATGTAACAGAACTATGAACGCAAGCTAAAAAGTAACAGTGTGAAACATAGATACTATAAACAATATGTATTTCGAACAATGTGATATGAAGTGCTTACCAACCAAGATAAGCAAAATATCAAATAAACTGCAATCAATTAGTATGCCTACCGTTATAGACTTAGGCAAGACCAAGTCAGCTAACTGGTAGAGCAGCACAACCTAATGACTGACTGGGTAGTAAAAACTGGACCTAGTGAAAACAATATTCAAGATAGAACGTAACAAATAATTTGTGAATTTTAAGAAAATAAAGGCTCTGACTGTGCAATCTTATTGGAATTGAAAAGGGTATATACCCAGACAAAAACCAATCAGTTTGTTACTGGAATCTCTCTAGAAAAGGGTAAAAAAAAGAGATCCCTTTAGTAGCATGAGAGCGTATCGACTAAGGTGGAAGTGTAACCAGCACTGTGCTACACTATTCTGCCCAGCTAAACCTCCGTGCCCCCAGAGTAACCCAGTGAAGGGCCTCGTGGAGGTACACTTATGTGAACTATTACCGAAAACTAAAGTCTGAAGATGTAGTTAGAACAGACCAGTGTTACAAACTACCCATGACAATATCATAGTTCTCCCCAGGCTATTAAGGCATGTCACAATTAACATGCCTTCAGAGCCAAGATGCTTTGCAACATGCTTTAATTTCAAAAAAACAACAACATGTCACATTTTAATTATTTCATTTTTGTTTGGCTTAAAAGTAAAAAACAATATATGGAATCACTAGCCTATTTCATATATAAAGCAAGTGTCTCTCTAACAAACTACCCATACATATAGGGGTAAGGAATAAGGATACACTCTGAAGCATATTTTCTATGATAAAAGTGACATGCCTTGACAAATTCCTGGGGAGAACACTGCAGACAACGTGAGGTTGCATACTGTTTAGGAATGAAGGATAGTGGCAGAGGTAGACTAACCCTGGTAACCCCACTTAGGAGTTACCACAGTGGTGAAGACACCAAGATGGACAAGGTGCTGAGAAAAGGGAACCCTATTAAAATAAAAATAATATAATTTATTTATTGAGGGTAACACATTAAGTTAGTGAACAAATCTTACATGTCTTAAGGAACAACTTTAGGGTTACTAAAGCCAACCTGAGAGACCATTAAACATGCATTAAGGGCAGCTCTACTAAATCCCTAGACCATGGCATAAAGTCATCTAGAATGTGGCTGTGCATGCAGGGTTGTCATTACGTTCAGAGACAAGGGATTCATTTTGAATTCCAAGCATTTGCCAAGGGGTCAAGGAAGTCACTGTCATCTATTGAAAATACAAGTTAAGGCAAAACTAACCGATGCAAACACAATTTTAACCGATCATTTTGATCGGCAATCGGCTACTAATGACAACCCTGGCATGTCTTAAGGAACAACTTTAGGGTTACTAAAGCCAACCTGAGAGACCATTAAACATGCATTAAGGGCAGCTCTACTAAATCCCTAGACCATGGCATAAAGTCATCTAGAATGTGGCTGTGCACACGCACGCGCCCCCCCAACCCCCCCCTTTGTTCTGATCACGGCAGAATGTCACCTTGAATGTGGTTGTGCACTCCCCCCCCCCCCCCCCCCCCCCCCCCCATTTTGTTCAAGTAAAGGGCCAACAAGACTTTAACCTAATATGTGTAAGGAAGTGGCCTTCCAAAAGATCTAGCCGAAAAGAAACTGTGTTTCCATACAAATGTGGCATAAATAGAACCAAAAATAAAGAGATGCCAAATTTATCTCAAAACCGCCTGAGGGTAAGACTTCAACGAGGAGAAGTCAGGCTTTCAAGTCATAATTAATGTACTGATTAGAAGCCGGGCTTAAAAAACAGTATAGCCTTACATGACGTTAGGAACTTAATCATACTGATAGACCTACTCTAAACTTATAGAAAACAAGGATTCTGTATCCTGGTTCTAGCAAGACTAAAAAAGGGGGGAAAATGAACAACAACTACGCAACTATCATCAGTACCCTTAGGGCTAATGGATAATGAACCCTGGCACTACAGCCCATTAACTGTATGAATGTATGGAGGAGTGGGTTGGGTCAGGAATCTAGAATCTGGACAGTGATCTTAGCTGCAAGAACTGGAGTGTTACGTCCTGTAACCGCATCTAAAAGATACACAAGGAAAGCAAACCCAGAGGGAAGAGAAGAATGACAGAGAACTCCATCAGACAAGGCTTAGTCAGGGAGACAGGGAACCAAACCCATGTAGGGTTGAGCTTTTAAGCCAGACTCAGTCACCCAAACTACCGAAACTGTCTTGAGATCTAAGCAGTACAAAAGGGGACCTTAATCAACCCTTGTGTAATCCCAAGAACCGCAGGTGTATAAGTGAGGAACTGGCAATTCACTCTTGCTAAGCTTCTGGTGAAAATAAGTTTATCACTTATCGAAGAAAAATCCTATATTCACGACGAACCACAATTATTCTATTAATAATTTATTATATACTATCAACCTAGATACTTAAGCAGCAAACCATAATGCGCTAAAAAGAGAAGACAATAACGTCAAAAGCGGCATTATGTAATTGTCGATATTTCACAAGTGAAACACAGACAATGAAATATAAGGTTTATTATAAAGTCCACAATAAAAACAAGACGTCAGTTGTCATGTGGCTGGTATGTGACACGAACCGGGACTCCTCCCTACGGGGTGAAAGCTCTATCAACTGAGCTAAACGGGACACCATCACACAGTGTTTTTTAGCTCTACTGATCAGAGATCAGCAGAGCTTATGCCGTGGTGCGGCGTCCGTCGTCCGTCCGTCCGTCTGTCCGTCTGTCCGTCCGTCTGTCCGTCCGTTAACTTTTATTTGTAGCGACTACTCCTCTGAAACTACTGGATGGATATTCATAAAACTTTACAGAAATGTTGCCCATGAAGTATAGTTGATCCTAGCAAAAATTCATGTTGATGTGAAATCCAAGATGGCCGCCAAAGCTAAAAATAGATTTTTTAAATTCAAGTTTGTAGCGACTACTTCTTGAAAACTATAAGTGATATTGATATGGGACTTTTTCTAAAATGATCAGCATGACATGATGTTGGTCCTTATCAAAAATCGTTTTGATTCGACGTTAAACGTGGCTGCCAGCGGCCATCTTTGTTTACATAGAGTTATATAGTAAAAACTTGTAGCGACTACTCCTCTGAAACTACTTGGCAGATTTTCATGAAACTTTACAGGAATGTTGCTCTTAATGTCTAATTGATCCTAGCAAAATTTCAGATCGGCCAGAAATTCAAGATGGCTGCCACAGTTAAAAATAGATTTTTAAAAAATAAGTTTGTAGCGACTACTTCTTGAAAACTATAAGTGATATTGATATGGGACTTTTTCTAAAATGACCAGCATTACATGATGGTTATCCGAGTCGAACATTATTTTGATTCGACATTTAACATGGCTGCCAGTGGCCATCTTTGTTTACATAGAGTTATATAATGAAAACTTGTAGCGACTACTCCTCTGAAACTACTTGACGGATTTTCATGAAACTTCACAGAAATGTTGCTCTTGATGTCTAATTGATCCTAGCAAAATTTCAGGTCGGCCGGAAATTCAGGATGGCAGCCATGGCTAAAAATAGATTTTCAAAATACAAGTTTGTAGCGACTACTTCTTGAAAACTATAAGTGATATTGATATGGGACTTTTTCTAAAATGATCAGCATGACATGATGGTTATTCATGTCGAACATTATTTTGATTCGACGTTAAACATGGCTGCCAGTGGCCATGTTTGTTTACATAGAGTTATATAATGAAAACTTGTAGCGACTACTCCTCTGAAACTACTTGACGGATTTTCATAAAACTTCACAGGAATGTTGCTCTTGATGTCTAATTGATCCTAGCAAAATTTCAGGTCGGCCGGAAATTGAAGATGGCCGCCATGGCTAAAAATAGATTTTCAAAATACAAGTTTGTAGCGACTACTTCTTGAAAACTATAAGTGATATTGATATGGGACTTTTTCTAAAATGATCAGCATGACATGATGGTTATTCAAGTCGAACATTATTTTGATTCGACGTTAAACATGGCTGCCAGTGGCCATGTTTGTTTACATAGAGTTATATAATGAAAACTTGTAGCGACTACTCCTCTGAAACTACTTGACTGATTTTCATAAAACTTCACAGGAATGTTGCTCTTGATGTCTAATTGATCCTAGCAAAATTTCAGGTCGGCCGGAAATTCAAGATGGCCACCACGGCTAAAAATAGATTTTCAAAAAACCAGTTTGTAGCGACTACTTCCTGAAATCAAAATCAATCAGTAGAGCTTCAAGGTCATTGACCTCTTGTTTATGCCTAATTTGGGGCCGTTATTCGGCCCCATTCACAATGCCAAAAAGTATACTTTTTTCACAATTATATCCAAAAAATTCACAATCTGAAAAAAAATTTAATTTTTTTTAGGGTAAATACAGACCAGTAAGGATACTAGTCTTAATATACGCTGGTGTTAAAACTAGTCTGTATTTACCAAAAACCAAACTTAAACCCAAGGGATATTAAACTGTGAAATTAAAAGTGAAAAATGTTTCTTTTTCTTTTGTTATAATATTTCGCAATTTTCACAATTTCTAGAAAAATGCCGCTATTTTTCACAATGGCACAGGCACAGGCTGCATTCACAAAACACATAAAAAAACACTGCATCATAAAACAGCGATGAGTGGCAGTGATTTTAAGTCAGAGACTAACCACTCAGCCACGGGAGTTACCCATATCAACTTACCAGCAAGAGGGAAGCGGCAGCCAACGACTACATGTGCAATTGTATAAAAAAGCATGTGCCACTGTAAATAATAAAAGCTATTGCAAATATAAACCTACATCAACAACGGTGGTGATATAAATTGATATCATGAACTTACAAGTAAGCGGCCCAATGAGCAAAGTAGTGGGGTATTTGATAGATACTTGTATACAATATTAGTAAAAGTATTCATATTAACCGTGTAGACGAGTCTAAGTAGCAGGGGGAAATGCCCCCCTAACTCTTAATGACACCCCTGGATATAAATATTACTGGCGCTTAATAAAATAAATGCTTATATACCTGCAAGTCTGATGAGCATAAACATAAACAATAGACCCGCAGTCATCATCTACTCAACCGTAACCAGGGCAGGAAAAGGATGAGGAGTTACTTGTCCATAATCAACAGACCATGGCGGAGAAGCCGTATTAGCTAAAATCATCCTAGATAGGTCAAATCTTGTGACGGACCTCTAAAGTAGGTACTGACTTCTAACGAGGTTACCTGCAAAACTAGTTCTATAGTTAAGTCCATAAGGGCAGAAAGGAACAAAAGTCATTCACTAAGAAACTTTAGTTAAAGACAAGTATCGGATTCCCGTAGTGAGTATAAGCAAGACCACGAGAGGAATATACTTTAAATTTAAATGCTCTTTAACAATTATTAGTAAACACATAGATTCTAAAGATACAAAAGCATTCAATAAGGATCTAAAATCGAGAACAAAGGCAGACAATGCTCAAGAAGTGTTTACAAATAAAAAGAGTATTATTGCAACCTAACTGGTCCTGTCCCCCAAAAGAATGAGTTCTATTGGAGGATGGAATAACTCCCAGCCACATTTTTATAATCCATATGTAATCTTAATTTCTATCATATGATTTGATTTCATGTTTGTTCCTTGTCATATTCACATTGTTATGAATATTAAAATAAAATATTCTGTACTATTCTATTCAATCTGCGATTATACAACACGTAAGAAAATATAATAACAGAAAGGTAGTCCATGACTAAGAAGAATTACCTGAATAATCACGGTTACCCCTGTGCTTGGACTCTCTGGAAGGTGACCTAGATGAGTCCGAGTTGGAGCTGTTCTGAGGACCTTCCACAAACGCTTTAGAGAGAGTCTCTGCCACCACCGTGGTCTGCCACCACCGTGGTCCCCCCCAGTACCGGCCAGCTTACTGGAAACAGGGTCGGAAGGGGAACCATGCAGTATCCGTCTGGGTTGGGGTTTATCCTGGGCGTAAGAGGTACTCATTTCCCCCTTCGAGCAGGACTCCCCACCCAACGGTGGCTTACTGTGTACATTAGTGGGTTGGGTATGAGACTGTGTGGTCCCCCCCCCCCCCCCCCCCCCCCACCCAGCCTCTTACTGTGTACATGAGTGGGTGGGGTAAGACACTGTAACTGTTTTTAAGACCCTGTATCTGACCCAACACTTTGGTTGGATGGATAGCCGTGGGCGTCAGAAGAAACTTACCAAGCCTTCTTTCGGTAGGACTATCCGACCCTAGCTGACGTGATCCCCCTCAGGTAATGCTCGCTGTGAAGATACAAAAAGGGAGATACGAAAACTGTGTGATCCCCACCCCAGAACATGACAGCCTATGATGGACTCTGTACATGAGTAGGTGGGGTAAGACACTGTATCTGGTCTAATACTTTACTAACTGTACACTTTACTAACAACTGTACTGCTCACTGAAGTATAAAACAGGCACAATTGTAATTATATAAGGGTGTGTAGTGTGGGACTACACACCCACAGACACCCACAGACACACATGGACATCCTCAGAAGTTCTATATAAACTGAATAATGTAATGAACTTTATTTAAAACAACATTTTAAAAACATTTAGAGCTATTTTAAGTACTCTAGGAATGTCCACTAAATATGTAGACACCTGTGACATTTCTAAAATTAGCGTAATAAAATACAATTATTCGCAAGAAAAACGGTTCCTTACCTCCTCAGGAGTACATGTACGTACGTCTTTCCTGGATAGACCGTAATCCCATACCGGTGACCGTAATCCCATACCGTTTTAGAATAGTTAACACTAATATTTGTAAACGAAGAAAAAGCCCCAATGAGTGGGTGGGTACGAATTTCGGTCTAAATAAACCGCGATATTGAATAAAGTCCGGTGTAAAACACCAATTACGGTCATAAAGCCGTAAGAATATAACATGGGAAGTAAACAAAAGTAATAAAACAATTAAAACCAAATTGTTCGTGGAATAGGAACAATTTTTGAGCACCGTTAGATTTACCGCCATTGCATATGGCGCACAATGGAAAAAGGGATGTAACTCTGCATGACTTTGTACGGATGTATTTGGCAGCTCCATTGGTGCCAAGAGTCCCGGGACGGGGATTTGGGGAAGTTTTTCCGTTTGTGGATTAAGGCAAGTTGAGTTTACGCAATTGTAATGTTGTCGTAAGTAATCTATAGACCAATTGTACCATTGCAAGCAATTCCACATGTACCTGTATCGTGTTATGGGAACTAAGCAAAAAAAAAAAAAATGAAAAAAAAATGAACATGTTATTTATTGAAACTACAGGTAGGGAGTGTGTTGGGAACTAAACAAAAATACAAAAAAAAAATGAACATGTTATTTGTTGAAAACAAAAATATTTAAAGTTTTCCTGAAAAATTATCCCAGAGTATTGTAGTTAGTGTTGTTCCAATTAATTGATTAGATCGATCAGTTATGCCTTTGATCTGATTAATCAATTAATAGATTACAATTTTTTATGATCGGCTTTACCCGGTTGTTGAACATTATGGCTTATTTCGTTCTCTTGTACTAAAATATACAAGAAAATAAAATGAGTTATACTTTTGCAACAAATAATCACATATTTTTAGTGGTTTTTTTAGATTGACTGATCAGAGATCAGCAGAGCTTATGCCGTGGTGCGTCGTCCGTCTGTCCGTCCGTAAACTTTTTTTCTAGCTACTACTACTCTGAAACTACTGAATGGATTTTTATGAAACTTTACAGAAATGTTGCCCATGAAGTCTAGTTGATCCTAGCGAAAATTTATTTTGATGTGAAATCCAAGATGGCCACCAAATCTAAAAATAGGTTTTTAATAAACAAGTTTGTAGCGAATACTTCTTGAAAACTCTAAGTGATATTGATATGGGACTTTTTCTAAAATGATCAATATGACATGATGTTGGTCCTTGTCGAAAATCGTTTTGATTCGACGTTAAACATGGCTGCCAGCGGCCATCTTTGTTTACATAGAGTTATATAATGAAAACTTGTAGCGACTACTTCTCTGAAACTAATTGACGGATTTTCATGAAACTTCACAGGAATGTTGCTCTTGATGTCTTATTGATCCTAGCAAAATTTCAGGTCGGCCAGAAATTCAAGATGGCCGCCACAGCTAAAAATAATTTTTCAAAATACAAGTTTGTAGCGACTACTTTTTGAAAACTATAAGTGATATTGATATGGGACTTTTTCTAAAATGATCAGCATGACATGATGTTGGTCCTTGTCACAAATTGTTTTTATTCAACGTTAAACATGGCTGCCAGCGGCCATCTTTGTTTACATAGAGTTATATAGTAAAAATGTGTAGCGACTACTCCTTTGAAACTACTTGACAGATTTTCATGAAACTTTACAGGAATGTTGCTAATTGATCTATGTCTAATTGATCCTAGCAAAATTACAGGTCGGCCTTTGGCCGCCACAGCTAAAAATAGATTTTTAGCTCTACTGATCAGAGATCAGCAGAGCTAATGCCGTGGTGCGGCGTCCGTCGTCCGTCTGTCCGTCCGTCCGTCCGTCCGTCCGTCCGTCCGTCCGTCCGTAAACTTAGGCATTAAACAGACCTGTTGGCAAGGTCTAGATCAACTTCAAAATTCAAAATTACACCTTTAAAAGTCCAGACTCTATTGTGCCCATCGCGTCAGGTATACCCTGACGTGTTCGTTGGCGGACGGACTATAAACCTTAGAATTACACACACACACACACCGTCCGTTAACTTTTATTTGTAGCGACTACTCCTCTGAAACTACTGGATGGATATTCATGAAACTTTACAGAAATGTTGCCCATGAAGTCTAGTTGATCATAGCAAAAATTCATGTTGATGTGAAATCCAAGATGGCCGCCAAAGCTTAAAATAGATTTTTTAAATACAAGTTTGTAGCAAATACTTCTTGAAAACTATAAGTGATATTGATATGGGACTTTTTCTAAAATGATCAGCATGACATGATGTTGGTCCTTGTCGAAAATCGTTTTGATTTGACGTTAAACATGGCTGCCAGCGGCCATCTTTGTTTACATAGAGTTATATAATGAAAACTTGTAGCGACTACTCCTCTGAAACTACTTGACGGATTTTCATGTAACTTCACAGGAATGTTGCTCTTGATGTCTAATTGATCCTAGCAAAATTTCAGGTCGGCCGGAAATTCAAGATGGCCGCCGAGGCTAAAAATAAATTTTCAAAATACAAGTTTGTAGCGACTACTTCTTGAAAACTATAAGTGATATTGATATGGGACTTTTTCTAAAATGATCAGCATGACATGATGTTGGTCCTTATCAAAAATCGTTTTGATTCGACTTTAAACGTGGCTGCCAGCGGCCATCTTTATTTACATAGAGTTATATAGTAAAAACTTGTAGCGACTACTCCTCTGAAACTACTTGGCGGATTTTCATGAAACTTTACAGGAATGTTGCTCTTAATGTCTTATTGATCCTAGCAAAATTTCAGATCTGCCAGAAATTCAAGATGGCTGCCACAGTTAAAAATAGATTTTTAAAAAATAAGTTTGTAGCGACTACTTCTTGAAAACTATAAGTGATATTGATATGGGACTTTTTCTAAAATGATCAGCATGACATGATGGTTATCCGAGTCGAACATTATTTTGATTCGACATTAAACATGGCTGCCAGTGGCCATCTTTGTTTACATGGAGTTATATAATGAAAACTTGTAGCGACTACTCCTCTGAAACTACTGACGGATTTTCATGAAACTTCGCAGAAATGTTGCTCTTGATGTCTAATTGATCCTAGCAAAATTTCAGGTCGGCCGGAAATTCAAGATGGCCACCATGGCTAAAAATAGATTTTTAAAAAATAAGTTTGTAGCGACTACTTCTTGAAAACTATAAGAGATATTGATATGGGACTTTTTCTAAAATGATCAGCATGACATGATGGTTATCCGAGTCAAACATTATTTTGATTCAATGTTAAACATGGCTGTCAGTGGCCATCTTTGTTTACATAGAGTTATATAATGAAAACTTGTAGCGACTACTCCTCTGAAACTACTTGACGGATTTTCATGAAACTTCACAGGAATATTGCTCTTGATGTCTAATTGATCCTAGCAAAATTTCAGGTCGGCCGGAAATTCAAGATGGCCACCACGGCTAAAAATAGATTTTCAAAAAACCAGTTTGTAGCGACTACTTCCTGAAATCAAAATCAATCAGTAGAGCTTCAAGGTCATTGACCTCTTGTTAAAAAATAAGTTTGTAGCGACTACTTCTTGAAAACTATAAGTGATATTGATATGGGACTTTTTGTAAAATGATCAGCATGACATGATGATTATCCGAGTAGAACATTATTTTGATTTGATGTTAAACATGGCTGTCAGCGGCCATCTTTGTTTACATAGAGTTATATAATGAAAACTTGCAGCGACTACTCCTTTGAAACTACTTGACGGATTTTCATGAAAATTCACAGGAATGTTGCTCTTGATGTCTAATTGATCCTAGCAAACTTTCAGGTCGGCCGGAAATTCAAGATGGCCGCCACGCTAAAAATAAATTTTCAAAAAATAAGTTTGTAGCGACTTCTTCCTGAAATCAAAATCAATCAGTAGAGCTTCAAGGTCATTGACCTCTTGTTTAATGATATACTGCTGCTCCTTTTCTGTGTCAGAGCACAAGTGTTTTACAGTTTCCAAAATGGTATCTCTATCCTTGTCGATGCCGTCTGCAATTGATATGGATTGGGTTGACTTGGATTGACTGCTTGACTCAAATGCTGTAATACGTTCCTCCAATTTCCTCACTTTCCTTCTCAAATGGCTGTTGTCCTCCATTTTTTAAGTCTCTTCTCCCTGAAAAAATATATTAAGACATTGAGTTTAGATGTTAAAGATTCTGCCAAAATTCAAAATGTATTTATTCAAAAAAAATGTTACTTTTAAGTCTTTAAACTAGATATGCCTCCCACTGAAAAGGATCCGCAAAAAACATTCAGGTTTCCCACATAGAAGATGCTTTAAATTTTCTTGACTTTCCCCTGACCAAAATGTTCGTCACCGGAACTAAAGGAACTTCATACTTCTGTTTTTCATAATTAATTCCTGGGTGTCTTGCTAAATTTCAAAATTGGGGCACAAATTTAGTCTTTTGGCTGTTATTTGTGATACGCAGGCTTCATAACCGCTGCTCCCAACTAAATTCAAATATGTTTATTTTGCTCTTCGGGGCATTTAATTTTATTAAATACTGGGACCATACGCCGTAAGACATGGGGAAGCAATTAACTCCATGTCCACCGCCGTATGCATGCCATCTACGGGATGGTTAAAATTGTGTATTATCGATTTTATGAATATTGAGTTCTGCTCAACCCGGGGCTAGAGGGCGTGAGCGGTAGCTAGCATATTTCACTACCGCTCATGAACAGTCTCAATCAAACCGAGACTGCAATATTTTGTATGTGTTGTGCTCGGCCGTTTCCAAAGGTCCATTATTATACTCTTTTTTGCTAGTAACAATGCATTTTTGACAGATGGACAGCCTCGAATTTAAGAATCTGCAAAAATTCAAATATTATTTATTCAAGCATTATTTTTAACTTTAAACTATAGAAATGTGTCCATGGTGTGTCCATGGGACTCGTATGCCTCCCAGAGCTACAGAACAATCAATATGTCAAAATTGTGATTTTTCGAAATTCAAGGAGAGACAACACAGAAGCCGTTTTTAGAATATCGCAATGCCTGAACAGCGATACATATCGTATCGTGAGGTAGATGTATCGTTACAGCCCTAAGCAGGGATATAAAAAAGCAATCCACTTACCGTCATCCACATTCGGTTCTGTCTCCTGCAATGTAGTCGTTTTGTCATCAGAATCACCCATGTACTTCTCTGCCGACAGATCGATAAGTTTGTCCACAATTTCCTCACCAGGTATCATGGCTGAAGTAGACAAGAAACGTTTATTATCTGACCAATAGGAATTTCACATACACAAATAATAAAATACTACACATTTAAGTTTGTTGTTTGCTTGACAGAGTATCTCATGGGTACTAACCAGTCCTAACCTCTCTCCCAGCATGTAATTGACATATTTCTCACATGAATCAGAGGTATAGTGAGACGAATGACCACTAAAAACAATTATACAATTCATCACAGAGTGGCCCGCCAGGAATCCAATTCACAACACATGAACTGACAGGTGAGATCTGCCCAATACATAGGTGTAATCGTGATATGTATCATATCGCAATGCATGAATCGCGATACATATCGTATCTTGAGGTAGATGTATCGTTACAGCCCTTAGCAGGGATATAAAAAAGCAATCCATTTACCGTCATCCACATTCTGTTCTGTCTCCTGCAATGTAGCTGTTTCATCATCAGAATCACCCATGTACTTCTCTGCCAACCGATCGATAAGTTTGTCCACATTTTCCTCACCAGGTATCATGGCTGAAGTAGACAAGAAACGTTGTTTATTATCTGACCAATAGGAATTTCACATGCACTAATAATAAAATACTACACATTTTAGTCGTTGTTTGCTTGACAGAGTATCTCATGGGTTACTAACAGTCGTAACCTCTTTCCCAGCATGTAATTGTCATATTACTCACATGAATCAGAGGTATATGGAGACGAATGACCACTAAAAACAATGTTACAATTCATCACAGAGTTGTCGTCGAATAATCAAGCCACAGCGACCCAAAGTTTACATAGCGTTATATAGGAAAAGGTTAAAAATGACATCTTCTCTGAAACCGCTTGAAGGATTTGATGAAACCTAATCACAATGCTATTTGGATAGTCCCTCTCAGATTTGTATTTTTCACGGTCGCCAGTCATCCAAGATGGCAGCCATGGCTAAAACTAGGTCAAATTTAAGTAAATTTCAAACGACATCTCCGAAACCACTTATTCCATTCTTGTGAAATATCATATACATGTTTCTTGGTAGCCTGTATCAAGTTTGTGTTTTTTTTCGTTATCGTCAAATAATCAAAATGGCCGTCACGGCGACTCAAAGTTTACATAGAGATATACAGGAAAAGGTGAACAATTATATCTTCTCTGAAACCGCCTGAAAGATTTTGATGAAACTTAAGCACAATGATATTTGGGATAGTCCCTCTCAGATTTGTGTTTTTCGCGGCCGCCATCTTCTCTGAAACCGCTTGAAGGATTTTGAAATCACAATGATCTTTGGGATAGTCTCTCCGAAACCACTAATTCCATTTTTGTGAAATATCATATACATGTTCTTGGTAGCCTCTATCAATTTGTGTTTTTTCGTTATCGTCAAATAATCAAAATGGCCGTCACGGCGACTCAAAGTTTACATAGAGTTATACAGGAAAAGGTTAAAAATTATATCTTCTCTGAAACCGCCTGAAAGATTTTGATGAAATATAAGCCAATGATATTTGGATAGTCCCTCCCAGATTTGTGTTTTCGCGGCCGCCATCTTCTCTGAAAACGCTGAAGGATTTTGAAATCGCAATGATCTTTGGGATAGTCCCGCTCAGATTTGGGTTTTTTGCGGCTGCCAGTCATCCAAGATGGCCTCCATGGCTGAAACTAGGTTAAATTTAAGGAAATTTTTATAAACATTTCCTCCAAAACCACTTATTTCATACTTGTGAAATATCATATACATGTTCCTTGGGTTGGCCTCTATCATGTTTGTGTTTTTCGTTTTCGTCTAATAATCAAAATGGCCACCACGGCGACTCAAAGTTTACATAGCGTTATATAGGAAAAGGTTAAAAATGACATCTTCTCTGAAACCTCTTGAAGGATTTTGATGAAACTTAATCACCATGATATTTTGGATAGTCCTCTCAGATTTGTGTTTTTCGCAGCCGCCAGTCATCCAAGATGGTCGCCATGTCTAAAATTAGGTCAAATTTAAGGAAATTTCAAACATCTCCGAAACCATTTTTTGCATTCTTGTGAAATATCATAAACATGTTCCTTGGGTTAGCCTCTATCAAATTTGTGTTTTCGTTATCGTCGAATAATCAAAATTGCCGCCACAGTGACCGAAATTTACATAGAGTTAAATAGGAAAATGTTAAAATGACATCTCTGAAACTGCTTGAAGGATTTTGATGAAACTTTATCACAATGATCTTTGGGATAGTCCGCTTCAGATTTGCATTTTTGGGGCAGCCAGTCATCCATGATGGTCACCATGGCTAAACTTAGGTCAATTTTAGGACATTTATCAAATGACATATTACCACTTATTCCATTCTAGTTAAATATCATATGCATGTTCCTGTTGTTGGCCTCTATCAAGTTTGTGTTTTTCGTTGTCAAATATCCAAAAGGCAGCCACGATACCCAAAGTTTACATAGAGTTATATATAGGAAACATGTTTCTTGGCTTGGCCTCTATCATGTTTATTTTTTTGAATCACGTCATACAAGTAGAGTTCTACAGGCCCTCTTGGGCCTCTTGTTTTACAGAAGCAACAAGCATGTACACAATCAAACATCCGTCCTATCTGAGATTTCTCATTTGTCTTTGTATGTTTCTTTATGTAAACTTTGCATAAGTTTAATTAATTGCCACTGACTGTTCCGAGGCGGTAGCCTTATTGTCAACCCTTTTGTGTTTGTGATGTCCTTTGCATTTAATATTACTTTTGCCTTCTTGTTTGTCTGTTTGCGTGTTTCTTTCTGTGTTTTGTGGTTGACTGTCTTCCTTGAATGCTACTTTCCCTGTCCGATCTTTTTATATTTCTTCTTTGCAGTTTTTACTGTAGAGACGTTCCTCTTCCAGTACAGGATGGATTTAGCATGTGATTCGTCACTTGTTTCATCATGTTCAGATGCAAAATTGGGAGGAAAATTATCACCTGTTGCATTTATAACTTCATCTGATATGCTCTGTTTCACAGGTTTCACGCATTTCTTACTGTTGTGGACAGGCTAAGATACGTCTTCTTCTAAATTGGGAGCCGAATGACTTGTAGCATTTTCAACCTCATCTGACATGCTCTGTTTCATGGGTTTCAAACATTTTTTAATGTTGTAGACCGGCTCAGATATGTATTGTTCTGATGATATCAGAGTCGGAATCATTGTCTGATATTCCAGGAACAAAGTCTGAATCTGCTACTGAATCATTTTCATAGTCTGATGAGATCTATGTGACAAATAAGTCTTTTTACTATGAAAATAAATACAGCATATGTTCGGTAAAAGTATACGAGTATTTCTTGTCGTTCGGGTTCACTAAATTTAGTGTAAAATAGGTTAGTTATGTGACTTGCGCATGACATGTTATCTGGTTATACTGAATACATAATTATGTGAAGTTTTATGGACTTCTCGCAGGCGGTTTGTGAGATATAAGCTTACCGAAAAAGGTTAAATAATGGTAATGCTTATGGCAACGCAGACACCATTTAGTGTTTTTTTCCGTGCTAGAAAATTATGCTGTATACGTAGGCATAGGAGCCAGTGGGAGTATGCTTTGGTCCGCACCCAGTAATTTGAGGGAAAAAATGGTCAGCGTTTTGAAAAGTGCTTTTTTCCCTATATAACGGCGTTTTCCTCTCTTTTGCTTGTCAAATATTTTGTCTGAATTAACAGAATGTAACAGAATAGTATTTTCTATGCAGTATTCACTGTTTGTATCAAGATTGTAAAGGCTATTTTATGTTAACACCGGACTAACATTTCGCTCATAATGCAAATACGAGAATACGCTTGAATTTGATAAACTATTGCGTATTCCCTATTTCTTTTGCGTTTTTGTACTATTACACAATAGTGGTATGACATGTTGTTTGTAACAATAGCAAACAAATTAACTTTATATCCTTATAAAATAAACATTTTGGGTGTAAATAATTGGGCAACCAACAAACTGGCATGGGCAAGTAAATTTCTGAGTTAACTTGCCCTATGGGCAAGCTGTCCATAAAGTTTAAGTCGAGCCCTGCACAACGTCGAGCCCTGCATTGTGGTCAAGCATTATTAACAGGACTACTAAATATTGATTATTTAAATGCATACTAGGAAGTCCTATGTATGAACTCTCTTGATTTGGAAGTTCTTGAGCAAGCTCTTTTCTGTTTGACACTGACATTGCCCGGTGACACATTTTCCATGTTGTAAGGAACGACACCTCAGACTGATCCCTTTAGGTTCGTGCTGGTCAGATGGAGTGTCATTTTTAGCTCTACTGACCAAAGGCCAGGAGGACTTATGCGATCACTTTTCGTCCGTCGTCCGTTGTGTTTTTCGGGGCCGCCAGTCATCCAAGATGGCCGCCATGGCTAAAACTAGGTCATATTTAAGGAAATTTCAAACGACATCTCCTCCGAAACTACTTATTCCATTCTACTGAAATATACATATACATATACATATACATGTTCCTTGCTCAAGTTTGTGTTTTTCGTTTTCGTCTAATAATCAAAATGGCTACCACGACGACCCAAAGTTTACATAGAGTTATATAGGAAAAGGTTAAAAATGACATCTTCTCCGAAACCTCTTGAAGGATTTTGATGAAACTTAATCACCATGATATTTGAGATAGTCCCTCTCAGATTTGTGTTTTTCGCGGCTGCCAGTCATCCAAGATGGCCGCCATGGCTAAAACTAGGCCAAATTTAAGGAAATTTCAAACAACATCTCATCCGAAACTACTTATTCCATTCTTGTAAAATATCATATACATGTTCCTTGGGTTAGCCTCTATCAAGTTTGTGTTTTTCGTTATCATCGAATTATCAAAATGGCCACCACGGCGACCCAAAGTTTACATAAGAGTTATATACGAAAAGGTTTTTGATGAAACTTAATCACCATGATATTTGGGATAGTCCCTCTGAGATTTGTGTTTTTTGCGGCCGCCAGTCATCCAAGATGGCCGCCATGGCTAAAACTAGGTCAAATTTAAGTAAATTTCAAACGACATCTCCGAAACCATTTATTCCATTCTTGTGAAATATCATATACATGTTCCTTGGGTTGGCCTCTATCAAGTTTGTGTTTTTCGTTTTCATCTAATAAAACGGCCACCACGGCGCCCCAAAGTTTACATAGAGTTATATAGGAAAAGGTTAAAAATGACATCTTCTCTGAAACCTCTTGAAGGATTTTGATGAAACTTAATCAACATGATATTTGGGATATTCCCTCTCAGATTTATGTTTTTTCGCCGCCGCCAGTCATCCAAGATGGGCGACATGGCTAAAACTAGGCCAAATTGAAGGACATTTATCAAACGACATATCCGAAACCACTTATTCCATTCTTGTAAAATATCATATATATGTTCCTTGGGTTAGCCTCTATCAAGTTTATGTTTTTTGTTATCGTCAAATAATCAAAATGGCCACACGGCGACCTAAAGTTTACATAGAGTTATATAGGAAAAGGTTAAAAATGACATCTTCTCCGAAACCGCCTGAAAGATTTTGATGAAACTTAAGCACAATGATATTTGATACAGTCCCTCTCAGATTTGTGTTTTTTTGCGGCCGCCAGTCATCCAAGATGGACGCCATAGCTAAAACTAGGTCAAATTTAAATAAATTTCAAACAACATTTCCTCGGAAACTTATTCCATAAAGGACATTTATCAAACGACATATCCGAAACCACTTATTCCATTCTTTTGAAATATCATATACACATTCCTTGGGTTAGCCTCTATCAAGTTTGTATTTTTCATTATCGTCAAATAATCAAAATTATTCAAATTGGCCGCCACGATAACCCAAAGTTTACATAGAGTTATATATAAGAAACATGTTTCTTGGGTTGACCTCTATCATGTTTATGTTTTTGAATCACATCATGCAAGTAGAGCGTCTACAGGCCCTCTTGGGCCTCTTGTTATCTGTCTGATCATTTTGGGTTTAAATTTGTTCATTCTGAATGTTCTGTTCTGCAGAATCTGATGCTTCACCAAACTGACCCAACAGTAGACACAAAGAAATGATGTTTCTGCTGGTGTCAAGTGTTGTCCCCTCTTCACTTTTTTTCCCGCCAATTTGATGCCTGAAGGGATCGCAATTTGATTATTCTGTTTCTTGCTCTCTTGATTGCTCTTGCTTTTCACAGCATGAAATTGATGACGAGCACCTACATCCTTTTTTCTTTTTAGGACTCGACTCCGTATCCTGTACCTTGCTCTCTTGATTATTCTTGCTTTTCGCAGCATCAACTTGAGGTCGAGCACCTACATCCTTTTTTATCCCCCGCCACCACAGGTGGAAGGGTGATATAGTAATGCCCTCCATCCATCTATCCGTACGTCCGCAGGGACAAACGGACGGACACCGCACCACGGCATAAGCTCTGCTGATCTTTGATCACATGATTGTCATTAATGGAAAACTGATTGCGATCCCTTCATACACAAACATGAGGAGCAGGAAAATTGTCAAGCCCCAATGTTTGTCAAAGAGACATAGGTGTTGCTTTTGCGGCGGAGGCAGATGTCTTTATAATTTTGGAGTGGAGATTTTTTTTTTCTTCTTTTAATTTCTTTTTTAAACCTCCGCCATTCCCTCTCCACCTTCCCTCCCAAATCCCAAATCTAAACACCTATGTCTCTTTGACAAACATTGGGGCTTGACAATTTTCCTGCTCCTCATGTTTGTGTATGAGTTACAAAGCGGACTCTGACACCCATGAACTAAATGTCTCTAAAGCAAGCAAATTCAGTCTCTTAGTAACACCAAAGAAAATAGAGAGAGAGAGAGTTGTGAGCCTCCTTGAAACGTTCCCAGTAAACCTGTTGTAAACTAGATCGTTGATCCCGTGTGAAGGGAGAGTAATACCATGTACATGTTAAAGATCTAGCTGAATGTTTATGTTAATCAGTGATTCACACCCATAAACCTAAACCTAAAATCGCAATGTCGAGACTTCATAGGTCACCAAAAGGAGTTTGAAAGATCGAAGATCAAGAAATGTTAATTTATGTCACTCATTTAAATATACTCCAATCAGTAATTTTATTCATGTTAATGCTTATTTGTAGTAAAACACACTCCGTGTTTGTTACCTTTATTTACGATTGTGGAAGTTTACCTGGTATTATTTCCACTGTAGGCCTGATATGAATTCTACTTACCTCTTTGCAAGATGTTTCTGTCCGAGACAAAAAGAGCAGCCTTTAAATTCCCTACACAATGATGTAAGTTTAGAAGCAATATTCATGCAACAACAAGTTCCATGAACACAACACACATAGGGGAGCATGCGAATTGGCTCATAATAAAATGTCCTACCTTACATACTGTTGTAATTTTGTACAGGTACCAGTATTCAAGCCTGGTTACTATGTCTGTCTTCGGTTAGCACCATAAACCTAGATGTGTATCTCTCTACAGGGCTAACGCAGGCTAATGCTAATGATCATAATTTATGGGTTAGCATCCCTTATTTGGGAGATGCTCTATGAACCAGGCTAATGATAATGCTACATGATTTATGTGTTAGCATTCCTTATTTGTAGATGCCATAAGATTGATGAGTTAGCATGCTAATATTTACGACCATGCTAACCCCTTATTTGGAAGGGACCTTATAAAAAGGGAGGGTTTTCATTGTTCGTGGCTTTTTCTTCGTGGCTTTTATCCGTGGCTTACCTGGACTAACAGGAGATCAGTAGTTATGTGAGAGAGAGACTATCATTATTAGTAAACTGTTGTAAATATTAATTCACCATTATAGTTGGTAGCATGTAGAAATAAAGTTATAGAATATAGAATTGGACTATATATTTCTTTCTACCTTTGAAGTGAAGAAATTGTAAAACTGGTGGCAGCGTCGGGATAAGAACTTTAACACATTTCTGAAGAGGAAGTTAGTTTAGCAAAACTTTGCTGGAACATTTAAAATAGATATTTGAAATTCGGACTTGTAACAATCACCATGAAAATCCTGATGTTACTTCTGATGTGTTTGTGCATGGTTTCGGAATGTTCGTTTGAAACAAAAGCAACTTCTGTTTGTACTGAAGGTGGATTTTTGCAGAACACTGGTCAGAGTTTAGAACTTCAAACTTTAGATGATGGTTATGTTTGGTCATACGACACTCAATATGACTACAAGGGACACAAATGGAAAGTGTAAAGTGTTTCTCAATAAGTATGACAAACCCGTGAAACAACTCCCTTTAAACGAACTTTACGATTAATGAACAATGGACTACACATGTATGATTTGTTTCATTTGACCGTGTTATGGGTGCAGACTTTGCGCAAATTGACGATGTTGTTCCCTTGTTAGAAAAGGATAGTGTGCAGAGGACTGAAAGTTTGGACAAATCGTCAGTTGCAAGGATTTCCAGAGTGAAGTTAAGGTCAGGTGAATTATGGAGTGGGATACTCCTTATTTTGCAACTTCTTGTTGTAAGAACGTGGGATTGCAGTGTGTCATTGTACAATGGATTACTCAGAATCAAGGAATTTAGTCGCTGTGGCGTGAGCCAATTGCGTATCCAACAGTGTTCTGATAGTAAAGGATTATTATATGACAGTAATTTCATTTCTCGTGAAAGTAACGTTAATGGGCAGAATAGAAATGGCATAAATTCTGACAAAGTTGATGGCTCATTGTCCGAAAATGCAGCACCCCAAACATCACAGTGTCAGGCAGCTTAAAAGATTTCTGTACAGTTAACTATTCACCAGAAAGAATGACAAAACTTCAGCACCAAGATCCTGATATTGCTCCTGTTGTTAAGTGGCTCAAGTCGTACAGTAAACGACCCCCAAGGGACACAGTTGCAGGTTATTTCCCAGCAGTGTGCGAAATATGTGGTTACATTGGGACTTGTGTGAATTGATTTATGGTGTATTAAGAGATACAGAGATACATTATGATCAGTAAAGACGGTTAAGAGGGTTACTTTTTCCTCGAGTTTTGAGAAAAGAAGTGTTAGTCTCAGCACATGACTAAATACTGGAGCACACTGAGGCATACACAGACAAATGCAAAATGTATGACATCGCAAGGAAGGCTTTGGAAAAAACAAAACACGCAAAACGGCAGAAACGGGATTATGACACCAGAATAAGTGCTCTTATGTTTAGACAATACATTGTTCACAGGAAAATAAGTGACATTTGGTTTGAGATAAGCAACATGACAGACTTAAACCAAATCACGGGAACAGCTTGCCTGATGGGTCCATGAAACATAAACATATGTCAAGTCACCGTAAGCAGCCCCTTTGAGTTCCAAACACCTGAAGATGGAAACTAACAGTAAATCTGAGGCATGCAGAAGTCAGAGACAGAGTTCAACATAAACCATTTCAATGTTGACAATACAAACTTAAGATAGGAGTACTGTTAAACTTCTGTCATTAAGCATTTATAGACAAAGAAAGTTCATTAGAACTCATGATGAACAAGGAAATGTCGGGGTCATTTTGCGATTAAGTCTTGAACAGAGTGGACGGTTAGCCAGGATTATATTCTTTAATTTTGTAGTGCCAAAATATTCTATTAATTCTGTGGGGAAAAAATGGATTAGGAATATTGTGTACACCCAATATTCCTTGAAAATTATGTTTTAGAATATATTTTTATATTTCTATACCAATTTGTGTCTTAAGGTATTCGCAAAGTATGGAAATTACAAGTGATATTCACTAAATGGGAATTTAATAGTGTGATCGCAAAGTATGGAATTTATGTCATATTCACTAAATGGGAATTTATAGTGCTATTCAAACAAAATACGGAATTTATCTAATAGTTTCCCTTTTCAGATATCACTATGATAACATTAACAATAATTTAATACGCGAAATATTGTGCCAAATTATATAATCTTTATAAGATCATTAATGTCATTTTGTGTATTAATTACATTATTTTACTTAAACAAATTTCATTCAATTTAAATGGCACCAGGACACAGTGAGAATGGAACCAAAAATGAACACTTGTGTGATTGTGTTAAAAATACAGAGAACAATTATGTGTAGGTCTAAGACTAAATGTGCAGAATTAGGACTCAGTTTACTAGTGTGGCAAGTTTATGCCTTGAGGATTGTGTATGAACATTGGAACACACAGTATACCATATATTTATTATATTGCTTCCTGAGGCTTTGTTTTATATCTTTAAACATACACCTAATCTGTTCATTCATTTCAAGTAAAGCTTAATGCATGTAACAAAGAATTTGCGTTCGTTAAATGTAAACGTTTACTCATTTACTCTAAATAATGCATGCTTTATTTTTGTAAGAATATTCTGCACAAGACAACTTTGATTATTACTTATTAAACATGTAATTTGACATTCTTTAATTTAGTGTGAATGTTGGTACTGATTTCTTGTTAAAAGAGAGGGATTTAAGGTTTTAATGGGGACCATTAAGCCTGGGAGAGGGGAGTGTTGTAATTTTGTACAGGTACCAGTATTCAAGCCTGGTTACTATGTCTGTCTTCGGTTAGCACCATAAACCTAGATGTGTATCTCTCTACAGGGCTAACGCAGGCTAATGCTAATGATCATAATTTATGGGTTAGCATGCCTTATTTGGGAGATGCTCTATGAACCAGGCTAATGCTAATGCTACATGATTTATGTGTTAGCATTCCTTATTTGTAGATGCCATAAGATTGATGAGTTAGCATGCTAATATTTACGACCATGCTAACCCCTTATTTGGAAGGGACCTTATAAAAAGGGAGGGTTTTCATTGTTCGTGGCTTTTTCTTCGTGGCTTTTATCCGTGGCTTACCTGGACTAACAGGAGATCAGTAGTTATGTGAGAGAGAGACTATCATTATTAGTAAACTGTTGTAAATATTAATTCACCATTATAGTTGGTAGCATGTAGAAATAAAGTTATAGAATATAGAATTGGACTATATATTTCTTTCTACCTTTGAAGTGAAGAAATTGTAAAAATACAGTCTAATTTTCTATAAAAACTATTCACCTTTGCTCTGATAACCCAGTGTGTAGATTGTAAGTCCTTTCTAATGATGGAAGAAACCATAGGGCACCTCAAAAGTTATACTGTTTTTAGTGATCAAGGTGATCTATTAGGATCACTCTGCGTCCGTCGTCCGTCGTCGTTAAGTTTTCTTCAAACAACTTCTCCTCAGAAACCGCTTGACTAATTTTGCCCAAACTCCACATGGATGATCCAAGATGGCCGCCATTACTATATATGGTCGAAACCTTAAAAAATCTTCTTCTCCAGAACCGCTGGACAGATTTCAACAGTTTTTCTTTTAAAATGATCGCCAACGCCTAGACTATCAAGTTTGTTCAAATGAAGTCCCCGGGGTCAAAAATGGCCGTGCCCCGGGATCCAAAGTTTGTATATTGAGATTTTGCATGTTTTTCATATAGACATATAAGAAAAAACTTAATTTTTAGCTCTACTGATCAGAGATCAGCAGAGCTTATGCCGTGGTGCGGCGTCCGTCGTCCGTCCGTCCGTCTGTCCGTCCGTCTGTCCGTTAACTTTTATTTGTAGCGACTACTTCTCTGAAACTACTGGATGGATATTCATAAAACTTTACAGAAATGTTGCCCATGAAGTCTAGTTGATCCTAGCAAAAATTCATGTTGATGTGAAATCCAAGATGGCCGCCAAAGCTAAAAATTGATTTTTTAAATTCAAGTTTGTAGCGACTACTTCTTGAAAACTATAAGTGATATTGATATGGGACTTTTTCTAAAATGATCAGCATGACATGATGTTGATCCTTGTCGAAAATCGATTTGATTTGACGTTAAACATGGCTGCCAGCGGCCATCTTTGTTTACATAGAGTTATATAATGAAAACTTGTAGCGACTACTCCTCTGAAACTACTTGACGGATTTTCATGAAACTTCACAGGAATGTTGGTCTTGATGTCTAAATGATCCTAGCAAAATTTCAGGTCGGCCGTAAATTCAAGATGGCCGCCACGGCTAAAAATAAATTTTCAAAATACAAGTTTGTAGCGACTTCTTCTTGAAAACTATAAGTGATATTGATATGAGACTTTTTCTAAAATTGTCAGCATGACATGATGTTGGTCCTTATCAAAAATCGTTTTGATTCGACGTTAAACGTGGCTGCCAGCGGCCATCTTTGTTTACATAGAGTTATATAGTAAAAACTTGTAGCGACTACTCCTCTGAAACTACTTGACGGATTGTCATGAAACTTTACAGGAATGTTGCTCTTGATGTCTAATTGATCCTAGAAAAATTTCAGATCGGCCGGAAATTCAAAATGGCCTTCACAGCTAAAAATAGATTTTTAAAAAATAAGTTTGTAGCGACTACTTCTTGAAAACTATAAGTGATATTGATATGGGACTTTTTCTAAAATGATCAGCATGACATGATGTAGATCCTTGTGGAAAATAATTTTGATTCGACGTTAAACATGGCTGCCAGTGGCCATCTTTGGTTACATAGAGTTATATAGTAAAAACTTGTAGCGACTACTCCTCTGAAACTACTTGGCAGATTGTCATGAAACCTCACAGGAATGTTGCTCTTGATGTCTAATTGATTCTAGAAAAATTTCAGGTCGGCCGGAAATTCAAGATGGCCGTCACAGCTAAAAATAGATTTGTAAAAAATAAGTTTGTAGAGACTACTTCTTGAAAACTATAAGTGATATTGATATGGGACTTTTTCTAAAATGATCAGCATGACATGATGTAGATCCTTGTGGAAAATTATTTTGATTCGACGTTAAACATGGCTGCCAGTGGCCATCTTTGGTTACATAGAGTTATATAGTAAAAACTTGTAGCGACTACTTCTGTGAAACTACTTGACGGATGTTCATGAAACTTCACAGGAATGTTGCTCTTGATGTCTAGTTGATCCTAGAAAAATTTCAGGTCGGCCGGAAATTCAAGATGGCCACCACAGCTAAAAATAGATTTAAAATAAATAAGTTTGTAGCGACTACTTCTTCAAAACAATAAGAGATATTGATATGGGACTTTTTCTAAAATGATCAGTATGACATGATGTTGGTCCTTGTCGAAAATCGTTTTGATTTGACGTTAAACATGGCTGCTAGCGGCCATTTTTGTTTACATAGAGTTATATAATGAAAACATGTAGCGACTACTTCTCTGAAACTACTTGACGGACTTTCATGAAACTTCACAGGAATGTTGCTCTTAATGTCTTATTGATCTTAGCAAAATTTCAGGTCGGCCGGAAATTCAAGATGGCCGCCACGGTTAAAAATAGATTTTCAAAAAACAAGTCTGTAGCGACTACTTCCTGAAATCAAAATCAATCAGTAGAGCTTCAAGGTCATTGACCTCTTGTTTTTATTCTTCTCTACAAGCTTATGGTCCTTTATCAAGTTTGTTCAAATGGTGACCCACGGGTCGCATTTGGCCCAGCCCCAAGGGTCACATGTTTTACATAGACATGTATTGGGAAATACTTAAAAAATCTTCTCTGAAACTGCAAGAGCCAGAGGTTTAATATTTTGCATTTGCTATAAGCTCATGGTCCTCTACCAATTTTGTTCAAATGGTGACCCCGGGGTCACAGTTTTACATAGGCTTCTATAGAGAAAAAGTGAAAAAATCTTCTTCTCTGGAACTGCAAGAGCCAGAGGTTTAATATTTTGCATTTGCTATAAGCTTATTGTCCTCTACCAAGTTTGTTCAAATGGTGACCCTGGTGTCAAACTTTGCCGCGCCCCGGGGATCACAGTTTTATATAGACATATATATATAGGAAAAAAACAATCTTCTCTGAAACTGCAAGAGCCAGAGGTTTAATATTTTGCATTTACTATAAGGTTATGGTCCTTTATCAAGTTTGTTCAAATGGTGACCCTTGGGTAAAATTTTACCCCACTCCGTGGGTCACAGTTTTACATAGACTTCAGGGCTTCTAAAATCGCCGGTTTCTCGGTCTTCAGACCGATTTCTGTGTCTCCGGACCGATTTTATTTTCAAAATCTCTGTCAAAATCGGTCCCAGATATTATTTCTATCGGTCGTTAAATAATCTACAATTACCTTACACACTCCTTGAAATATGCCTTGCGGCAATATTCTTTGATCCATAACACGATTGTTTGTCACTCGCTGTGCGAAAGTAGGTCAATTTAGTCAATTTGGACTAAACCATTACCGATAGTAGGGAGTTTTCCGGAAGAGTCTATAGCGGGGTAGCATATGCCTTTGATGTGTGAACAGTGAAAGTATATCACGCGTTCTGTCGGTGCACTGAAGCGAGTGTTACCGTCTGTAATTTCTTTGATATACCGTTAGTCGTAAGGTGTTAGCCTGTTTCCTTGTGCCGCAAAAATATTTTGGTCAATGTTGTGAGAGTGTTATAACCGACAAATGAACTTCACGCGATTTCCGGTCTATTAGACACTTCCGGTTTAATTCCTCAAATGATCAACACTTTTAATATTGAGTGAAAATTATTCATCCAGTAAAGCGAAGACATGATGTCAAGTCATTAAAATGTACAAATTGTGATAAAGTAAGTTATAAATAATACAAATATAATACAAACATACATTTTAAATAGTTCTCTATATCAATGACTGAACGGAAAAAAAATAATTTTGGTGGGTGGGGTACGGCGATTTTAGTGATTTTTTCAAAATAAGTGCGATTCTTACGGCAGTTAAAAACCTGGACCGATTTGCATTTTAAAATTTTAGAAGCCCTGATAGACTTATATTGGAAACATTGAAGTAGTTTTCTCTGGAGCTACAAGAGCCAGAGGTTTAATATTTTGCATTTACTATACTCTTATGGTCCTTTACCAAGTTTGTTCAAATGGTGACCCTGGGTTCACATTTGGCCCCGTCGCAGGGGTCACGTTTTACATAGACTTGTATAGGGAAAAACTTAAAAAACGTTCTTCTCTGAAACAACAAATCACACAGCTCTCATATATTACATGTAGCCCTGGGGTCACATTTGGCTCTGCCCAAGATGTTACTCTCTAGCACCTTCATTTTGAATTTGATCTTTACCAAACTTTGTCAGTGTCTTAAACTGTCTATATCGATGTTGTTATACACAACAGAGCCCACATTTCTTGAATAATCTTATCCAAACTTGCACAGTTTGTACATGACCATAAAATTTCGAAGAAGGTCGATGATATGCCAGTACTCAGGTGATCGCTTTAGGGCCATCTTGGCCCTCTTGTTTATAAAATTGCTCACATCAATATTTTTTTTCATTTACACACATTGAAAAAAACGACGTTGTTTGTTTTCAAATAAAAGTTTCAAAAGGGTAACTGAGAGTTGATGCTGTCTTGTTGAATACATAATAAGGAATATTTACATCATTATACAGTTTATTTACATTTATTTGATCTTTTTGTTGTTGTTTTTTCCCTTTTTTCCCTCGAAATCGACGTCATTGATACTTCCTGTCATAATTTACATATTATTTGCTCTATTTATGTGATCGGGGAAACAGTGTTGGTGTACTGACACATTGCACTATACACAGGCAAAGTGAGATGTGCCTGCTCTCTTACCGGCGTTGGCACGGGCTCTGCATTCCACACACACTTTGCCTTTCTGGAATAGCTTCTCCATCGTATGACGTCTGGCTGGCGTCACGTCAGTTGGGATGGGAACATCTTTACCAGTCCTGTAGTCCCCAATCAAGCCCATGGCTAAGTCTTCAATGAAGTCTTGAAAGTGGGGCCATTCTCTGTTGACATGTTCAGGGTTTGAATCCTTGGCGATAATGTAGGCATTCAACGCACTTGCCATCTGGAAATAAAAAAACAGTCGGCGCCACCACTTTTTTGATCGATGGTTTGGCATGGATTGTAGTAGCCCAGCATCTGGTCAGAAAGATCTACACCCTTTATGATTTTCTGATGATCTGATATCATAGATTGGACTTGAACTTGCTGCTGCCTTGCACGACAATGCGACGGTTGACCGTTGATATTGCCTGAGGATCATGATAATTTGACATGAACAAAACGGCCTTCTTGTCCATCCACACGACCTTCGTGTCCATCCACACACAAAATGACAGCTCATTTTCCCGCAAGCATTCACACCTCGCATCCAAACCTCTTTCAGTAGGGGCCGACTTGTATAAAAGTTGTCGAAACAAACTCGTACATTTTTGTTCTGCTGATGTTGGATCAGGTCTATCACCACCCAGTGTGTCATACCATGATGAAGATGATCCTGGCCGTCGGTGTAAGCCTGGAAGTTGTGGACATCCCCTGTGTCACTCTCAGCCAGCATCCAAACTTTTATTCCCCACTTGATTGCCTTGGCAGGAAGATATTGGCGAAACCCTAGACCACCTTTGAACTTCACGATACTTTCATCTACTTTGCCGTAAGGTGTGTAAAAGGTCCTGAATTTCTGGTTTAGGTAATACAGAAACCAGCGCAGCTTCACCCAGTATACCCATGCTGAAACACAAGCCAATAAATGCCTTTATTGTAGCTACATCTACTGGTGTCCAGTTTGGTGCAATTGGGGTGGGGTTTCTGCCTGCGTTCTTGCTCCGCATATCGGTTTGTCTCGGTAACAAACCTCTCCCAAAGATCATCTTCCCAAATCATCCCCCATGGTCTTAATATGGTTTGAGATGGCGTGGATGGAAGTCTTCTCTAACCCAATCTCATCATTTTCATCATCATCCGAGTCAGAATTAGCAAAAAAATGCTCCATTCCCTTCTATCTAAATTCCGTTTTGTTACTGACGGTTTTCTCTCACCAAAACATCGTCCAAAACTACATTTTCCTCATCTGTATAGTACAATTCATCATCGGATCCCACATCAATGTCGCTCCCTTCACTCGCTATGTCTGATCTGTCATCCATCTCGATTCGATTCCTTCCAAAATTTGAAAAAAAATCATGCAAACAACGTTCAGAAAAAACTATTTTATTTCACTTTCTCAACTTTAAAATCCTCGGGACAAATTTTTATTTACTGGGGATGCTCACCCTTTTTTCTAACAAGGTCATGTCAACAACTGTCACAACATACGAATGTATTCGTATCCCGCATGGAATGGGTTAATTAATGCGAGTTCTGATGAGCCCAAAAGAAAAAGGTCTCTGAATCTGGACTTGCGTATAAATAAAAGAATATTTATGATTTTCAATTAGAAACAAAACAATAACTTTATGTTTAAAGTGGTTGTGTTATGGGTAAGGCCTGAATTCAAAGATTGTTTGTTTGCAGTTTGCGACCGACCCACTGCAAATCCGCCAACCCAAACAATTTTTTTCAATTTTTTTTAAAGTTTTTTTTTTAAAGTTTTTTTCCCCCAAACCCAATGTGCTCATAACAAATATTGTTTGTTGTTTCAAATATTTTGGAAAGTTTCATAATGCTCTGATATATTGGACGCTTGGAAATATCTCTGCTGCTATAATAAATTGAAAGCGTCTACATGACTGACCTTGTGAGTGAGAAAAATGTGAGGATGGTGTCTGCAAAAAAGACACTTGAAGAGAATATTGTTCTTTGCAGTAACGTAAAGTGAGAAGTGAAATTAACAAGGCCTGACATTAACTTTTTTTCTTGCCCAAGAACACATCGACGAAACTCAGTGGCACCACGGAGGTTTGAACCCGGGGCCTCCAGTTACAAATCTGCCGCGCTACCGACTGCGCCACGCCAGCAATTGAAAGCGCAATGAAGTATTTCAACATGCTTATATTAGTCCAGTACACTCCTTTGAAGGGAGAGGTCCTGGATTGATCCTCATATTGGTTAAGATGTGTCTTTTAAGGATTTTATGTACAAAATGCAATACAACACTGTCTAAAAAGAGAAATGCTTTTTTTTTCTAAGTTACATAATATTTGTTTATTCTATTAAATGTTCTTTACATTTCAATAAACAACATACCCAACGCTGCCTTTGTATTTATATCGAAAACTTGAGGTCCTCGTTTATTTCCCTCCAAACGGTGAGATATATGGTCTCTATCCTGTTCAACACATTACACTGACACATTACCCAGAGCACTGATCCAAAGCCATATCTCTTTTCACAGTCGATGTTAATTAAATTAAGAGGTTCGCTACAGTCGTTACATTTGGCCTAACTCCACTACGCGCCTCCCAACTCTCCAAATCAAATTGTCCGAAACATATTATTATATTACTATTATTATTATATTACTGTCCGAACTAGCGCTACTCGCTGTGTTATTAATTTCGGATTAGTTTGCGGAAATGCTGCTGTTATCTGCATTATCGGAACATTTATCGATTATCTCATGCCACGATTTAAGACAGGCTCATGATCACTTGTTGCACTTGATCTTGTTTGTTCGTAAAAAGTTGCCTTTTTAGCTCTACTGATCAGAGATCAGCAGAGCTTATGCCGTGGTGCGGCTTCCGTCGTCTGTCTGTCTGTCCGTCTGTCCGTAAACTTTTTTTTGTAGCGACAACTCCTCTGAAACTACTGAATGGATTTTCATGAAACTTTACAGAAATGTTGCCCATGAAGTCTAGTTGGTCCTAGCAAAAATTCATGTTGATGTGAAATCCAAGATGGCCCCCAAAGCTAAAAATAGATTTTTAAAATACAAGTTTGTAGCGACTACTTCTTGAAAACTATAAGTGATATTGATATGGGACTTTTTCTAAAATGATCAGCATGACATGATGTTGGTCCTTGTCGAAAATCGTTTTGATTCGACGTTAAACATGGCTGCCAGCGGCCATCTTTGTTTACATAGAGTTATATAGTAAAAACGTCGCTACTCCTCTGAAACTACCTGGCGGATTTTCATGAAACTTTACAGGAATGTTGGTTTTGATGTCTAATTGAACCTAGCAAAAATTCAGGTTGGCCAGAAATTCAAGATGGCCGCCACAGCTAAAAATAGATTTTTAAAAAATAAGTTTGTATGATCAGCATGACGTGATGTTGGTCCTAGTCGAACACTATTTTGATTTAACGTTAAACATGGCTGCCAGTGGCCATCTTTGTTTACATAGAGTTATATAGTAAAAACTTGTAGCGACTACTCCTCTGAAACTACTTGACGGATGTTCATGAAACTTCACAGGAATGTTGCTCTTGATGTCTTGTTGATCCTAGAAAAATTTCAGGCTGACCGGATATTTAAAAAAGGCCACCACGGCTAAAAATAGATGTAAAATAAATAAATTTGTAGCGACTACTCCTATGAAACTACTTGATGGATTTTTAGGAAACTTCACAGGAATGTTGACCTAGCTATCAAAAATCATTCAGTAGAGCTTCAAGGTCATTGACCTCTTGTTAATACATATATTTTAACATATAAAAGTACATGTAGATAAGAGCATATGAAAAGCTTTAAAACAATCTTTACAAATCTGTCACAGAACACCGGCCAAGTTGTTGTTGATCAGACTAAAAAATAAGGCCTAGTTCTGTTTTAGTGTTTTTTAGCTCTACTGGCCGAAGGCCAGCAGAGCTTATGGGATGCCGAGTTGTCCGTCGTCCGTCCGTCGTCCGTCCGTCCGTCGTCCGTCCGTTGTTAACTTTTGTCTCGTTAAGACGATAGGGCCTTCATTTTTCATCCGATCTTTACCAAACTTTAACAGGTTGTTAATATAAATGAAAGCTCGGATGAGTTCGAAAACCAGCCAGATCGGACAAGTAACAGCAGAGTTATGGCCCTTGAGTTAGTTAAAAATGCTATATCTTGCCTCGTTAAGATGATAGGGCCTTCATTTTTCATCCAATCTTTACCAAACTTTATCAGATTGTTAATATCAATGATAGCTCGGACAAGTTCGAAAACCAGCCATATCGGACTAGTAGCAGCGGAGTTATGGCCCTTGATTTAGTTAAAAATGCTGTATTTTGCCTCGTTAAGACGATTGGGGCTTCATTGTTCATCCGATCTTTACCAAACTTTATCAAATTGTTAATGTCGTTGAAAGCTCGAACAAGTTCGAAAACCAGCCATATCGGACAAGTAACAGCGAAGTTACGGCCCTTGATTTAATTAAAAATGCTATATTTTGCCTCGTTATGACGATAGGGGCTTCATTGTTCATCCGATCTTTACCAAACTTTATCAGATTGTTAATATTAATGAAAGCTCGGTCAAGTTCGAAAACCAGCCAGATCAGACCAGTAACAGCGGAGTTATGGCCCTTGATTTAGTTAAAAAGGCTATAGTTTACCTCGTTAAGATGATAGGGTCTTTATTTTTCATCTGATCTTTACCAAACATTGCCAGATTGTTAATATCAATGAAAGCTTGGACAAGTTCGAAAACCAGCCAGATCGAACCAGCAACAGTGGAGTTATGGCCCTTGATTTAGTTAAAAATGCTATATTACGATAGGGCCTTCGTTTTTCGTCCGATCTTTACCAGATTGTTAATATAAATGAAAGCTCGGACATATTTGAAAACCAACGAGATCGGACCAGAACAGCGGAGTTATGGCCCTTGATTTAGTAAAATATGCTATATTTTGCCTCGTTAATACGATAGGGCTTTCATTTTTCATCCGATCTTTACCAAACTTTACCAGATTGTTACTAACAATGAAAGCTCCAACAAATTTCAATACCAGCCAGATTGGACCATTTACACCGGAGTTATGGCCCTTGATTTAGTTAAAGATGCTTTATTTTGCCTCGTCAATACGATAGGGCTTTCATTTTTCATCTGATCTTTACCAAACTTTACCAGATTGTTACTATCAATGAAAGCTCCAACAAATTTCAATACCAGCCAGATTGGACCATTTACACCGAAGTTATGGCCTTTGATTTTCTGAAATATGCTATATTTTGGCCTCATTAAGAAGAAAGGGCCTTCATTTGGCCCGATTTCAGTGAAACTTTTCAAGAATGATCAGTACCAAGTCTAGTTGTACATGTCGTCACCGTGTTCTGGTTGAATGATTTTGACGGAGTTATGTCCCTTTAAAGGTTTTAATACACAAACTTCGGACTAGTTCTCCTGAACGTCTCCTCACATTTCAACCAAACTTTACAGGGATGATCAGCACCAAGCATAGTTGTGCATATCATCATCGCGTTCCAGTTAACAGATTTTTGGTGGAGTTATGGCCCTTTAAAGGTTTCTGATACACAAACATTTTCCGGGCTAGTTCTCCTGAACCCCTGTCTGGATTTTAACGAAACTTGACAAGGATGATCAGTATCAGGTCTAGTTGTGCAAATCATTGCCGTGCTCCGGATGAATGATTTTTTGGCAGAGTTATAGCCCTTTAAAGGTTTTAATACACAAACTTTGTCTGGACTAGATCTCCTGAACGCCTCCCCACATTTCAACGAAACTTTACAGGGATGATCAGCAGCAAGCATAGTTGTGCATGTCATCGTGGCATTCCGGTTAACAGATTTTTGATGGAGTTATGGCCCTTTAAAGGTTTTTGATACACAAATATTTTCCGGACTAGTTCTCCTGAATCCCTGACTGGATTTTAACGAAACTTGAAAAGGATGGTCAGTATCAAGCCTAGTTGTGCATATCATCGCCATATTCGGGTTGAATGATTTTTGGCAGATTTATGGCCCTTTAAAGGTTTTAATAGCCAAACGTTGTCCAGATTAGTCTCTTCTGAACTCCTTGCTGCATTTCAACGACTCTTGATGGGGATGATCAGTACAAAGCCTAGTTGCACCTGTCATTGCCGTGTTTTAGTTGAATGAATTTTGACAGAGTTATGACTCCTTAAAGGTTTTAATACACTAACTTTGTACAGAGTAGTTCTCCTGAACCTCTCGCTGGATTTCAGCGAAACTTGTCAGGGACAATCAGTACCAAGCCTAGTTGCGTATATCTTCACCATGTTCTGGTTGAACAATATTTGAAAGAGTTATGGCCCCTTATACATAAACCTTATCAAGAGCCAGTAGAGCGTCCACAGGCCCTCTTGGGCCTCTTGTTTAGTGTTTTACATTCCCTATCTGCAGTTTAAAATTGCATTCAATTTACAGATCACTGTCACATAATGTTATTATAAAGGACAAACGGTGGTACTACTTTTAATGATGTGTATGGAGTTTAAAGGTGCTTCCAACTTTCAGCCATATCGCTAAAAAAAAAACTAGATGACCTCAAGTCACTTTAATTGAAATTTGCCTTTTTTTCTATTAAGATAACAGGGATATGTATATCAACTCTTTTTCTTTTCATAATAATGTACTTGTATATAAATATAAGCATATAATGTATGTATGCAAGTAGATTGTCTGATATGTTTAGATGTTATTATTGTTCAGATTTTGATTTACCATTTTATTGGAAACACTATGGTTACCTTTTTCAAAAGTCCATGCAAGTCTTTTCTACCGTTACAAATGGCTATCATGATAACACTATTAACATGGCTACAGTTGTCGCTCTTTTCTTCTACAAGGGTATGCAAATATGCATCAATGATCTGAAAGTGATAGAAAATATGTTGTACTGAAAAAATGGGAATAACAGCAGCTAAATTGTAATTACTTTATATTATGTTAGATAATCTAAAATGTCTCTCACTAAATGTATTATTGCTCACATACAACAGTTATGTTTATTGATGTAAAACAAAAAATATTTTGTTGACTTACTTCGTATGAAAGTGTAGTTGTCAGGTACACTATCGGTACAATATCAATGGTCATATATGCCATAGGGTCCAACCTTTCCAAGTAACTGTCCAGTCTGAGTTTTTGAACCCAAAACCTTTTCAATAATTGTAGAAAAAAAAAGAATTTAATATATAGAACCACAACATTTACATTTACTAGCACAAAGTTTGGAAATCACGTTGTTATTCATTATTTTAATTTATCTTTATTGATAACACTGATAAGCATATACAATTGTATTGCATGGGGTTTATCGCCGCTTTCAACAATTTTTCAGTTATATCATGACAGTGTCTACTTGTAGCAGTGAGCTCAATGTCATTTTATAGTGCAGACACATAACATGATACCCCATTCAGTCACATTATACTGACACCAGGCCGACCAGTCCTAGGACTACCCTTTATTGCTGAGCGTCAAGCAAGGGAGCTACTAGTACCATTTTTAAAGACTTTGGTATGACTCGGCTGGGGGATCGAACCCACGACCTCCTGCATGCTCGGCGAACGCTCTACCACTAGAATAGCAGTAAATACATGTACATAGATTTTTTTGCTGACTTTCTCTCAGTTCTTTTAATAATCCCCTGATAAAACATATTTTATAGTGGAAAACTAGAATGAAAGAAACAAATTGAAAAAACAACAACAACAAGAAATTTCACTGTAAGGGACGAATACCCCAAATGATTTGACATACAAGTGTGAACTTGACCTTGGAGCTAAGGACCTAGATCACAACTTGTAGGCAAGTTATGGTGAACACTTGTGAGTTGCTTGAAAATCTCTCAATAATTGTCAAGAGTTTTTGACTGGACATGAAATGTCTGACAGACGAACGGATAGACGGACAGTGCGATTACTATATGCCATATAAAACACATATAGACATGATATTGCTCAACATTCAGGCAAATATGAGGGAATAGATATACCAATGTGCCACTGCTGTGGTCTTGTGGTTCACAGTTAATGAAGAGGCCATACTAACCATAAATGCCCCTTTTAACCAAGGTGTGGCTCTAGTAATGACTCAACCAGTTAGTTTCACATTGCAATAGGACTGATTAAGTAATCACACATTTTTACTTTTCGTATATTTTTCCAAGTCCTCAAAGTGTTTATACTCGTCTAAGGGTTGACACATCTCAATATCAGAGGAATGTATCTCTGACGTAAATCCTGAGGCCATTGGTGGATCAGCTATTGGTGGATCAGCCATTGGTGGATCAGCTATTGGTGGATCAGCTATTGGTGGATCAGCCATTGGTCGATCAGCTATTGGTCGATCAGCTATTGGTGGATCAGCCATTGGTGGATCAGCTATTGGTAGAACGGCCGTTAGACTGGATTTGTTTTCATCAGGGCGATCAGCATCACACGATACGATTTCCTTTTGTTGATGAAAAAAAAAATTGTTCAGTTACAAATGAGCCGCTACCTGAGAAAAGGTCCTTTATCGCATATTTCATCAAATATTACTTTTTACATGAATTAGTGATTTTAGCAACATTACGATGGACGTCATTTTGCACAATAATGAACATCATGCAATAATGGCCCGATCCTCATGGAGCGAATCAAATCCTATATATACTATTAATAAAATCTATAATCATTTTAAAATCACTTAATATTTGTTAGCTCTGATGCTTTCATTCTATGGTGACAAAATGACCATTTTTGTTTTGACTCTTTCGTCTCATTTTCAGCAGCAGAGACACCATGAAAAGGAGTGATTAAAAAGAAAAAATGTCCTTAAAACTCTTGAGAGCACTAAAAATAAGAACAGAAGTTCTTTTTATTTTCGATAGCACTGACCTTGAACTTTAAAATTGAAAAATGGTTAAAATTATTTCTTCCCACATGATATCGACAGGAGAATTTTAAAACAAATCCTTTAGTAACGTGTTTCATGAAAAAAGAGCTTTATTGTTAATAATGTTAATAAACATTTATTTTTAAAAAACATTGAGACAATCTGGCTAGAGAAAAGTCTTCATAATCAAAATAAAAGTAGTATCATTTACCTTCTTGTTCACAAAACTGATCATCATAAATCAGACCATCAATCAGTACTTCCGTTTGTTGTTGTTTTTTTATTACCCTTTTTCTCTTCATCCCTTTCTTTTCATTAAAGAGCTTTAAGGTCTTTTAAAGGTAAACCACAACTACTTTTTGGAACATTCAGGTCCACAAATGTTTCATTGTCTTCTAACTTTTCCCCTATTTCTTCTAAAATGTCAAAGGAATCAACCAAGTAAAGACCATTTTCCACCATTTATGATTTCCAATCATACTTTTCTTTTCTTATCTGGATCTTGGTGATTTTCTGTAATTGGCTCTTGGTTGCTATCATGTGCAATGACATTAATTAAAAAGTCTTTTTCAGTTAACTCCTTTTTGTCCAAAGATTTGCCCATAACATCTAAGTCAATGTTAAAAATTGCCTGATCTCTGTACACATCTGGCAATGTTTCCCAGTGATGATCAGGAAAATGCTGTATCACAGCTACATGGCCAATTAGTGTGCATGAACATTTTGGCATGTCGTCATTGAGTAAAACTTCATACATCACACTTGTGTGTTGGCTTCTTATAATGAATTTGTTCCCAGTTTCTTCAGTTATGTTTTCTCTGTATTTCTTCACTTCTCAGACAATTGTCTAAAAATGGTTTTGGACGATTCCGAAGGAATTGAGGAATTTGGTTTGAGTATTGTCTTGTTCCTTCCATTGCCAGAACATTACATCTTATATATCTGGAATTCAGAAAAAAATGTAAAGGGATTTTGTAAACAAGAGGTACTAGTGGCCCTAAATCGCTCATCTTACATAATTGTCAGAACAAGAAAAGGTGGATCAGGCACATGGAGTTGAAAAGAAACTGAATCAATTTTTCATATCCTACTCAGTGCAAAAGGCATAAATAAATTCATTTACACTTGTGATGCTCATTTCCATAATAACTGTGTTCTTCACTTAAACTATAGAATATCACTTCAGGGTTCCGAAAATACGGTTGTCCGACGTCCCGGGCAAGTGGATTTTGAGTGCGGGCAAGTGACCATCGCAAATCTGGTTGCCCGCCACTTGCCCAAGTGGCAGTCTAATCAGAATATGATAATTGAAAAAAAAACTGAATGCTGGTTTTTGCCGGTAGCGATTGTTAATCAGATCAAACAACTTTCGGGGCAATCAACATTCTTGCCCCGGGCAGCTTAATCAGTGTCATTATTGCAATTAACAACTAATTAACTCGCACGCGCATTTCACACCGTTTGAAAACAACATCGTCTGACATGACGGTCTGTCGTTAATTTTCAAAATGAATGTGTCAAAATAATGACATAACCACGTGACTTCATATTTTTGTTTAGATAAACTTGCCGAAGACTTTTTGCGTAACGAAAAAGCATTTCTGTTTACTCAAAGCATTTGTTTATCAATATGATTTTATGAGGTATTTAGTGTCTTTCATTGATATAGTCTGTAATTAAACGTATGTGAAAGTGCATTCTACACCAATCAAGTGCAAAACTTAGCGATATGCACATGTCAAGGGTTTTCGCGATTGCAAAAAAGAACCACAGATGTGACGGAATCATGTCCTCAAGTTGTGAATTTTTGCTTTTGATAAATCACCTAAGAGCTGCTACTTTTTAAACAATTCCTAGGGAAAACACTGACTGTTCGCCTCTTGCTTTCATCTAGACCCCATTAGTTCAAATGCAAAGACATAGAAACATTACAGATATTTGGGGCCAATTGAATAAAAAAACAAAACTTTTTTTTGTCTCAATTCTTTGCTTGTCACACATTTAAAGGAACCAATAGCTTCTATTTTCTGTCAACTGGTGAATTGTACAAACTGTGACATTAAAAGTTCCATTCAAGCTGCCAAACAATTTTTATGGGTGCTCATCACATAATGTGGTGGTGTCCGGTGTATGCCACAATGTTGGTGGATAAAGGAGTGCCCTGGGCAAGTGGATTTTAAAAATATTTCCAGAACCGTGTCACTTTAAGAATAACATATAAATTACCGTTCTTCGTTTTCTGGCATAAACTTTGTAACAAGTACTTACACAATTGATGTCAGGGTTTTCCCAGTACCAGTCCATTGAAGATACTTCTTTTTCAACACTACATGTTGTGATTCTACTCCATTTGTTGTGGTTATTTTCATATTGAAATGGTTTTTGCAAAAGCAGGAGACCCAGCGCTGTAATATACAAGAATTCCCCATGTCGGAATTAAATGTCTCACCTACCGGAATTTATAAAATAATAGGGTTTTAGCACATGAAAAGGGCCCTAATTATTACATGGGTACTAAACATTGACTCTAACACATTTTGGAGATATATGAAAACGAGAGTCAATGACACTTCCGAGGTAGTGACAAGGATTAAAATGACAAAATAAATGGTGGTTTCAGCATAATATAATATTTCATAATATCACTAATCCAACGATTTATTTCAAAAATTATTTCAAAAATCGGTGAATGCTATTCCAATTATATGCGTTCAAAGTATGTCTAAGTCGCAAAAATATTACAAATTATTGTTGTGTGTCGCCTGACGTGTGCTTATTTCAGCAAGTATATATATATAAGTGTTAAAAGTTAAAAAGGGGCATACATCTGCTTTGGATAATTGATAAGGAAGAACTATATAAAGTTACATGACCTTAGGTCAATATTTTGTTATGAGCTAGCTTAGGTTGCAGGTTAGTTTCATGAAAATATGAAATAACTAGGGCTGTAACAATACGCCTACCTCACGATACACTACATATCGGGGCAAGATGCGATACGTATCACGATACATGCGAATACATGTTGAGGTTATGAATCTAGTCAATTTAGGCTATTAGCTAGTCAATATACTTTATAATGTTAAGTAAGTATCACCTTGCTAAATATCTGACAATATAGTCTTGATCAAGGAATGAAGAAAACTTGGCAAAAACAACTGTTTACAAGTTTTAATAACAACCCTTACATGTCAAATTTAACTGACTAGATAGAAGACTTGGAAATTGTGACATACAATTTAGCTAGTACAATTGCACATGTACAGTAGGTAATGCAAGTAGTAAAACACTGTTTAATGTTTATTGCACTCAAACTTTTGTGATAATCTAGAACAGGTCAATTCAACTTTGATCAGAACAAATAACTTGCAAAAAATAACTTTGATTTAAATGCTTCATCCAATCATGGTTCCAATTTCAAAGATTTACTTTCGGTTTCGAGTGCGCTTGTTTGCCATTAAAGTACTCATGTTACTCGTATTATATTGCTTGCAAATTTGGCAGAAACGTCTGTTGTTATCACCAGTTTCACCCCATTTATCACCAGTTTCACCCCATTTACAAAGGACACCTCAAAACCAAAGTGTTGCCACACTTGAGACCAAAACTCACCGGTGGATTTCCAATATTTACATTGTCATCCATTTTAGATAACTAGTAGCATGGCCCTGGCGCCAATGACGTCAGGCATCTGTTTTAATAACGACCGAGTCACACATTATTTTGTGATATTTTGTATTGCAACCAACTGGTAAAACTATCGATTTTTTTTTCAAATTGCGAGAACATGACAAGTGATTCCTATTTATAGACACGAGATTAGAATTTCCCAGTTTTACGACATATATTCCTAATTCTAACAAAAGATATCTAATATGTGGTTAGTTTTTATTATCGAATATTGTTTTCTCTAGTAAGAGCTGTATTTAATAAACCTGGTTGATAACAAATGTAAAACCGACCCATGAGATTCCCCGTGTCTATTTATAGCAAGCAGACACTTAACGGGGGCTGTTCTTTTTTTAGGAATACAGCGTATGGCCATTCTTTTTTTCAAATAGAGGTAAAAGACTCGTATTTCTTTGATAGGTTGTTTTAGTAAAAGTCATTTTAATCAATACTACATTGAATCGAATCTGGGTTTTAATGCATAGAGTTGAATCGGACGGGATGCATCGTTATTAATCGCCATTTCGGTGAATCGTTACGGCCTTAGACATAACTCTGCCAAAATGAAAGTCCGAGTTATTGGACATGTGTAACGACATTGCTTTGGTTAAGATGAAGACGTGTGTAAAGTTTCATGAACATGGGTCAAAAACTTTACAAGTTATGGCCTAGGTTAGGTTAGGTTGCAGGTTAAAGTGTGACGGACTACAAACGACTAATTTTCACATGCCATTATAACCGACTACACCTTAAAGCCAGTAGATGGTGTAGGGCGACGAGATGTTCGAAGTAAGTTCATGATCAGTACCATGTTTGAATGCTACATGTAAAATATCAGTTATAGCTTTCACAGTTTCCGAGAAGAAGATTTTCAGTTTCCCTACGTCTACGCAAATTGGCGGTCCCTGCTCAATGTAACACTAGCTTATTAGTGAGCCCTACAACATGAGTCACTGTCCTTTGAAAAAACTATTAAAGTGCATACCCTTTTACGACTTTCTGAAATAGCCATTCTTTTCTTGTGTTTGTCAGATTTTCCTGATGACGATCAATGGAACTCATCACGGACTGACACAAAGTTTCTTTCAATGGCCGCTGGAAATGACAATAAATGATTCAGTTAACTTGTAGGACCATATTAATCCAGTATCTTGATTTATAAGATTAAGGAGATTTGTATTTTTATGCACTACATAATTTATGTATGTTTTGTATATAATAGAAATCTATTCAATTACCACGCTGATAATCTGTTTAATTAATACTAATTGTATAAAGGAATCCTTACAATTAACACATGAATCTGATTAAAGAGTTTGCAAAATTGTTTAGGAATAATATAACAAAAGGCCCATATTGGCTTCAGACACTCACCTGAGAACTAACCAACTATAAGTTGAAAGTCTCAGAAATATCATGGGCTTCGATTCTTGAAAAGATTTTTTTAAATGTAAGACTTTTTGGTTAAGATAGAAAGTAAAAGTAAGTCCCTATCATGAAAACAAGATCTTTGGCTCAGGTGAGGTTTTTCAAAGAACATAATACATTGTATTTAAATTAAATAATTTCAACATACATTTGATGACTCCTCTACTAGCATCTCCATACAATCCTAAAACATAATCCTCTATGTATCCTGTTAAATTCTGGTTACAGGGGGAATCATGTCAGAAATGAAAGAAGACGCATGGAAATCTTATCACATGTACAGTATCCAGAAATTAGATACATATATCATCAAAAAATATGACTACAGCCATCAGAAAAGTGGCTGATATACACACAATGTAGAGAGACATATATAGAGTTCCAATGATTTTAAAGTTATCGCACATACAAGGTCTTACCTCTATTTGATCTCCATATGATTGTATCTCCATGTGATTGTGACCTTGACCGTAATGCAATTGGGCGGGTTTTATTAGGTGACAATGTGCCTAATTATTAACATATAAACAGTTTCATTGATTTATGCAATCCTTTTAAAAGTTACAGAGCACAATTTAAGGTTGTGCCTATATTTGACCTCTGAACCGCAAGTGTGACTTTGACCTTTAAGTCACTGGTCTGGTTTTAGTATGTGACACTCCTCCTTGTTGAGATACATAAAGACCCAGTTCCACTGATCATGATTTACTGCCATCCTTTCTAAATTTACAGAGTGTACAATATATATGTACTATATTTGACCTTTGAACCACTAGTCGCAAATAACCTGAAATTAAAAACAAATGCTTACTTCAAACGATTTTGAGAGTTTTTCCCACTAAAGAGCCAGTCCATGTCATTCTCTTGGTCCTTGCCTGATTTGTAGCCATCACAAACTCCAACCTTTAGTTAAATAATTATATAGTTAACATTAACAATGGTAAGGTACAAGATAGCTAACAAGAGGCCCTAATGGGCGAGACAAGCTCACCTAGTGGATACTGCTTTGAGTAAGTTACACTCATTAAAGTGCCAAAAGTTATTCAAGCATGAAAGTAGGTAATAGTCAATTTTAAAGATGAATGGCCACCCTTTTTGTAGTATTATCGATTAACACACTTAACTCTTATGTGAATATTTCTTGATAGTCCGGAGAGAAACCTATATTTAAAACCGCTACTAAGTTATACGTAAAAATAAGTATTATTGATACTACTTTTACCACTGCGTGACTGCAAGGGGAAATGAGGTATATCAGAATTATTGCCAGATAATTGAATAATACATTTACCTGTGGATTAATAATTTACCTGTTCACAGTTTTCTATGTAATCAAATAAAATTTTATTTTATTCTCGCTTTTCACAGATATATTGCAATGTGTGGATTGTAAATATATATTGTTGTGTATTGATTTCGATTTATATAAACATAACATGTCCATAAAACAAAACATGGCTGGAGAACTTTTAAGCCTGAGTTAAGGGACCACAAAACCAGAAGAAACAAGTGGACCACTGAAATGGTCTAAAGTCGCTCACCTGAGAGGTTTATTTTGAGAAACATTTTGCTTTACAATAACTGTATGTTTAGCAATCATGATAGATATTTATAAATGCTTTGACAAAGTTAGAAAGCAGCTTTAAACTATTAGGTACACTTTAAAAAATATTCCCAAAACACTTTCGCACAGGCATTGATTTATGCACACTTATATATTTTATTATTTTATTAAAGTGACAAATAACATCGTTACAAAATATTACATATACAAAACAATACAGTATAATATAGGCAATATTAAGTAAACAAATGAATACCCAGCCTAATGAGACTTATTAGTCACTATAGAAATATCAATTGCATTATTGATTTTACAACTCATTTAATAGGTATAACAAAAGTAAACATGAAAAATATAGTACACACTTACTCTAATGTGTCCTGGGACATGGAGCTTTATTTTGGTTGATGCTCTTTTGGTTTGGTTCTGTTCTGTAAAGAGCTTCATTATCATTTCCTGATTCGCCCTTAGACTCAACAGTTCCTTGAGCACAGTGTTCATTTTGCCCTCACATCTACAACTATCTGGTCTCTTTGAATGGTTCTGAAAATTAACAAAATTTATCTTTTTGTCATGGCCATGTCAGAAAAAGTAATAAACATGAAATTGGTCAGACATTCATAAACACTTTAACTTTATATTCCATTGTTGTACCTTAATGTTGCAAAATTAACTAACTGGACTGAAAACTGGTCACAACAGTATGAGATATACTAGCCAGTGACTCAGTTCAAACCAACTGTCATAGGTCTTGTAAATGAAACAATTCAAGTGCATTACGGCATTCCACAATACCAAAATTAAATCCAATTTCAGTTTATAATTTATTCATGCTTGTGACTAACTAAAGGTCGCAAAGTACAGAGGTATGAATTACTAACTTCAATTGTTCTTGGACTTCTGGCCTTTGTGGTGCTGGTGCCATCATATATTAGTTGGTGTTGCCAAGACAGTTCGGATCCTATTATCAGGTGTGTTGATATCTAATTTTCTTGGACTTTTGGTTTTTGTACGACCACCCGATGGTGTTGCCAAGACAATTTTTGCACATTGTATTGTCAGGTGTGCTGAGATGATCTCTCACTGCAAATAGTTTAATAGCCATGCATGCTGACAAGTTTTCATATAGTTATTATGGGCCTAACCTCTATACTAAGTAACTAATACCATTTAAGGAGGTAATATATAAATATCACATATTTATTTTATTATACCAAAATCGCCTCGGGTCAAAATAAGGTTCATTTTCAGTACAGATTTCACTTTGCCAGATTTTTATTCTTTCGAAAACAACTTTTTTCAAAAAGTTACTATGAAAGTTATATTGATGGATTGGAAACAGGGTCAAGAGCAGTAAGTTTGGACAGCCCGGTGCGATCGGATGCTTTATTATACTCGCAACACAACTTGAGAGTACTTCCTGGTATAATCATGTGTGAAAACAGGTTTCAATGATGTATGCATTATTTGACTAATCAGAAAGTGTTCATGTCATAGTGGAGACCTGATGTGACCTATATTTTGTTCAAATTTTGCATATGATGTTAGAAATTAGATGCATATAGAAACACTTTTTGAAGTTTGATGAAAACCCTGCAAGAAAGAAGCAAAATATGCATGTGTTAGCAGAGACCAAATTTTGGTAGCAGAGATCGAATGTGACCTATATTTTGTCGAAAGTAGGTCATAGCGACCAGTGCACTTGCCATGCATATAAGGAACATTCTGGTGGAGTTTTATGAAAATCCTGCAAGTAACGAGGAAGGTATTATTAAATAAAAATCGGACACACGGATGGAATAACAGACGGACGCACATATACCTGGACAACATTGTGTTTGCCAAGTCTAGATAATGATGATAGCTGTAATTTAATGCTAGGTGAGATGAAAATATACTCATTGCAGTCAAAAATTATCTACAGCTCTGTCTGTATAACTTTTGTAATCAGTCAATAAGCTTGTTTAATCTATATATCTTTGATTAACCTTACTATTTAATATCTGAGATCTTTGTTATCTTATCAGTTTTTTGTTACTTCTTGGATCTGCTATACTCATCTTGTTCTGAAATAAAAGTGTTAACTAGTAGACTGGATCAATTTAACAAGACACCTACAAAAAGAATCTTTATATGTTTATTTTTTATGACTTGAGAAATATCCCTGCTGCAGAATTCATTTTATTTCAGTGGCCACTCACAGTCCGGAAAAGGGTGGAATATACATATAATAAGGCATGTGATATTTAGGGAATGTAAGACCCAGGTTTAAATCTTGAACATCTTTTAAATTATAGGTGTTAAATGTGTTACAGGATTGTGTTTGTTCGGGGTACAGATGATTCAAAGATAAGTGAGAACCACTGTAAACAATCTTCGATAATTCCCATTATAATGTAGGTAGGGCAGCTTTAAATAAACATATTATAGCATTAATCTAAAAAAAGATTATTGTATAGTTGGTTTGGCCCAGTGGATACGATAACAGACTTCCAAGTGATGTATTTGCTGAATAGGGTCACGGGTTCGAGTCGTACGAGTTTATTTACTAGTATTTTGTAAAAGTTACCTTTTGCCTCGCAATTGTTTGTCTCTTCTGTGTTGTGACTTTACGTAGACTTGTATCACCTCCTTAAATCATAATAATAATTAATTTTGAAACAGTATTATACCTTGTTTTCATCGACTTCAATACCCAAGGTACAATGTACATGTATTTGACAACAAATTTTCAATAACAACTGTTTGAAGAATCCAATTTTATGTTTTAAGGAAATAATTATGACATGTCACAGCCTTAAAATAAAATTCTAGTAGACTACTACGCCAATAAAAGGATGAAACTGCATGTCACACCAATACTCTGATTGATTGATTTTATGGCACCGCAACACATAAAAGGTTATATTTTAATTGGGCCTGTAGATGCTCTACTGGTATGATGTGATTCAAAACATAAACATGATAGAGGCCAACCCAAGAAACATACATTTTCAGCTGTTTCCTATATATAACTCTATGTAAACTTTGGGCTAGCGTGGTGGCCATTTTGATTATTTGATGATAACGAAAAACACAAACTTGATAGAGGCCAACCCAAGGAACATGTAATAACTCTATGATATTTCACTAGAATGGAATAAGTAGTTTCAGAGCAGATATTGTTTGAAGTTTCCTTACATTTGACCTAGTTTTGTCACAAATCTGACAGGGACTGTCCCAAAGATCATTGTGATTAAGTTTCATCAAAATCCTTTAAGCGGTTTCGGAGATGTCATTTTCAGCCTTTTTCTATATAACTCTTATGTAAACTTTAATTATTCGAAGATAACGAAAACCACAAACTTGATAGAGGCTAACCCAAGGAACATGTTTATTTCACTAGAATGGAATAAGCTGGATGTGTCAAGAAGGAAAACATTGGAATTTTCATTAAATCTAGGGCCACAATTTTTCTTTGATGACACGGAGGTAATTTCCTATTAACCCTTTCAATGGATACATAATACGAATTTTATAAGTTGATAATTTGAAGAAAATGTGTTAAAAGTATATGTAAATGCATTTGACCCCTTTGTGACCTTGACCTTTCATCCAATGATCTTGAACTGAATATATACGATCGTCCCATTTATAATAAAGTATGTAAGTTTGATAATAAAGTATGTAAGTTTGATGATGATTGGATAAATATTTTTGAAGTTATATGAGAAAAGTTTTTACTTACCTGGGACATGTTTGGAGATGGTGATGGATTTTCAAGAGGCCAAGTATATCTTCAATGTGCCATTTTGAATAGATTGCTTACCATGTGTTTCTTGTCCAGGAATTTTTGTCTGTCCCTCGGCCTTGTCTCGCTTACGTATGTGTCTCTTGATGCTCTGTGTCTTCCATGGTACTGAAGGTTTACTACCTATGGTCTTTTGTGGGACAAACTTGTCTATGCCAGCATGAAGTGCTGATTTGAACTCTTCCCAGAGATTGTTTGTTGCCTTAGACTCATAGTCTACCATGAATGACTCGTCAAACTGTTCCATGTGATTGCTAGGGTTCGCACGCCTCCTGGAAACTCCTGGAATAAAAATCGGTCCAGGAATATCCTGGAATACTCCTGGAATAAAAATTCAAGTCCTGGAAACTCCTGGAATAGTAAAATTTATTCAAAGTCGTGCGTATGTCGTACCTTTCCGCGATCGACAGCCGCCATTTTTCGCGCTTCAACACTTGCGTGCGTGTTCACTGCATTTATGGGGGAAGAGAGACAACTCAAGTACACTCGTCTGTTTCTATCTGAGAGTTATCTGAGAGCCTCGGTTTGAAATTCAATGTGCCAGCATGCAGTCGGACAGACAACAAAGAAAATTGCGATCACTCGACAAGCACTGCTGATTATTAATATTTTGCATGATGCCGTCGGGCAAATGCATTTTTGGCTCGACTGATCAGAGATCAACAGAGCTTATGCCGTGGTGCGGCGTCCGTCCGTCCGTCTGTCCGTCCGTCCGTAAACTTTTATTTGTAGCGACTATTCCTCTGAAACTACTGCATGGATATTCATGAAACTTTACAGAAATGTTGCCCATAAGGTCTAGTTGATCTTAGCAAAAATTCATGTTGATGTGAAATCCAAGATGGCCTCCAAAGCTAAAAATAGATTGGTTGTAGCGAAATACTTCTTGAAAACTATAAGTGATATTGATATGGGACTTTTTCTAAAATGATCAGCTTGACATGATGTTGATCCTAGTCGAACATTATTTTGATTCAACGTTAAACATGGCTGCCAGTGGCCATCTTTGTTTACATAGAGTTATATAGTAAAAACTTGTAGCGACTACTCCTCTGAAACTATTTAACGGATGTTCATGAAACTTCACAGGAATGTTGCTCTTGATGTCTAGTTGATCCTAGCATAATTTCAGATCGGCCAGAAATTCAAGATGGCCGCCACAGCTAAAAATAGATATAAAATAAATAAATTTGTAGCGACTACTTCTTGAAAACTGTAAGTGATATTGATATGAAATGATCAGCATGACAAGATGTTGATCCTTGTCGAAAATTATTTTGATTCGACATTAAACATGGCTGCCAGTGGCCATCTTTGTTTACCTAGAGTTATATAGTAAAAACTTCAACTTGTAGCGACTACTCCTCTGAAACTAATTGACAGATTTTTATCACAGGAATGTTGATCTAGCTATCAAAATCTATCAGTAGAGCTTCAAGGTCATTGACCTCTTGTTAATAATTGACAGACCCACGTGACGTTATGTTTTTGTTTTGATAATCTTGCCGAAGATTTTTTCGTAACTAAAATACATTTTCTTTTACTCGAAGCACTCGTTTATCGATGCCCTTTTATGAGGTATTTGGTCTATTTCATTGATATAGTTTGTAATTAAACGTATATGGAAGTGCATACTACACAAATAAGTTGCATAACTTAGCGATATGCGCATGTCATGGGTTTTCGCGATTTCAGAACAATCAAGGAACCTTTTTCTCAAGTTCTGAACTTTCGCTTTTGATCAATAAGGTTACTGCTACTACTTCTTAAACCATTCCTTAGGGGGAAACCCTATTCATGCCTCTTGCTTTCATCTAAAATAAAAAGGCGTAGAAACGTTACCATGGTTGCAGGAATTGGGGGCCAAGTGAATATTTTTAATAACGTTTTTGTCTTGTTTCTTTGCATGTCATTCATTTAAATGAACACAATAGCTTCTTTTTTTCTGTCAACTGGTTAATTGTACACACTGTGACATTAAAAGTTCCATACACAGTAGCTGTGACATTAAAAGTTCCATACACAGTAGCTGCCAAGACTGAGTTTGGACTGTTGAACATTTGTATACGGTCAGAGTTCTGTACTATTAATTATGTACAGTCAATAACTTGATTTAAATTAGAATTTCAAGTTGAACTTTAGTTTGTGTGATTTTTGTTTCATTTTTCAGTTAAAAATGCTCAAAATTTGTGAATGAAAAAAGGCTAGATTATTCCTCAGAAAATGCAGGAAATTGCATTTCAGGCTATTGCAGTTTAAAAGTTTTACGTGGGGGGCATGCCCCCGGACCACCCTAGCTCCCTCAGACCCGTTGGGTCCTCGGGCTGCAGGACTGCGCATACTCCTGCAAAAATATTATTTTGTGACCTGGAAAGTCCTGAAATGTTTTCTTTTCAAAGGTGTATGAACCCTGGATTGCAGAGACCTTTCCAGTTAGCTCTTTTGTAGATATGCATCAATCTCGGTTTCTGTCGGCATAGTTCGGGCCTGATTCTCACCTCTGCATAGACAACATCGTGGTCTGATATACCTGGTAAGATATTGACTGTATTAACAAGAGTGTGATTATTTTGAGGAAAAGATAAGGGTATTACCTAGCCGGATTGGCTCTGTCACCATCTGTGTTAGGCTGAACTCATCTAGCATGTCTGTGAAGTCATCATATATATTCATGTACTTACATTCTGGTTGTATGTATGGTATGTTGTCTTCCCATGTGAACTTGGGGTATTGAAGTCCTGAGAATCCAGACATGGCTGTCAGTTACACTCACCACCTCTAGGGAGCATCTTAGTTCTGCAGGACTAGCTGCGTCAGACTCATTAGGTCTGTAGTATGCTGCTATGTGTAAGGGCTTAGAGCCTATCAGCTGTAACATTTTACCCATATGATTTCACAGTTAGTCTCATATTTTTCCACTCTGTGGGCAACATATTTCTTGCTAACCAGAATGAATACGCCTCCACCTCTTGTGGGTTGATCGTGTGAAAGTCGTAAGTTGTGTAATTGGAAGCATTTGTCGCAGTATATGCCTCGGTCTGTTACGTTGAGCCTTGTGAGGACATGTCAAATGGTTATGTATACCGCCTACATCATGAATAAGTGGAAAATTCAAAATGGCCGCTTACGAATTGGTTTAGCGGGAAATGAAAAAAATTAATATTAAGAATGTAGTCTAATAACACCAATTTTGTGTTAGTTACATTATCATTGTTGTTTGATATATTTATCTACTCCTAAATGTGTGGTCTGTTATTCGATACATGATAAGAGATTTTATATAGAGATAAAGTTTGAGAACAGCTAAAAAAGAGGTTAGTTCTGCACGACGCATGCTGTCGCAGGATATATCGAGCCGGGTGAGTTTGACAACTGAGATGTGTACACTTTACAATATTTAATTATAGTAGGTGTAATACTTTACTAAAATGCATTTAAAATTCATCAATATTCACAAGTTAATCTATAATCACGACAACAATTACACTGTCCTAAGAGTTCAATCACCGGTTTATCGCAGTACTCGTATAATGGTTGCGCACTGTTCCCAACACTAAAAATCAGGTTCACCTATCCCTGATACGGTAAATTTGAGTCACGTCGGACCGCTCGCCAGTTATGATCTTATTCATAAGAAATTTAAAAATTACAATCTAAAAGTCACTGACTGATTTGCTATACTATGTCATCAGAAATAGGAAAAATACATAAATATTTGCGGGCTAATCCTGGGCAAGGGCTTCAGCCATCCACAAATAAACTCTTTATATTGACCGATAGCAAGGGGAATTACCTAATCCCAGAAACGTTAAATATAACATTAAATAAACCAGAGGTGGTTTGGTGGTGCAGGTCTGGAAGGAAATCGGCCGATGGTCTAAGGTTCTTAGAATCTAACATTGAACAATTAGCGAAGAATAACCGTGAGGCTACTGTTCTCTTTTGGCACTTTACGTGTGATGTCACATGCAAGGTTGGCAAATTTATATATCCTCAATATACGAGTTCAGAGGAACTTGTCACTGCCATTAGGCCTGTACTTGACCGACTAGTTGTCATAAACAGTAAATATGACAATATCCACATAGGGATTCTTCAAATTCCACCAATTTTTACCAAGGACTGGAACAGGGCCAGGGGTATTGTTGACTGGGAGAGCACTGATGACAAAGATCTGCATGTGCAAATAAAGGATCTCAACACAGTAATTGACTCCTACAACCAGGAACTAGGCTTTAACTCGCCAAAATTTGCCTGTGATTTTATACACAGCCGCAAAAAGGGGTCCAAAACACGATATTCTAATAGTTCTGTGCTTCTCCTAGACGGGGTCCATCCCGTCCCCATTGTTGCCAGGAAGTGGCTCCACAAAATTTTCAATATATTTTTGCATTAATAATGGAATTTTTCCAAAATGTTGACACTGACCTGGGGTTAACTTTTTCATCTTGAGTGTGGGGACTGCCCTACCTCATATCCATAATATAAATTCTGCTTGTGACAGCTCGACTTATTTTTAGGTCTGCCTGCTGGATTACCCCATTGCACACTACGATTATCTTTGGGAGAGTGGGGACTGCTCTACCCCTAAAGCTGGTTGACTGTGTGAAATGGAATAGGAACCAAAAACTATCCTTCTGTGTTTACCATAAAACCAAATGGTCTCGTAAAGAGTCATAATATTATATATAAAATAAATACTTGCTAACTGTGGGTAATAACGGTTACTTAGTCAAACAAAATAATATCTACGAGTTATCCTTATCAATAAACTTTGAGTGTGGGGACTGCCCTACCTCTAAATTGTTTGTAATCCTCCTCTTGTCTGATATACCTAAAAATTTATAATCATGGCATCCGGTTTCAGTACGCCAAAGAGTTTTCTAAATAAGAATTCTGGGTTTAAACCCACAAGGTCACGTAAAAGTCCCGGTTCATTGATCAATCCATGCACAAAATGTGATATTGAACTAAAAAAAGATGATGACTATTTGGTGTGTAATGGCTGCTCCCTAAAATGGTGCTTAATATGCACGGGAATGACGAAATCTGCTTTCAACTGTGTCCAAAATGGGGAATTTGAGGATTTTACTTGGTACTGCAAACCATGCAAGGCCACTACACCCACTTTGGAAAATATAACTAGTATGCTAAAAAATATGCAAACAATTCAAAATGAAAGAATTTCGGTCGTTGAAAATAGAGTTGATCAAATTGCATTCAACACATCTAAGGAAATCGCTCTAAAAATGGAAGGGGTTAAAAAAGAGGTAGTCTCAGACATTAGTGAGGATGTAAACAAATTAGTGGATTTGAGATTTAAAGAAATGGAAGACAGAAAGAGAAGAGAATTGAACATTGTACTCTTTAATTTGAGTGAATCCAACAATGTAGATAAGGAAGTAAATATCCAATCTGATAAAGATAAAGTGCTCTGTATTGCCCGCAGTCTAGGCTTAGATGACCTATCAATAGTAGCCATATACAGGTTAGGAAAGCAAACACCTGGTTCCAAAAGAGTTACCAAGGTTATTCTAGATAATAAAAAACAAAAGAGGTTTTTATTAACTAATGCCAGATTTATAGCAACAAAAGTAGATGATGAGTACAAAAGAGTAATCATCAGTCGTGACCTAACAGAAGTGCAAAGAATAGAGAGGAGGAAAGCTAGGACTGAGGCTGCCCCTAAGGTGAATGTTCTGGTGACTGAGGATATGGAAATACAACCAAGTCAGCCTAACCAGCACATTCTTACTAGTCAACATGACTCGGGACACATTCTGGACAAATACTTCAGGGGCGCCAATATATCGGGAAGTAATATTGAACACTTACCAGGTGATATTACGATAGTTGAACAGCAACAACCTGAAAATCAACATCTAGACAACCCATATCTCTCTGACACTTTAGGCCTTGTGGGCGGGTTAACCCAATTACCACCTAACATGGATAATGATTTTTCATCTACATCTAATAGTGATGAAGAATATCCTAGATTACCTGGAATTCATGGACACTAGGACAAAGATTTTAGTCCCTATGGAGGACGTGTTTTTAATAGATCAAATACAGTGGTCAATAAGGTGGGCAGTCTGAGTGTTCTGTATACAAATGTTGATTGCTTAACCAAAGAGAAAAAATCGGAGCTCTCATCTTTAATTAATTCTAATCGGTATGATATTATTGCCTTATCTGAAATTTTACCAAAATATTCAACTATAGTCCAGTGTGAAGAATTCTTTCAAATAGATGGCTTTGATATGCATACTTCTGATCTACATTCAGGTAGAGGAGTAGTTATCTATACAAAAATAAGCTTAAATGCAATCTTGGTTGATACTGACTCTGATTTCAAAGAATCTGTATGGTGTGAAGTAAGACTCCACAATACAGATAAACTTATAATAGGTTGTGTATATAGAAGCCCCAATAGTGACTGTGCAAATAATCTCAAACTGCCTGGCCTTTTTGGCAAAATTTTATCAAATGTGTACTCCCATGTGTTAATTATGGGAGACTTTAACTTTAAAGAAATCAAGTGGGATATTATGAGAACCACCTGTGGGTATGAGCACCCAGCAAATGTCTTCTTTGAAAGTATCAGAGATAACTTTCTGTTTCAACATGTTGTTGAAGCAACCAGATATAGAGCTGGTGATGAACCCTCTTTAATTGGCCTCATATTTACAAATGAGGAAAATATGATTGAATCAATCAACTATGACCCAAGTCTTGGGAAAAGTGATCACATAATGCTAAACTTTAAATTCAATTGTTATTTCGACCTTGAAGTCAACAATACACAAAAATTGAACTTCCATAAAGGTGATTATACTCAATTGAACAGTGATTTGGATGATGTCGATTGGAACGATGTGATAGGGGAAAAACCAATAGCTGAGGCCTGGAGTAGCTTTGCTGAAACCATTATCAATCTATTAGAAAAATCCATACCAGTGAGCAGAGTCAATCCACGGTCAACCAGGAATAACCCTATTATAGATAAAAATGCAATCAAAATCATCAGAATAAAGCACAGGAAATGGACAAAATATAAACACTGTAAAAATGATATGAACTATAATGAATATAAATTAGCAAGGAATAATGTTGTCTATGAGATGAGAAGATGTAAATATGTCTATGAAAAGGATTTGGCAACAAAAATCAAAACTGATAATTAACTATTCTGGAAATACGTCCGATCAAACACTAAAACAAAAATTTCTGTTAGTAACTTAGAAAATACCAATGGCGGTATAACGAGGAATGACAATGAAAAAGCCGAAGTACTAAATAACCACTTTGTATCTGTATTTACCAACGAAAATATTGATATTATACCAATACTGGAAGAAAAACCAAACTGTTTTAAATTAATAAACATCAATATTACAGAGGAAATTGTCAACAAACTATTAATTCAAATCAAGTCTTCTAAATCACAAGGACCAGATAATCTCCACCCTCGAATATTCAAAGAATGTGCGAATACATTGACTGCACCACTTACAAACCTCTTTAAGAAATCCTTGGATGAAGGAAAATTACCAGAAATATGGAAAACAGCCAATGTGACTGCAGTCTTCAAATCAGGGAAAAAGGCTAAGCCGGAAAATTATCGACCAATCAGTCTTACACCGATATCCTGTCGGATAATGGAAAAAATTGTTCGAATGGAAATGGTTGACCATTTAATCGAGAACCAACTATTATCAATTCACCAACATGGTTTCAGACGGGGCTGCTCCTGTGCTACTCAGTTATTGGAGTGTCTCGATGACTGGTCAGAGGCAATTGACTGCGGTAAAGAAGTCGATGTCATTTATCTGGATTTTAAAGCGGCTTTCGACAAAGTACCCCATAAAAGCTTAATGAGTAAGGTTAAATCTATGGGAATAACTGGTAAACTTTATGACTGGATAGAGGACTTTTTAACAAATAGAAAACAGAGGGTGATGGTCAATGGGCAGGTGTCAGAACTCAGGGATGTCACAAGCGGGGTTCCCCAGGGCAGTGTTCTTGGGCCTGTTTTGTTTCTTATTTACATCAATGACCTCCCAGACGCCATGTCCTGCACCGCCAAACTTTTTGCTGACGATACTAAACTGTATACATGCATAAATAGCCCACAGCGTGAGATAGATTTACAAGACAGTATCTTCACTGCATGTGAATGGGCTAAAAAATGGCAAATGATATTCAATGCCAAAAAGTGCAAACACTTACATATTGGTAATAATGATGAGGAATCCGATGTATTCTACATCAAGGATAATTCGAATAAAATAGAAGAAATTACCAAGGTAATACATGAAAAAGATATATATTATAAAATCTTAAATAATATCGATACAGTTGACAAAAATAAACTGTTCACTCAGGCCCCTGAGCTTGGAACAAGGGGAAATTCCATGAAACTATTTAAAAAAAGAGCAAGAATTGATATTAGGAAAAATTCATTTGCTTACAGAGTCGTAGAATCTTGGAATAAACTCTCGAACACTGTGATTGAGGCACCCACCATCAATTCCTTTAAAAGTAGGCTAAACATACATTGGGCAAATCATCCTAATAAATTCAATCCGAAAAACTAAAAAGGAACCGGAAGTCCTTCACTATGATAAGAAATAAATCATAACTAGACTGGGAAAACAAATTCAAAAAGGGCCTAAGAAACCTGTTGGTTTATACTGGCTTCGACAACAGTATGAACAGTATGAAGTATGATATAATATCTATATATATATATATATATATATATATATATAACGTATCACCATCCGCACATATCTATATATCATTTATCACTTATCTCCACACAGATCTACATATGGTTATCACTTATCTCCTTATATGATCGCTCGTCGAGCTTGTCCACGTCGCGTTAATTAACTACCCCTGACGTTCCCTTCAACCGACGTTCCGCAAGCACGCACAAAGCAGCGTTTCTCGTCGCTCACGACCAACGTTCCCTCAACATAGCGTCGCTCTTGACATAGCATCGATATACACCAAGACGGACAATAACCAAGCTGCATGCCAAGTCTCCACGCCACCGCTCCGGTTGCCTCTAGGTCTCTAGCCTCGACCTGACAAAATCATATCATTGTATAGAAACATATTCTGTCCACAATTCAATAGTGTGACTATTAATTGCAACACCGCTCAAACGAGGCACTCAGTTTATTAACCTAACAATCAATGTGTGACCAATAACTGTATCACCGCTCATGTGAGCCAACTTTCATTTACTTAAAGTCTATGTCTAACTTGTAATAAAATACACCGCTCATGGGAGCCAACTCTGATTATTTCAAATGCCACATAATCCATAGACACTAATATATACCTGCCTACTAACATAATCGCGATATAAAGTTATGATACTGATATTATTAGTCTTGTCTATTTGAGCGCTGAAGACAGGATAATAGCGAGGATTGTGCACATATAAAATCGATTCAAGCTAACCAGTAGGCCTTATTGCCTACTGACCGTTCCAAGTCGGTAACCCTGTCTTCACCACCCTTTCTGTTGTTTTTTGTCTCTTTCGTTGTATTATCAAGTCCTTGTTTGCAATACAGTGCGGACCTACGATGCCATTGCGTTCTGATGCTGTGATTTCTATAGGACCCTATATCTCATTTTTACTAATCTAGTCGACAAGTAATCTCTTAGGCCGTTTGCAAGTTTAAGTATTACAAATAAGTAAATACAACTTACCCCAAAAGTCCATGATCCTGTCGCCTGTTTATCAGCAAATAATTTAAAATAACTTAGTTTATCAATCTATTTTACTCTTGATGAATAGAAGCTTTTTACAAAACAGGTGTTCGCTCTAACAGTCAGCTAACCACTCACCACTGTACTGATTTTCTCTCTCAACACATTCATCCAAAACCGTATACCGTACACAATGGTCTAAAGCAATTACACTGGGCAGTGAGTGAGTAAATGTACATGTATACTTGGACAATTTACAGGTAGTAATGCACTACCATATTAAAGGGACTTTACCTGTTTTCCCAGGTTAAAAAAAATATAAGAAATATCATCGTTTAAAACCAAGATAAAACATAAAATTAAAATGTCAATTTACAGTCATGTTTACTTAAATTGCCCTCAGTTTATACCAGAGATCGTCATCGGACATATAAAAATCAACTTGTAATGTGACAATACGTCCCCTCTAAAAGAAGTGCGTAGTACTTTGTTATCCACATTAAAAACGTCATATTTATGCACAAATTCGGTTTTGAATATTATTAGCTCTACTGATCAGAGATCAGCAGAGCTTATGCCGTGGTGCGGCGTCCGTCGTCCGTCCGTCTGTCCGTCCGTCTGTCCGTTAACTTTTATTTGTAGCGACTACTCCTCTGAAACTACTGGATGGATATTCATAAAACTTTACAAAAATGTTGCCCATGAAGTCTAGTTGATCCTAGCAAAAATTCATGTTGATGTGAAATCCAAGATGGCCGCCAAAGCTAAAAATAGATTTTTTAAATACAAGTTTGTAGCGACTACTTCTTGAAAACTATAAGTGATATTGATATGGGACTTTTTCTAAAATGATCAGCATGACATGATGTTGGTCCTTGTCGAAAATCGTTTTGATTTGAAGATAAACATGGCTGCCAGTGGCCATCTTTGTTTACATAGAGTTATATAATGAAAACTTGTAGCGACTACTCCTCTGAAACTACTTGACGGATTTTCATGAAACTTCACAGGAATGTTGCTCTTGATGTCTAATTGATCCTAGCAAAATTTCAGGTCGGCCGGAAATTCAAGATGGCCGCCACGGCTAAAAATAAATTTTCAAAATACAAGTTTGTAGCGACTACTTCTTGAAAACTATAAGTGATATTAATATGGGACTTTTTCTAAAATGATCAGCATGACATGATGTTGGTCCTTATCAAAAATTGTTTTGATTCGCCGTTAAACGTGGCTGCCAGCGGCCATGTTTGTTTACATAGAGTCATATAGTAAAAACTTGTAGCGACTACTCCTCTAAAACTACTTGGCAGATTTTCATGAAACTTTACAGGAATGTTGCTCTAAATGTCTAATTGATCCTAGCAAAATTTCAGATCGGCCAGAAATTCAAGATGGCTGCCACAGTTAAAAATAGATTTTTAAAAAATAAGTTTGTAGCGACTACTTCTTGAAAACTATAAGTGATATTGATATGGGACTTTTTCTAAAATGATCAGCATGACATGATGGTTATCCGAGTCGAACATTATTTTGATTCGACATTAAACATGGCTGCCAGTGGCCATCTTTGTTTACATAGAGTTATATAATGAAAACTTGTAGCGACTACTCCTCTGAAACTACTTGACGGATTTTCATGAAACTTCACAAAAATGTTGCTCTTGATGTCTAATTGATCCTAGCAAAATTTCAGGTCGGCCGGAAATTCAAGATGGCCGCCATGGCTAAAAATAGATTTTCAAAATACAAGTTTGTAGCGACTACTTCTTGAAAACTATAAGTGATATTGATATGGGACTTTTTCTAAAATGATCAGCATGACATGATGTTGGTCCTTATCAAAAATCGTTTTGATTCGACGTTAAACGTGGCTGCCAGCGGCCATCTTTGTTTACATAGAGTTATATAATGAAAACTTGTAGCGACAACTCCTCTGAAACTACTTGACGGATTTTCATGAAACTTCACAAAAATGTTGCTCTTGATGTCTAATTGATCCTAGCAAAATTTCATGTCGGCCGGAAATTCAAGATGGCCGCCATGGCTAAAAATAGATTTTCAAAATACAAGTTTGTAGCGACTACTTCTTGAAAACTATAAGTGATATTGATATGGGACTTTTTCTAAAATGATCAGCATGATATGATGTTGATCCTTGTCGAAAATCGTTTTGATTCGACGTTAAACATGGCTGCCAGCGGCCATCTTTGTTTACATAGAGTTATATAGTAAAAACTTGTAACGACTACTCCTCTGAAACTACTTGGCGGATTGTCATGAAACGTTACAGGAATGTTGCTCTTGATGTCTAATTGATCCTAGATAAATTTCAGGTCGGCCGGAAATTCAAGATGGCCGTCACAGCTAAAAATAGATTTTTAAAAAATAAGTTTGTAGCGACTACTTCTTGAAAACTATAAGTGATATTGATATGGGACTTTTTCTTAAATGATCAGCATGACATGATGTAGATCCTTGTGGAAAATTATTTTGATTCGACGTTAAACATGGCTGCCAGTGGCCATCTTTGGTTACATAGAGTTATATAGTAAAAACTTGTAGCGACTACTCCTCTGAAACTACTTGACGGATGTTCATGAAACTTCACAGGTATGTTGCTCTAAATGTCTAATTGATCCTAGCAAAATTTCAGATCGGCCAGAAATTCAAGATGGCTGCCACAGTTAAAAATAGATTTTTAAAAAATAAGTTTGTAGCGACTACTTCTTGAAAACTATAAGTGATATTGATATGGGACTTTTTCTAAAATGATCAGCATGACATGATGGTTATCCGAGTCGAACATTATTTTGATTCGACATTAAACATGGCTGCCAGTGGCCATCTTTGTTTACATAGAGTTATATAATGAAAACTTGTAGCGACTACTCCTCTGAAACTACTTGACGGATTTTCATGAAACTTCACAAAAATGTTGCTCTTGATGTCTAATTGATCCTAGCAAAATTTCAGGTCGGCCGGAAATTCAAGATGGCCGCCATGGCTAAAAATAGATTTTCAAAATACAAGTTTGTAGCGACTACTTCTTGAAAACTATAAGTGATATTGATATGGGACTTTTTCTAAAATGATCAGCATGACATGATGTTGGTCCTTATCAAAAATCGTTTTGATTCGACGTTAAACGTGGCTGCCAGCGGCCATCTTTGTTTACATAGAGTTATATAATGAAAACTTGTAGCGACAACTCCTCTGAAACTACTTGACAGATTTTCATGAAACTTCACAAAAATGTTGCTCTTGATGTCTAATTGATCCTAGCAAAATTTCAGGTCGGCCGGAAATTCAAGATGGCCGCCATGGCTAAAAATAGATAAAAATGGCTAAAAACTTGGTATATGGATACATCTTAGGATAGTGGTGTGTCGCGTACCAAAATAGGGTCACTGTTACCTTGACATGTGACCTCTGTCATAGAAAATGCTTGTCCGGACCGTGTTTTCAATACTATAACACAGATATCAAACTTGGTATGTGAATACATCTTGGGATAGCAGTGTGTCGCATACCAAAATAGGGTCACTGTGACCTTGACCTGTGACCTCTGTCATAGAAAATGCTTGTCCGGCCCGTGTTTTCAGTACTATAACACAGATACCAAACTTGGTATGAGAATACATCTTGAGATAGCGGTGTGTCGCATACCAAAATAAGGTCATTGTGACCTTGACCTGTGACCTCTGTTATAGAAAATGCTTGTCTTGACCGTATTTTCAATACTTTAACACTTAGAGACACCAAACTTGGTATGTGAATACATCTTGGGATAGCGGTTTGTCGCATACTAAAATAAGGTCATTGTGACCTTAACCTTGATCTTTGACCTCCATCATAGAAAACGTCTGGAAAATGTTTGTCTGGGCCGATGGGGGACTATGGATTGCCCTGTAATTCTTGATGCTCTTGTTATAAAATAAAAGGGTACAAATGATTAAATATTAACCAAAAAAAACACATTAATTTATTTAAGGATACTATATTGACAATAAATGTTAATTTTTTTTACTCATGAAATGTTCAACACATAAACATGGGTTGTTTGTTTTTTGTATTTTGGGAAAGTAATTTGCTTTTTTTTGGAAAATATGAGGATGTTTTGGATTGGGATTTCGGCTCCAAATTGGGCCTAGAAAAATCCCTATTGTGTATCTTTTCTTTCCATCAGAGTGGCTATATATAACATGAGATAATAAGCCGTTAAACAATATTAAATTTCTTTATTTCAAGACTTAAATGAACAATAACAGTGCAGTGAAGAAAATCTCAAAATGTTAAAGAAATTATTCAATTTCGTTGCCACCGCAGAATTGATCCCCGACTCCCTTTTTTCTGAAGAGGCAACCCTATTTGCATGTTACACTTTCATGGTTACCCATTAACCTCCAGAATCAGAACGAGGCTCACTTCCTATTTTCCGCAAATTCTAATTAAGGAGGGGTGGGTAGTATAATGTTGTCGTAAGTATAATAGACCAATACTAAAATTAACTAAATTTAGCATATTGGTATATTGATATCTTACGACAACATTACAAATGCGACTTTAACAAAATTATTTGGGGTGGAATAAGTAGCCCGTTATGATATATCAAGGGAATTTAAACAAAACTGAAACAGGCAACAGGGTAAGGATCGGAACCTGCTATAATCAAAGAATTAGAGCAGATTAGACCATAAACACAAAAACTAACCAACACTCACCCCTGTATGCTAGGGTCCTGCCCGGTTGTCGATACACATGTAGGAGGAGACTCCTATACATTTCAAGAATAGAAGGCGAACAAGCATGGTGAATGTGGCACATACGTCAAATTCACAAACAGGAGGAGTCTATAATACGCCTGTAGCTGACCCGAAGGTATAACATGTCGACTCTGGTACCGTAAAACAGTCCGTCTGTCAAGTAAGTCAAGGACAATTAAGTCCAGCGCCATTGAAAAATCGACAGCTTCAAGCATAGTTAAAAAGGGCGAATATTGCTTGTATTAATTCGATTGTTTTTAGAAAACCAGTATCAATAAATCCCAATAAGATACCTGCATAAACAGTTTAAGTTTCATATGAAGAACTGTAAATGTAATAAAGCTATAAACACAAAGTAACATATAACTGTGTGCAAATAGGTAAAACAAAAAACATGCATATGGCAAAAATAACCAGCCATAAACGGTAACAATTTTTTGGTAAGGATAGTACTAGCAACACATGCATCTGTTAACTAATACTAATAGTAATGTGGTTCGAAACCCCCGGACGTTAGCGACTGACAGTAATGATCTAGTCATCTAACTGTTCGGGTAGCAAAACTCCGATGACTGACTGGGCCGCAACCAATGGGCCCAGAGAAGCCAATTTGTTATTAAATAGGGAGCAGTCCCTAAGATAGAACCTAACAAAGGAGTTGTCTGAATTCCAGTAGCACGCTTTAAGAATACGCTCTAAGCGAATAGAATTAGACCATGCTAAGGACGAGGACAAGGCTCTGACTTCATGAGCTGTAGGATTAGAATCTGGCAGATCGGCCATTTGTACTGCATAGGCCAATTTAATGGTTTCAACAATCCACCTAGAAATGGAGGCCATAGAAATCTCCCGAGTGGCATGCAGATAATGTGGAAGAAAAAGCCTTTTTCTTCCACGTCGCCATGATCTGGAACACTCAGGTAAATTCTTAAGGCCCTGACTGGGCAGAGGTTAGAAGAATTGGTATCACTGGAGGAGGGCAGAGCTGGAATAACCAGTGGTAAGCTAGGAACCGAAGGACGCTGGTTCTTAGCTAAAAACCCTGGGAAGAAATGTAAGGTAACTGAAGACCCGTTTGTAGAAAAAGACAGAGTCTTCAGTTCCCAGTAAGGCATGGAGCTCACTCCGTCGACGCCCTGAGGCTAGAGCTAGAAGAAAGATAGTCTTGAGAGTAAGCTCCTTCCTACTGCAGGAATCGAGGTTCGAAAGGAGGTCCTGAGATAGTCTTGAGAACCAGCTGAAGGTCCCATTTTGGAGCAACATGGGTAACTGCCGGTCTCTCTAGCTCTATGCTTTTAATAATGTTAGAGAGAAGAGGGCTATCAGAGAAATCCTGTCCTGTAATTTCTTTGAGAGTGATAGAAATAGCCGAGCGATACCCTTTAACAGAAGAAGGAGAAAGAGATTTGTCCTCAAATAAAGAAACAAGGAAATCTGAGAGTGAGGTCAAAGAGGGATGGAGTGGATCCAGTGACCTTGAGACACACCAATCAGTCCAGAATTTCCATCTGTACTCGTAGAGGGAATTAGTGGAGGCCCTTCTAGTGGTACAGACTCGATGGGCAACCCTTTCAGAAAAGCCTGCCGCCTGCAGATGTCGTTGGATAAGAGAAAGGCGTGCAGGTTGAATAGTTCTGGCCGGGGATGAAGGAGCCGTGACAGGGGTTGACACAGGAGATCTTGCCTGGGGGCTAGCCTCAGGGGTGTGGCCACCATGAGAGATAGGAGAGTTGTGAACCATGGATGACCCGTCCAAAGTGGGGCTATCAATATGATAAGACAAGCTTCTCGCTGGACCTTCAGAAGTACTCGGGACAGGAGAGGAGGTGGAGGAAAGGCGTAGGCGAACAGGCCCTTTTGTTTAAGTAAAAGATAAAATATTAATGTATGTATTGTTTTAAAATGGACTATCATCAATATGTATCTTATTCGCATTAAAAGATATGACTTTCACTTTTTTTTTGTATCTCTACTTAACAATTATAAAAGAAAGACAAACTAAAACTGGGTAACAAATAGTATCAGTACGTTCGGCTGTATTATGTTATACCTTTTGACAAGTGTCTCTATGGCCGAATGGTTAACGACGTTGCATTGTAAACATTCGCCTCTCACCGCTGCAGGTTCGAATCCCACTGGGAGCTCGACTTGTAAGTGAGGAAGTGTCGATTCTTACTGATGGCGGGAGGTGTACATTACTGGTTCTGGGTGGTCTGCCTCCACCACAAAAAAATCGACTGTTATTATAACCTAATGACGTAAAACACCATACAAGCAAGCAAGCAAGAAACTCTTTTGCTGCATTTCCTCATCGTTGCATATTTTCCTTATTCTCGAGGAACCAGGAGTTTGAGTCGCCTGCCTCTCCATTTCCTGTAATGCAGTACTCAAAAATACGTCCTCGTCCGAAATCTCATCAAACTGGTATTGTGTGTCAGGAATGTTTTACATCTTTCTCTTTGACATCTTGAGGAAGATCAAGATTCATGTCACACATGTCCCCTGTATAGACAAAGAATGTACAAATTATAGCTTTGTAGATATATATATAGGTACTTCAAATATACAAGCTGGGCTTTTCATTGGACCAAAAAATGTTTAGCCATTTTGGCTAAACCACCTCAATTTTTTTTAGCCAATGGGATTTTTGTTTAGCCATTTTTGGCTAAGCTGTTTAGCCACTTTAGCAGAATTTAATACAATTTCCGATTACCGTAAATATTTGTAAAACTTTCTTATCTTATCATTAATAATATATAAGTTGAATGATATTAATTCTTTGACTGTTTTTAACAGTTAGATGGTTACATGTGCATGGTTAAAACTTGATTTTAATATGTTGCCTCTATTACCAATATCCTGTTGCAGAGATTGGTTGCTCTGAGTCACAGAGAGATTTGAATCTGTACTCCAAGTCCTTCTTGACTTTGTCTCGTCTGTGATGGTTGGTCCTTGTTACTGTCTCACAAAGAATCTTGGAAGGTGTCGCTAATAAGTCCCTTCAAGTCTTCCCCCGTACATTTTTGGTTATCACGTAGAATGTCCATTGCTCTGGCAATTGGAACTATTGCAGTACCGTAGTTCCCAATTGATTTCTGAAAAATGACATCCTGTGATCTGGTTTCCCGTTTAAGTTGTTTCCAGAGAAAATTATCAATCTTGGGTACCTGGAGATTGTCCAGATTTGCTGGCCGTTTGAATTTTTCTTTCATTGCCTTATTCTTCTCTCCATTCTTATCTGGGATCCCACGTAATGCTTTGTTGATAACAGTCGCCAAGCCTTTCCCAATATTTTCGCCGGTATACGATTCTTCTTTGTAGAAATTGTTTAATTCTGTCAACAAATGGTCGACCGATATATTGTCGATCTCTCCCGGCGTCAAGAAAGTATCCAAATCGTCAATTTGTTCGTTGCTTTCACCAAGATTTACATCCTCGACAATTACTTCCTGATTGCCGTTTTCCGGATGTCGTATATTTGCCGGTTCCTCGGCTGTTCCGTCAATGAAAGCTTGTTTACGTTTCATTTCTCGTATTTCTGCTTGTAATTTTTTAACAGTTCCCGAAAGTGTCTTAAAGTTTTCCGCGGCACGTTGAAAATCCACTACACTGTTTGTAAAAGTGTTCAAAATGTTTCCCCTTTTTCGAGGAAAGCGTCCTTTTTTTGTGATGACGCGAGTCCGGATTGGCCGTCCGGCAATTCCCCATCGTTAAGGGATGCTGCGCATCCTTTGTTCTGGCTATCAGCAATATACTTTTTATTTCTCCTCTGAGAAATGATAAATTGTAATGTTTATCAGTCCGATAAACAACAGTTTTCTAATAAGAAGTTAATGTCTAATAATGTGTCATTCAGACTAGGAAAGAATTTACAGTCTGTAAATTGTCCGTTCTAAAAAAAGGGTCGCTCAACGGCGAGCGTGTTCCCCAAACAAAAGGTCCAATCTTTCCGATTGTTTTGACCAAACTTCTACATTCTATTTGATAATTTTAATTGTTATCCTCTTCAGGTATCTCTTAAACATATTAACATTAACTTTTTATTAAATATTCAACAAGAAATTATTTATTTTTATCGCTCTAATAATTTCACTGATCCCTGCATAAATTCCACACCCTGTACAAAGTTTCATTATTGTAGACCTAATACTTTGAAAGTTATTTGCCACAATCAATTGTAAAAGGCAAGGTTAAGTTCTAGGTTAAACTTTTAATTAAAGAACTAATTAAAAAAATATGAATCAGAGTTATAAGCCTTTATAAAATGTATTCATTGGGCCATGCTGAAGATTTGTACAAACCTTTTGTGTGTTCCTATTAAAATTGCATGTACATTTTCAAGAAAATCTAACTGAAATATGCCTTTATATTTTTGCACGAAACTTACATTTGTGGCGTTTGATGTTTGTCCATGATCTTTCTTGTCGTGCCCTTAATGGTTTATTCTCTTACTGCTCTGGCTTCTGCAAAGTCATTGAGTACCTTCATTGTGGCTTTCTAGGCTATTGTTTTCTTGTATTATATTTACACGAGCATATTTGTGTTTTACTTATATTGCCTATTGATGCTGCCTTGTTGGTTAGAGATTAGATCATGGCGGGGATTTCTTTATTTACACTGTCCTGTTTTAATGGGATGACAGTAGGGTAAGTGTGAGGTTTGGTGCACCCTAGAACCGGTTTAAACCCCCAGTGGCCTACTTTGCCACTGACCGTTCCAAGGCGGTAGCCCTATTGTCAACCCTTTTGTGTTTGTGATGTCGTTTGCATTTTTTATTACTTTTGTCTTTTCGTTCGTCTGTTTGCGTGTTTGTTTTTGTGTTTTGTGGTTGACTGTCGTCCTTGAATGCTGCTTTCCCTGTCCGATATTTTTATCCTTTTTTACAGTAAACATGTAATATATTTACACATTACTCTAGCATGTATACTAACACTGAATAGTCAACAAACATTTGGGGATTTATTAAGAAATATAAATACATGACCTAGATTTTAACCTTTGCTAAATTTAGCTGAGTAAAGTAATGAAAAGTTGTATTTTAAAGCTGTACACTGAATATAAAAGCCGATATGTTATTTTTTCATCAAAAAAATCAAACATTATATGGTACTTGTTGGTGTGATAATGGGCGGAGTTTATTTGCAAGTTAGCTCGAGGGAAAGTCGCTGAGCGGTGAGATAAACCTGTTATATAAACGAGTTGACCACCTGAAAACATTATATGGTATTTGTGGGCGTGATAATGGGCGGAGTTTGTTTGCAAGTTAGCTCGAGGGAAAGTCGCTGAGAGGTGAAATAAACCAGTTATATAAACGAGTTGACCACCTGAAAACATTATATGGTATTTGTGGGCGTGATAATGGGCAGAGTTTATTTGCAAGTTAGCTGGAGGGAAAGTCGCTGAGAGGTGAGATAAACCGGTTATATAAACGAGTTGACCATCTGAAAACATTACCGTATTTGTCGGCGTATAGCGCGCATGCGCATATAACGCGCACTCCGACTTTGGGCCTGAAATCCTTGGAAAAAAACTTTTTTTTATGTATTGTAGTGTAAACCGCGCATTAAAAACATGTGTTTTCAATTTCAGGACAGCAGAGCGCCATTTTGAAGCATTGACCAAAGAGGAAATGTAAAACGAATTTTGATTTGCTAAAACGAAGTTGCATGTTAGACTGTGTTTTTTTACTCAAGTGTAAATAAACTTGTACTGTTGAGTGTACTTTTGTTGTTTACTCAAGTTTCAATAAAATAAAAAACCCACGCCCGTGTTCAACTTTTATTACGATCATATTATATTTAATATTTTGGATTGACAATTAAAACAGATTATTCTTTCGAATAAATATGTGCTGGCCCTGAAAAGGACCGTTTTGTTCTGCTAACCCTTAAAGTTTTATATATGTTTGCTTAGAAAACAAATTCGAAGCGAGGTTCAGTCTCGAAATCATCAACACTACAAACAGAAGTAACTAACTATAGTAATACTATGTATCTAAATTTGTAGCATGAAACATAAAGCCTAAACCGGAAACGAAATGAAACGTACGTTTCTATATAAACTCAGTGAATAATTTCGAAAATCCTCTATCACTAACAATGTTCTAAGTAAAATTCAAGAAGTTTCAATGTAAATGTTGCTCTCACAGTTTTATATATGCATTAGATAACTAAATTAATGCGTAACTTTTCTTTTATTAGATGTAAGAATCTTTTATTAGACAAATCTTATCAAAAACGAAAATAATTGTGTAGTAGGGATATTCCCGAAACTGTACACTCGCCTCTGGATAAAAATAGATTCTAAAAATAGACTTTTGTGATTTGGACAAAAAAACAACTTCAAGCAGTCTAAGCTGTTTGCACCCTGATAATAATCGGAGAGCAAACGTATAGAGTATAAGACTGCTGTAAACCTAAACCCCAAACACTAAACCCTACTCTTAGATATTTAAAGTTCCCTAGTTAAAAATAGTAGTAAAAATTAAATTCACACCAGTAGACCGGTTGACAAAAGATGTCTATCCCGGTCGAGTGTCACATGTTTGTTTAATAATTAGTTATCATTGTTTGCGGTCAGTTAACAAAAACCAAACACTTCACACTTAACACGTTTTACCAATCAAATGAACCCTTGAACCCATTTAGGAATAATCATGATTCTACGTTGTCGAAATTCAGAAATCAACTTTAACAAATAAGTAAGTGGGGTCGTTGTTTATTAGAAATAATTATTATACATATAATTCTATTGTATTCTATTAATAAAATATGCACTAACTCAGTCTGCGCGTTCGGAAAATCCCAGCCTCGTTTTCATTTCAAAATGCCGACTGATGTAAACAATTGTATTTTTCAACATTTCAATGGTATTTTCTCAACAATAATCAACATAAAACATGGTAAAGTTTGATTTTATTATTTTTATTGATAATAAGCATATAGCATACAACGCATTTTATTGAAACAATAGAAACAAGCCAACTTTTGTTCGATTCAATCTCTGTAGTAAACGGCCGGTCTTGCGACTTTTTGAAAACCACAAAACTTCTCGTCTTGGCTGAAAAAAAAGAAGTAAATCATTACTTGTTGCTTAAACCGCGCACCCCAACTTCAGCCACAGAATCTGGGGTAAAAAAGTGCGCGCTATACCCCGACAAATACGGTATATGGTATTTGTGGGCGTGATAATGGGCGGAGTTTATTTGCAAGTTAGCTCGAGGGAAAGTCGCTGAGAGGTGAGATAAACCAGTTATATAAACGAGTTGACCACCTGAAAAAATGTCAGTTCTTACCTGTCTTCAAATGCAACAACATCAAAATATATTTCAGTTTTCAAAATTCTCAGCCTGTGCCCAGAATCGAACCTAAGACCTTCTAGTTGTAAATCATGATCTTACAAAATGAATTATAAGGCTAAAAAGTTTTGTATTGGCAGTACTTTTTGACTTACCCTTGAAAAACTGAAGCATCAAAAAACAACTAGAGGTATACTTCATGACAAATGCCTTGGTAATGAAAATGAGGCCGATGATTTTACTATTATGTAACAGGTGGTGAAAAATTGTGACCAGACCAGGACTCGATCCCAGAGCCTTTGGGTTACCATTTAAAGTTACCAACTTAGCTGCCAGCCACTTGTCCTGATGAAGCAATTAATAATACAAGAAATATCGGTAGAACCATTGGATGCTCCCCGAATAAATGCTTGACATAAAGAGAAAGTTTGAATGAGAGTAACATAAACTGACAATGAAAATGCATAAATCAAATAACAAAGGACACTAACACATATTTGAATGAAGAAAATTCTAACAAGGGGCTATAGAGAAATAGCTCAGACAAAAATTTCCCATTTGCCTACTATGTATTAAGAATACATTTCCCTAACTCTGTGTAAAATTATCGAACCGGAACGTCAAGACGCATCTCCACTTGATATTGATACTTCCAAGCAAGTTGCACAAAATTCTAACAAGGGGTTATAGAGAAATAGCCCAGACAATAATTGCCTATTTGATTACTATGTATTAAAAGTCAGTGGAAAATTATCAAACCGGAATGTCATGATAACAGGCGCATCTCCACTTGATATTGATACCTCCTAGCAAGTTTCGCGAATTTCTAACAAGGGGTTATAGAGAAATAGCCCGGACAATAATTTGCATGGACGGATGGACGGACGGATGGAAGGACAAGGCGGCGACTCAATGCTCCCCCAATTTTTTTCGGGGAGCATAATAATAATATACCTTTACCCAGTTACTCGGTCATAACATTTAGCAAAAGCCTTGATCAACGAGACATTTTAAGCTCTATTGGCCTTCTGGGATGCCGAGTTGTCCGTCTTCCGTCCGTCAGTCTATCGTCCGTCCGCCCGTTGTCCGTCGTTAACTTTTGTCTCGTTAAGACGATAGGGCCTTCATTTTTCATTTGATCTTTACCAAACTTAACCAGATTGTTAATGTCAATGAAAGTTCGGACAAGTTCGAAAACCAGCCAAATCGGACAAGTAACAGCGGAGTTATGGCCATTGATTTAGTTAAAAATGCTACATTTTGCCTCGTTAAGACGATAGGGCCTTCATTTTTCATCTGATCTGTACCAAACTTTACCAGATTGTTAATGTCAATAAAGGCTCGGATATGTTCTGAAACCAGCCAGATCGGACCTGTAACAGCGGAGTCATGGCCCTTGATTTAGTTAAAAATGGTATATTATGTCTCGTTAAGATGATAGTGCCTTCATTTTTCATCAGATCTTTACCAAGTTTTACCAGATTGTTAATATCAATAAAAGCTCGGACAAGTTCGATAACCAGCCAGATCGGACCATTAACAGTGGAGTTATGGCCCTTGCTATATTAAAAATGCTATATTTTTTCTCGTTAATACGATAGGGCTTTCATTTTTCATCTGATCTTTTCGAATCTTTCAAAGATTGTTAGTATCAATGAAAGCTCAGTCACTTTCGAAAACCAGCCAGTTCGGACCAGTAACAGCGGAGTTATGGCCCTTGATTAGTTAAAAATCCTATATTTTGCCTCGTTACGACAATAGGGCCTTCATTTTTTATCCGATCTTTACCAAACTTTACCAGATTGTTAATATCAATGAAAGCTCGTACAAGTTCGGTCACTTCATTGATGTCTTACGAGTCATGTTAGCCAGTAGAGCGTCCACAGGCCCTCTTGGGCCTCTTGTTTTGTGATTCCTGAAAAAAAATTGGTAACATTTCGATAATCTTGCATGTATACATAAGACATGTGGAGATATCTTCAAAATGTTAATTTCTCGCCTCGAATAACATCTAAATACTGATATCATAGTCAAAGTTATCTCTTAACAACTTTCTCTGGACTTCTGTGAGATCTACTTTCTCCTTGCTGATAAGGCCTGTCCAGAAATATGGATGTCGTTGCAGTAAGCATACTCTCTTAATACAATAATATCTGGTTGCCAGTCTCATGTAAGTTGATTTATATTGAGTTTTGCCATCTTGATCGCTGCAAAGATAAATGTACCTTTCCTTGTGGGAAACAATGATGTCATAAGGAGGAACTGCATGTTTTTGACTTATTTAAAAGCCACAATGTGCACATGGTGGTGTTTTTTTCCGCTTTAGATTCAGGTCAGCAACATTAACTAATTAAAAGGGTTCGTCATTATGCCATATTTCACAGAATTGAAAATTAAATGGCCTCTTTTCATTCATTTCTTTCCTGCAGATTTGGACTTGTGGCCAATGAAGGGTTATATTTAAATTTCTCTAAAATAGTTTGAAGGTTAGATTTTTCATCAGCGACGACAAGAATGTGAGAACACAATAAATGCTGATAAAGGTAGTCCTTTGGGAGCAACAAACACAATTAAGAGAATAAAGCAGCAGACTCGGTTTTATTGGGTCTGTTCATGAGAAGTAATGAAAGAAGCAACACCTCTCACGCCCTCTAGCACCGGCTTAAGCGGTATTATACATCAAAGCCACCTATATTGGGCTCGTTGGTCCCAAAGGACCAGTAAAAATAACACTACTGATTCGTAGCACGGGGAGACTTTTTACAGCCGCCACACTGCACTAAACGAACGCTAGTGTGAATGTTAATAAATGCTGATAAAGGTGGTCAGAAGTTCAGTTTATTAAAGTTCTCACACTGGCATTGAAATGATCTATTCTTCTCCTTGATTACAAATGCTTGCTCTTCTTTAGCTATGCAGAAGGTGCCATTTTCTAAATCCTTAATATGATAGTGGGAAAGAATGATTTCTGCACCATCCCACAATTCCTGAACAATTCAAAGGAATAGTGTTGAAGCTGTTCCTACAATTTTCAGGTTGAATGGACAATGTTCTTGTAATAAATGGCTTGTCTTGTCTTTCCCACCAGGTTTTATATCACATTTTAGCACCTTTGTTATGTGCATCTGCCGCTGTGCTTCAGACATAGACTTACACTGCAATGGATGCACTTGTAAGTGCTTGAAGGACGGTGCAAGTCTATACACTCCATGGCAGTATATAGCCTTTACCAATTCTCGCTCTTGTGGCTTGATTACATTTTTATATACCAAATCATGCACAGCTGCTTGATCTGTAAAGTGGTTGCCTCTTTTAGAATGCTGTTGATGGATTCCACTCGTTGATTATCGTATTTATTAGGAGGGTTACCAAGGCCAGCAGCTATTCGTGCATCTTTCCCCATACACTTTATCAACGTTTCCTTTATGGACCGGACTCTTATTCGCTTTGACTCAATATATTTTTTAAATTCTTCTGGCCATTTTTCAGAGAGATATTTATATTCTTCCTCAAATTCAGAAAACTAAGTCAACAAGGCCTTTTGTTCTAGTACCATTAAATTCATTGCCCAGCATTTCTGCCATGATTTCATCATGATTTTTAACTTCAAAGAGTTTTAATTCATTGAGCATGTCTTTTTTTAAGTGATTGAAGCATCTAAGTTTAATGCTTGATTTTGCCGGTTGAACACCTTCAATAGGAAAAGTGTTTTCCATCCCTAACTCCAGCGCCAACCCTCCATCCGTTCCATACACTAAGGTATCAATACCACAGGACTTTAGTTTTGATGACAGATACATATAGTCCTCTTTTATTCGTCCTGTGCTTGTCACCATACCAGCAAATATTGTTGGGTTCTTCTGAGTAACATTATCAACACACATTAATTAACGTAGACTTGCGGTGGCTGAGTGGTTAGCATCCATGCATTTGCAACTCGTCCAATGCCCGGGTTCGAATTCCCAATGGGGTCACATCTCAGATATTTAAAAACGCACTCAGAAGCACACTCCCGCAGTATCTTACTCGGGCAAGGTACTTTGAAAGTAGGCCCTCTTTCAAGGCGGATGTAAACCAGTCGTTTATTGCTGCAGGGAGGCTATACCTCTTGCACATTTAAGATCAAAGTGTTAGTCAGTGATTCACAACCATAAGTCTTATCTCTGTTCTGAGGCTCCATATGTCCTCAATACAGGGTGTGGAATTTAAAAAAAATATAAACATATGAAAATGTAAATAAACGCCAGGCAATAATAGACATTAAAATATATTTATATTAACACGCACTCGACTTCCGTCCTCTACAAACAAACAAAACATTTATCGAAAACTTTGTCATATTAACACAACCTTTTGCTGTCTGAGGTCATTCATGCGGGATAGAGCAATGTGATAGATAAATTTGAAACATGTAATTAATTATAAACTATCTTGTCTTCACAAAGTCCAAGTTAAGATTTTCACTCTTATAAATCATTTTTGGTGTAATCTCATTTAATTTCAACACTACCTTCTGGAAAAAAGAGCCTCTTTGCTCTTCCCAGCACAACGTCATAGTCAGCATCTCGGGAGAATTTCACGGTCCTACTACCTCCACCAGTGTTGGTTCTTGCCTGAAGGTATTTGGTGTGAAGTTTATCATACACTAACCATCCTAGGTTGATCTTCATGGTTTCTCTTCTTTTTTTAACAGTTCTATTTCCAGATGACTGAAAGCAAATTAATAAGTAAATTTTATAATGTTCTCTTTATTAGAGAAATTAAAATGGAACACAATTCAAAGAACCTGATAAAAACATGTCATAAATGATTACACAATTTATTATTTTGATAACAGGTTTCACAATCTGCTTTTTCTGAAAAACGGTGTCTAGATAAAAATCCTAACCCTAGACCCTAACCACTTCCCCCACCCACCCCTCCACTTGGAACTGTTAGATACTCGTTTTAACAAACACAGTGGTATCTTCCAATAAAAACTTACTGCGAGCTGAAAAGGAAATGATAATGAATCTTCAATAATTTCTTATATAAATCAGTTTCATACCATAACACTATTTTGTTTCAATGCAATGCTGAACAGTTTGATGTCACCATCAATACTTCAGCCAAGGCTATACTGGAGTTCAGGGACTCATACACCACAATAGAACAGAATATGCACTCATATCACATTACTAAATATGCAGTTAGAGAATAAACACTGTCTTTGCATTGTGTCCATCTGTAAGAAATCTCAAAAACATTCACAGAACTGAAAGAGATTTGAGAATCAGCCTTAGAATAACAAGGCTATAAGGAATTGAAACAGTCCCATGAAAGGCATCATTTTTGCTTTAAGACTTAAAATGCCATAAAGCCACAAATTATACATACATATATTTTATGTCATAAATCTATGTTACTATTCTTAATATACATTAAAGAAATTCTACAAAATTATATTGCATTTTTCAAGTATTTATACAACTCTTTGTAGCTCTGTCCGGCTCATTTGCATATCTCCCCGTGCTACGAATCAGTAGTGTTATTTTTACTGGTCCTTTGGGACCAACGAGCCCAATATAGGTGGCTTTGAAGTAGAATACTGCTTAAACTGGTGCTAGTGGACGTGAGAGGTGTTGCTTCTTCCATTACTTCTCATGAACAGACTCAATAAAACCGAGTCTGCTGCTTTAATCTCTTATTTGTGTTTGTTGCTCACAAAGGATCACCTTTATCAGTATTTAAAAACATTCACACTAGCGTTCGTTTAGTGCAGTGTGGCGGCTGTAAAAAGTCTCCCAATGTTACGAATTAGTAGTGTTATTTTTACTGGTCCTTTGGGACCAACGAGCCCAATATAGGTGGCTTTGAAGTAGAATACCGCTTAAGCCGGTGCTAGGGGGCGTGAGAGGTGTAGCTTCTTTCATTACTTCTTATGAACAGACTCAATAAAACCGAGACTGCTGCTTTATTCTCTTATTTGTGTTTGTTGCTCACAAAGGATCACCTTTATCAGTATTTATTTACAGGCTCAATTGCAGATAAGACCAAAAAATTTAAACATCTCTTGTCCCTATACTACTTGGCCAATTTTGTAAATTCTTTGTTTCGGTGAAAGGTTTTGGGATATCTAAAAGATAGGCATCATAAAAATCATGTGTTGGGTTCCCCTTTAAGTAGACATTTACATTCAAATTGCCCTAATGCCAACCTCAAGTTATATTTACCGGCACATGGAATGTTTTTGAGACATAAATAAGTGAATGAAGTATTGCCATGCAAAACAAAAGTCTCCTACCGGATGGTAACAATACATAACACATCGTCTAGTGGTGGTGAACATTTGTGCGACGTTATTTTAAAATACCTCAATAAATAACAAAGTTATGAGCCGGAAATAAAATATATATAACAAACATTCAAGGTCAAAATGTGACCTTGACCTTGAAGCTACGGACCTGGGTCTTGTGCTTAGTGGTGGTAACCATTTTAAAATCCCTCTATAAATAACAAAAGTTATGAGCTGGAAACAAAATTGCGGACGGACGAACAACGGACAACACGTCACCCCATAAGTGAGGCCAGTAGAGCTAAAAAATTGTCACAGGAATGCACTACACAACGAACATTAACAACAGAACTGCATATTTTATAAGTTACAGTGTACACTCAATTTATGAGGGAGTAACTTTTCCATACACATGTTATGATAAAGCATGATAAAACTCAAACGGGAAGGCCACGGTCAAGCGCTATGTTGAAGAAGTGTAATTCAAACTGTTTTGATTAATTTTATCAACAACAATATAAATCCCATAATATATTTGTTGCTTACATACTTCACGAATGCCATTAACAGTGGGAGGCGAGACATGCTCATCGAAAGTAGGTCACAGCGACCCAAAACTTTGAACATGATGTTAGATGCACATAAGGAACATTCTGGCGAGTTTTGGTGAAAATCCTGCAAGACAATTTTGAGATACACATGTTGTAACGGAGACTGGAAGTCAAGTCGGACAACCTCTCTGCATGATAAACAATTCAAAGAATGATGTAATGATGACAATAACGATTTTAGGTGTCCCAATACATTTCTTCTTCCTTACTTCTCCCTAAGATATTTAAATGAATCTTCCATACATATCATTTCTTTAAACTTACCCACTGTTTCAATCCTGACTACTAGGGAGGGGCTGTTCCAGTATATATTTTTGCATCTCTGCTATGCTCGTGTCTTCAATTCTATGGATAATTAACATGATTAAGTTACAAATTGCTGCACAAATAATTGTCAAATTATTGCCTACAATTTCTACAATATCCGTTAATCGCCATGCTAAGTCAGAGAAAGAACATACATAACAATGATGACCAGAGCAGGAAGAAGTATTCTCTTCCAAATTCAGGCTCAACAGGCCCAATTTATCATGTTTATCAGCCAGATGTAATATTTATCTGTATATATATAGTTTTGTGGTTAACAAATTCACTTACCACTTTATCTTGTGTACATCAAACAAACACGCTTTTTTATTTAATTTTTATGTAAATGAAACCAGACTTAACCTCTAGTATGGCCTTGACCTTTTTAACTTGTGTGAAATTTGAGAACTTTCCTTCATAGCTTTTGATGGTTGGAGACACGAAACTGACCTGCTTTGCAGGGAGGGGGAGAGCGATTAAAATAATATATAAATGTGAAAACGATTTTACTTACACATCTGACAACTCTGAATCGGATATTTCACTATTGTTTTCCTTTCTGATGCCTACGGCGCCTCTTTCCCTGCCTCTTCCCCTTCTCTGCATACCTCCTCTTTGCATCTCTGGTATGCTTGTGTCTTCAATTCTGTGGATAATTAACATGATTAAGTTACAAATTGGTACAGAAATCATTGTCAAAATATATCCCACAATTTCCAAAATATATATTGGTATATTGATTACTTACGACAACATTACCATTGCTTTACTCAACTTGCATAAGTCCACGAGTGGAAAAAATTCCCTTCCCGGGACTGCGGCCCGATAAGGGAGCCGCTAATAGGTTAACCCAATACCTCCGAAATCAGAACGAGGCTTACTTCCTCTTATTCCACTCGCGCTGTATCTGAAGGATCAGGTAATTTCGAGTGGCTCAATTTTGCGTTTCTTCCACGGGTTTTGTGTTTTGTTAACTTTATTTTGATATTTCTTTATCCTTATACACCCTTATACATTTACAGTTCGTGCGGTTAGCACTCGCTGTTGTACTTTATATTTTAGCGCGTTATGTCGCATGTGAACACGCCACCGCTGGGTGGGGAGTCCTGCTCGAAGGGGGAAAACAGTACCCCTTACGCCCAGGATAAACCCCAACCCAGACGGAAACTGCCTGGTTCCCCTTTCAACCCTTGTCCCAGTTCGCTGGCCGGTACTGGGGGGGACCACGGTAGTGGCAGAGACTCTCGATTTGCGGAAGGCCCTCAGAATAGCTCCGGCTCGGAATCATCTAGGTCACCTTCCAGAGAGTCCAGACACAAGAGTAACTCTCACTCTAAGAGATCCCAGGTTTATTCAGGTAAGGAGACTACACTTTCTTCTAACTCTGAATTTTCGGGTTTTTCTGACTCCCCTCCTAGGGGTAGGTCCCACTCCAGACGTAGGTCCCACTCCAGGCGTAAACGGAGTAGTTCTCATAGACATCATCGGAGTCATCATGTGTCTTCCCGGGAACTAGCCAACCTCAGGTCTCTTCTGAGCTCGGCTTCCCGTCTCTCTCACACTAAGAGATCCAGGAACCACTCTAGGTCTCGTTCTAGAGATTCTTCCAAGCGGGCTAGACATTCCCGCTCTAATTCTTCTCGCCCTAGAAGGGATCACTCTCATGCCATTTCACCTTCTAGTGGCTCCCGGTCCCGGAGGTTTTCACCCCCTTCGGCCGTTCTCCCCCCTCAACCTCCTGAGGAGGTTGTTTCGGGTTTGTTGTTAGATCCTGTCACAGGCTTGTTTCTATCGGGTCAACCTCCCTTACCCCCTCAAGAGTGTTACTTCTGAGTCTCCTGAAGCGTTCCTGGAAGAACCTTCTCAGGGTGCAGTTTGGCCTTCCTTCTCCGGGCTGATTGGCCTTCTTAGGGATAGGTTGGGACCCTCAGTTTGCCCTCCGGTAGTTGCACCCGTCAGTTCCTCTGCGGGTGCTTCTGCCATGGATTACTTTGATGTGCAGGCGGACTCTGCTAAACCTGACCTTTCTTTACCACAGAGTAGGCAGGTTTCCTCTCTTCTTTCCTCTCTTCAGGCTGAGGTTAGGGGTCCAGAAACAGTGCAAGGGACACCACTTCCTCAGTTCCCTAAGGCCCTTCGAGCTAATAAGCTCCTTACTGGTCAAAGGCAGTTTGGTAACTTACGTACAAAGTATGTGCCTCAAGCTCCCGTTCTCCCTTTAGAACCCCCCTCGGTAGATTCTTCGGTCCAAGATGTTCTTCGGCCTAGGTCTAGTTTGCCTTCCACGGCTACCATCCCTTTGGTAGATGTGATATCTCTGGATCGTTTTGCACGCATGGGTGTCCAGATTTCTTCACATACGGATTTGTTTCTTTGTGGCATCCTTTCTATTCTCAGGGACCCTTCTCCTTCTCCTGAGGCTCTTATCGAGCTTCAACGTTATATCCTTTCTACAGTAAAGGCTAACGTGGATGCTATGGGCTTGTTTCTTCGTATTTCCGAAGCTTTCAGTCTTTTCAGAAGGGACGCTATCTTGAACCTTTCGGTTCTTAATCCTCAATTGTCGGCTAGCATTAGGGTGGAACCTATTAGTTCACCTACTCTCTTTGGTCCCTCCTTCCCAGATGTGCTATCCCATTATAGGGAAGAAGTCAAACATTCTTCCTTCCAGAAGATAGCACTTTCTTCTGCTCGACCTCCTAGACCCCCTCAGGGTGGGTACAGGTTTACGACCCCTCAAGCTACGGTTAGCAGGGCCCCGATAGTAGCTCCTGCACCCTTTGCTCCGCAGGCTCCTTCTTCTTCTGCTTTTCAGCCAAGGTCGGTTCGTCCCCCTAAGCGACAGGATAAGTACCATTCTGGAGGTCGGGGTAGAGGTAAGAGTAGGGGCAGAAGCTCTCGCTTCCCTGCCCCATAGGGCTGCCCGCTCCGGTTTCCCACAGGCTCCGTCCGGTTCGGCTCCTCCTCTAGACTTGAGGATCCCAAAACCGGAAATACCAACAGGCGGCAGACTTTCTGCCTTCAGTCAAGCCTGGGAAAAAATAGCAGATCCTTGGACACTCTCAGTAGTCCGGGGCGGGTATCTCATTCCTTTTCGCGTCCAACCTCCTCTCACGCGTCATCCTCCAGTCAAATTCGGTCCTCCTCAAAATTCACAGAAGTTTCTGGTCTTGGATCAGGAGATCCAAAACCTCTTGCGTTTACAGGCAGTGGAACCGGTGCTTCCCTCCCATCCAAGAAAGGGCTTTTACAGCCGCCTCTTTGTAGTGGCCAAACCTTCGGGTTCTTGGAGAACAATAATAGATCTTTCAATATTGAACAGGTTTATCATCACTCCACATTTCAAAATGGAAACTCTAGATTCCATTCGGCTGGAGCTACAGCAGGGAGACTGGGTAACCTCCCTGGATCTGAAAGATGCATATTTTCATGTCCCCATCCACCCTTTTTCAAGGAAATACCTTCGGTTTGTCTGGCAGGGGACAACCTATCAGTTCCGAGCACTACCATTCGGACTATCTCCAGCCCCTTATGTGTTCACTCGGGTGATCAAGGTGGTTTGTTCCCACGTTCATCGCATGGGTATTCGTTTACACACTTACCTAGACGATTGGCTTCAACCAGCCAACTCCAGAGATCTGGCTCTATCTCACTCAAAGCTTCTACTTTCAGTAGTTCTAGGTCTAGGTTTTATTCCAAACTGGGACAAGTCGGAATTAATCCCTTGTCAGGCCTTCAATTTCCTCGGGGCTCGTCTTTCTCTACTAGAAGCCTTGGTAGGCCCTTCTTTGGACAGAATCCATCACCTACAGGAGTCCCTCGGGGACCTCTTGTTGAAAACCTCGGCTTCAGCAAGGGAGATCCATTCCCTTTTGGGTCAAATGGAATCTATGTCCAAGCTCCTTCCTCAAGGCAGGACTCACAAACGCCCGTTACAGTGGGCATTAAAAGACAGGTGGGATCAGGCTTCCCAATCTTGGGAATGCCAAATCCAGCTAGGCCCTTGGTTCAAATTAGCAACTCTCAAGTGGTTAGATTCGGCTTTTCTTATGGACAGGGTTCCCCTTCACCCTCCAGACCCAGATTTACACCTGTTCACGGACGCCAGTCTCCTGGGTTGGGGGGCCCATTTAGGAGATCTTCAGGCCTCAGGTCTTTGGACCCTCTCCGAAAAGACCTCCCATATCAATCTCTTGGAGCTAAAGGCAGTCTTCTTGGCGCTTCAGACCTTCGTAATAGCTATACGACGCCATTCGGTCTTGTTGGCCACAGACAACACTACAGTTGCCGCGTACCTCAACAAGGAAGGGGGATCTCATTCCAGGAAGCTCTCAGATTTAGCAACAGAGATCCTCAAGTGGTGTTTCCAAGAAAGAATCTTCCTGAGAGCACGTTTTATCCCAGGCAAACTGAATGTCTTGGCGGATTCTCTATCCCGGAGGGATCAGGTCATTCAGACGGAGTGGAGACTGCACTCTCCAACGTTATCCCAAGTATTTCGTCTTTGGGACACTCCACAGGTGGACCTGTTCGCAACCCGGTTGAACAACCAACTTCCGACTTTCGTCTCCCCAGTACCAGACCCCTTGGCATGGGCAGTGGACTCCCTTGCTATACCATGGCGGGGTCTGTTCGCCTATGCATTCCCTCCACCTCCTCTGCTGTCCCGAGTACTTCTGAAGATCCAGCGAGAAGCTTGTCTGGTTATCTTGATAGCCCCACTTTGGTCGGGCCATCCATGGTTTCCGACCCTCCTATCTCTTCTGGTGGCTCCTCCCCTGAAGCTAGCCCCCAGGTTAGACCTCTTGTGTCAACCCCTGTCACGTCTACTTCATCCCAGACCGGAAGTATTCAACCTTCACGCCTGTCTCTTATCCAACGACATCTGCAGACGGCAGGTTTTTCTGAAAGGGTTGCCCATAGAGTCTGTACCTCCAGAAGGGCTTCCACTAATGCCCTCTATGAATATCGGTGGAAGTTCTGGACGGATTGGTGTGTCTCAAGGTCATTTGATCCACTCCATCCATCTTTGACTTCACTATCAGACTTCCTCGTCTCCTTGTTTGAGGACAAATCTCTTTCCCCTTCTTCGGTTAAAGGTTATCGCTCCGCTATTTCTATCACACTCAAGGAAATAACGGGGCATGATTTCTCGGATAGTCCTCTTCTCTCTAATATTATTAAAAGTATAGAGTTAGAGAGCCCAGCAGTTGCCCATATTGCTCCCAAATGGGATCTTCTGTTGGTTCTCAAGGCTATCGCAGGCCCTCCTTTCGAACCTCTTGTTTCTTGTGGTAGGAAGGAGCTTACCCTCAAGGCTACCTTCCTTATAGCCCTAGCCTCGGGCCGTAGACGGAGTGAGATCCATGCCTTACTGGGGACTGAAGAATCTATTGCTTTTGCTGCAGACGGGTCTTCAGTTACCTTACATTTCTTTCCGGGTTTTCTGGCCAAGAACCAGCGACCTTCGGTTCCTAGCTTACCACTGGTTATTCCGGCTCTACCCCACTCAGGTGCTACCAATTCTTCTAGCCTCTGTCCGGTTAGGGCTCTAAGAATTTACCTGGAGCGCTCAAGGTTTTGGCGGCGGGGCAGAAAGAGACTTTTTCTGCCACATTTTCTGCACGCTACTAAAGAAATTTCTTTGGCTTCCATCTCTAGGTGGATTGTGGAAACCATCAAAGTAGCCTATAATGTGCAAAAGACCGATCTACCAGGGTCAAACCCTACAGCGCATGAAGTCAGAGCTTTGTCTTCATCCTTAGCATGGTCTAATTCAATTCCCTTAGAACGCATTCTTAAAGCGTGCTACTGGAATTCGGACAACTCCTTTGTTAGATTCTACCTAAGGGATTGTTCCCAACTCAATAACGAATTGGCTGCTCTGGGTCCCTTAGTTGCTGCCCAGTCGGTCATCGGAGCTTCGCTACCCGACCAGTTAGATAACTAGGTTTTCTGCAGGTCACTAACGTCCGGGGTTTCGAACCAAATTTATTACATATGCATGTTTTGCATGTACCAGCCATACCTATGGTTACTGTTACAGCTGGTCAATTTTTTCCCTTATGCATGTTGTTTTATTTACCTATTTGCACACAGTTAAATGTTCTTTGTGTTTATAGTTTATTACCTGTACAGTTAATTATATGAAACTTAAACTGTTATGTAAGTATCTAATTGGGATTTATTGATACTGGTTTTCTTTTAACAATCGATTAATACAAACATATTCTTCTGATAGATACGTTTGATATTGTCGATTATTCAATGGTGCTGGGCTTAATTGCCCTTGACAGACGGACGGTTTACTGTACCATAATTGACATGTTACACCTTCGACTTTGCTACAGTTATAATAGAGGTTCCCTCTACATGTACTTGGGAATAGGACTACACGTGCCACATTCACCATGTTATATTCACCTCTTCTGGAGATGTCATGGAATCTCCTTCAATTGTGTTTTGTGAACCAAGCAGGACCCCTATATATGGGTGAGTGTTAGTTAGTTGTTTCTGCAGGTTTTAATCTGCTCTAATCTCTTGAGATTATAGCAGGTTTGATCGTTCCCCTTTGCTTGTTTCAGTTTGTTCAAATTCCCTTGATACATTCTACCTATCATAACAGGCTACTTATTTCCACCCCATGTTAATTTTGTTAAAGTCGCAATGGTAATGTTGTCGTAAGTAATCAATATACCAATATGCTAAATTTGGTTCAATTTTAGTATTGGTTTATTATACTTACGACAACATTAATCCCACACCTCCTTAATTAGAATTTGCGGAATAAGAGGAAGTAAGCCTCGTTCTGATTTCGGAGGTATTGGGTTAACCTATTAGCGGCTCCCTTATCGGGCCGCAGTCCCGGGAAGGGAATTTTTTCCACTCGTGGACTTATGCAAGTTGAGTAAAGCAATGGTAATGTTGTCGTAAGTATAATAAACCAATACTAAAATTGAACCAAATTTAGCATGTTGCTCTGACCTGCCTTGTGGGGGTGGGATGAAATTGAAATATTCAACGTGAAAACTAAGTTACTTACACATCTGACAACTCTGAATCTGATATGTCCGATATTTCACTACTGTCTAAATCTTCGACTCTGTTTCTCTTTCCTCTGCCTCTTCCCCTTCCTCTTTGCCTTCCCTGTATGCCTCCTTCCATCCTTCTTCTACCCCTGGAACCATATGTCCTACTGGTTATATAATGGACAGAGTAAGTGTACCACAAAAAGATTACATAGAGTATGAAATGGGACCATTGGAAATTGCCGAACACAATAAAATATTTTCTTTTTTTAACTGCAGTCTCTGATTGAGACTGTTCATGAATGGTAGTGAAAGATGCTTGCTACCGCTCGAGGCCTCTAGCCCCGGGTAGAGCAGAACTCAATATTTAAACAAGTGAATGGTACAACAATTTTAGCCATCCCGAAGATGGTATGCATATGCCAGTGAACATGGAACATTTTCTTTCGTCTTTGTTGTTTATATCATTCCATGGTCAGAGGTGTATGGTCACAGTTTCTAAAAAAATACTGTCACCCACTCAGTGGGAAACCAGGTTAGGCCCCATGGTCAATGACTCATCATTTGAACAATTATGGTAGAAGACCACTAGATGATGATTTTTGCAAAATATCTAAGCCCTTGGGCATATGGTTTTGGAGATTTTTAATGAAATGTGGCCAGCTGACAGATGATGGACGGACTAAGGGCGGTCACAATAGCTCACTCGGTGACCAATACATGCTCAGGTGAGCTAAAAGAGTATGAAATTGGACCTTTGGAAATTGCCGAACACAATGAAATATAATAAGTCAAACTTAAAATACCTCTGGCAGTAAATAAGGGAGTATCGCAATTGTCGTGATTGTCATTTCACCGCAATATTATAGTCCGGATAAACATCAGACTCATTGTCATTCTTCTCTTACAAAACCTTTTTACTCATATTATGTCCATAGATGGGAAGAACAGCATAAAACCTTTGAATATATTAGCTTACACAAGTCCAGTACTGGAACTGGAAGGCAATGTTGCTGTGAAGTCCAAACTTTTCCTGCTGCAAAAGAAAATTTGAAGAATTTGCAATTGATATTCTATTGCACTGTAAGAATTTCAAACAACACAAGGGGGCGTCCGTGGTCGAGTGGTTAACATCTCTGACTTGAAATCACTTGCCCCTCACCGCTGTAGGTTCGATCCCTCTGGGGCCTAGGAATCTTTATGTGAGGAAGCTATCCAGCTGGCTTGCGGAACGTCGGTTGTTCTACCCAGGTGCCCGCCCGTGCAAGAAAATTGCCCGGATGGGCACCTGGGGTCTTCCTCCACCAATGGAAGCTGGAAAGTCGCCACATGACCGTAGCTGTTGGTGCGACTATAAAATCCAATTCAATTCAATTCAAACAACACAACCAAAACATGTAGCCAAAAGGTACCCTTCATGATGTGCGCTCGCTACTCTCTTATCGAAGCAAATACGGGAAGGGTACCAGAGTGATGTCATCATCTTTGTACGATTAGTCTTTAATCTTTCGTTCCGCTCGAGATTTAAAACAAAAACAAAATGGGAAAACACTTTGTGAAAAAAAAAAATATAGGGTCGGTCGAGTTACCTGTTTTTTAGCTCGACTGATCAGAGATCAGCAGAGCTTATGCCGTGGTGCGGCGACCGTTGTCCGTCCGTCTGTCTGTCCGTCTGTAAACTTTTTTTTGTAGCAACTACTCCTCTGAAACTACTGAATGGATTTTCATGAAACTTTACAGAAATGTTGCCCATGAAGTCTATTTGATCCTAGCAAAAATTCATGTTGATGTGAAATCCAAGATGGCCGCCAGATCTAAAAATAGGTTTTTAAAAAACAAGTTTGTAGCGACTACTTCTTGAAAACTATAAGTGGTATTGATATGGGACTTTTTCTAAAATGATCAGCATGACATGATGTTGGTCCTTGTAGAAAATCGTTTTGATTCGACGTTAAACATGGCTGCCAGCGGCAATCTTTGTTTACATAGAGTTATAGAATGAAAACTTGTAGCGACTACTCCTTTGAAACTACTTAACGGATTTTCATGAAACTTCACAGGAATGTTGCTCTTGATGTCTAATTGATCCTAGCAAAATTTCAGGTCGGCCGGAAATTCAAGATGGCCGCCACGGCTAAAAATAAATTTTCAAAATACAAGTTTGTAGCGACTGCTTCTTGAAAACTATAAGTGATATTGATATGGGACTTTATGTAAAATGATCAGCATGATATGATGTTGGTCCTTGTCAAAAATTGTTTTGATTCAACGTTAAACTTGGGTGCCAGAGGCCATCTTTGTTTAAATAGAGTTATATAGTAAAAACTTGTAGCGACTCCTTTGAAACTACTTGGCGGATTTTCATGAAACTTTACAGGAATGTTGCTCTTAATGTCTAATTGATCCAAGCAAAATTTCAGGTCGGCCAGAAATTCAAGATGGCCGCCACAGCTAAAAATAGATTTTTAAAAAAGAAGTTTGTACCGACTACGTCTTGAAAACTATAAGTGATATTGATATGGGACTTTTTGTAAAATGATCAGCATGACATTATGGTTATCAGAGTTAAACATTATTTTGATTCGACGTAAAACATGGCTGCCAGTGGCCATCTTTGTTTACATAGAGTTATATAGTAAAAACTTGTAGCGACTACTTCTCTGAAACTACTTGGCGGATTGTCATGAAACGTTACAGGAATGTTGCTCTTGATGTCTCATTGATCCTAGAAAAATATCAGGTCGGCCGGAATTTCAAGATGGCCGTCACAGCTAAAAATAGATTTTTAAAAAATAAGTTTGTAGCGACTACTTCTTGAAAACTATAAGTGATATTGATATGGGACTTTTTCTAAAATGATCAGCATGACATGATGTAGATCCTTGTGGAAAATTATTTTGATTCGACGTTAAACATGGCTGCCAGTGGCCATCTTTGGTTAAATAGAGTTATATAGTAAAAACTTGTAGCGACTACTCCTCTGAAACTACTTGACGGATGTTCATGAAACTTCACAGGAATGTTGCTCTTGATGTCTAGTTGATCCTAGAAAAATTTCAGGGCGGCCGGAAATTCAAGATGGCCGCCACAGTTAAAAATAGATTTTTAAAAAATAAGTTTGTAGCGACTACTTCTTGAAAACTATAAGAGATATTGATATGGGACTTTTTCTAAAATGATCAGCATGACATGATGGTTATCCGAGTCGAACATTATTTTGATTCAATGTTAAACATGGCTGTCAGTGGCCATCTTTGTTTACATAGAGTTATATAATGAAAACTTGTAGCGACTACTCCTCTGAAACTACTTGACGGATTTTCATGAAACTTCACAGGAATGTTGCTCTTGATGTCTAATTGATCCTAGCAAAATTTCAGGTCGGCCGGAAATTCAAGATGGCCACCACAGCTAAAAATAGATTTTCAAAAAAACAGTTTGTAGCGACTACTTCCTGAAATCAAAATCGATCAGTAGAGCTTCAAGGTCATTGACCTCTTGTTTTTCAATGTTTTTATTATTCTAGACTTCTGCATTCTTAATGCTTGTATTTTGATCTGGTCTTCCGTTCTTCTTCCGAACGGCATTGTTTTTTCAGTCCAGGTTTTAATTTACGTGTTTAGAACTGTGCTTCACTATCTCTACCTTGTCCACGGTATCTGGAAAAGTGAAAACAATCATAGTCCAAACATGTTCAATAAAATGAAATGAAGGGTGTTTAAGAGCCATCAACATGATCAACACAGTATGTTATTTAGAGCTTTTCACAGAGAGAAGGATACAAAGGAATCCTGGATCCTGCAGTCTTAGAATAGTTCAAAGTTTCAATGTTTGCATATTTCTAATTGTTAATTATGTTGAACATGTGGAACTCATAATATATTAAAACCTACCGTAGAACATAAGACAAATTGTCTAATATATATAAGAATATACTTGTTACTAGGTATGTAGAATATCGAAGGACCATTGAAAACTCATCAAAACAATGATATTCATTACAAAAATAGAACAAACTTTCTGGGTTACGGGTATACTATCACGAATGATAACTATGTATCAGTTGACTAGAGATTTGCATGCTTAGGAAAGGCTGAATGTGTTTATTTTTACAAAAAAATATGAACACCGTTTTACATTTACTAAATGTTCAAATGTACCATAACTAACGGACACCCCTTGTCAAAATCATCAAACTAAACGTCATCTTCTAGAACTGTCAATCGCACTTTGTTTACTAAAACCATGCTGAATCTATCCGGTTGGTTAAACTCATTATCAGCTCGATGGAAACCAGTCGCGCTTGCGTAACAATAGTATTATCGGTTTCACCATGAATAGTCAATAATGCCAGTGTAACCCCCGTGAATCAGCTGATAGCGTATCGTGTAAACATTGTTAGTAAACATTGATAAAAAGGTATGCAAACTTTATAACAGATGACTTTGAAAATTGAATTATTAACTAAAAAAAGTGACCATATATGGGTCATTTTCAGATAAATGGAAAGAATAACGTCCATCACTAATCAATTTTCGAATTCTCAATTATGCTATAATTTCACTTGAATTAAGTAAAAACATATCTCATATGTTAGTATTTGACAATTAAAAGATAGTTTAACGATAGATAAGGCTTTTTTTCGCCACTAAAAAAACCCCACCCAATTGAGATGGGAGTTATGTTGACATTTTTTTGGCTATAATTAAGCTTGACCCCATCTACATTTTGTCCATGTAAAACTTGATTCCATAGCCATTTTATTAATCTTTTTATTTGAAATGAAAAATACAGTGCAAGAATGATTATTCTAGTCTTAGAATCATATTTCTTTTAAGTGACGGGAGTTACTTTTTTTTGTCTCAATATTTTCTTGGTTTTATATCTCTATAATGGCTTTGCACAAGTTTTAACTAGAATACCATAAGAATGTAAATATCAAATTCATCACATTGAATTACCATTACAAAATATCACCTATTAGATGCAACTGTTTGTCAGAAGAGTTTGGAAGTTATGTTTGACAGTTTGACAATTACAAGAAAGTGACGGTTGTTATGTTGACATTGACTGTTAATTATTATGTAAATTGAACATCTTCAATTGATATTAAATTGCCTCTTTCAGATTCAAAACTTGTCTTTTAAGGCATGCAGATGTCTCAACTGTGCCCTATCTATGTGGATGAACCTTGTGAGCTTGAATACTACTGCCATGATCTGATCACATTTTGTTAATTTTGTTTAATTATAGTTTACAGTTTCTTTTGTGTTGACTCAAGTTAATGGTGTTTCTCTAACTGACGAGTCCTGGAAACACTGTATGGGTCACAAACTATATTAGGACGAAACACACCTGACATGCAATCTTCCACCAAACCAGGTTACACAGTATTCCCAATAAAACATAAAACATAAAACCCTTTAAAGTTTATGTTGCATCTTCTCCAAAACACCCAGATTCGATCCTCTGCCAAGATGTCCTTAGGCACGACACCATTTCTCTAGCCCACGCTCACTATGATGATTGACATATGATATTGTGTCTCATTGTTTCTCGTCTCCCACCACTGATTCACATGTGAAGGTTATCAGTTACCTGTAGAGTTGGTATGTGTGCTCCAGTACTAGGTGCAAATTGCAATAACCAGGAATGAGTGGTTAGGCTGAAACTGATCGTCTGTTAGCCCTCGATGGCATAAATTCAATAAAACAATTTACAACACTAAGTAAATGTGTCAAGAATACAAATCCGCATGTCAGGTGTGTCTTAGAGGTTACAAGAAATATACAGAGTCAAAGATAAATAGCCAACAATAGTTAACAGTGTTGAAACTTTATTTTACACAAATCTATCATCAGGCATATCGAGGTCAATTTAAGAATTAAAATATCAGCTAATGATTTATCAAGTTGAAAACGTCATACTTCGTTTTGTCAACAGTTGAAAATTACTGGTGTTAACCATTTGCATTTAAAATATTAAAGTTTGAGTTTATAGTAAAATCTTGTTCCTGCTGCAGTGAGTGAGGGTGGTTCTAAACATCTTGAGACATTTTGAAGATCTAGAAAAAATGGTTTTTCTTCCAGAGACCAAAGATCAGCCCTAACTTTCTTGAAGTACTGGACCCATAAACCAACTGCTGGCATAGCTTCCATATCTGCAGGAGTCGCCACAACCTACAATGAGAATACATAATATGACAAAATGCAAAAATCTTGAAACACAATACAACACTAATTATCGGACAGCGCAGTGTTTGAAAGCTGGTCCGACGGCCTCAAGTAAAATATCATATATTTGGCCAGCCATGCAAACTGCGTTCATACAATGTGTTAAAAATTCAGTTATTGTTTTACCAAAGGGCATGGTAAACCATATCATTATCTATACATTGTTATCTTTACAATTGTATGTCATTATCCACTTTTAGTAATGTATATATACATGTATATATATATGATCTTACACAAGTTGTCATTTGATATAAACTTTTATTATTAAAATGAGATTTTGAAAATGTTATTTAACATGGTAATTATATTAATAATGGTTATATTACATGGGAATCAAGCAATGCCATGTGATAAACATATAATCAACCTTTCCACTGTAAAAGCATACATGTATTGAAATAATATGGGTGAAAAAAACAAGAAACAAATTATATAAACTGACAATAATCATTAATTAACAGTAGAACAGTAGAATGCAACAGCAGAAACACTAGAATTCCTCCATTTTTCCCCCAGTGACTGATTAGACAGATTTCAATGTACATACTCTTTCTTATTCATTTTATTATTGCTATTTTGAGAAACTAGGGTAAAAAAAGCCACAATCGGGTGATGAAGCCATCTACTGAACAGTATAACAATATCAGCAAAGAACTTCAACTTTTGGACTACTTACAACTGCAAGTAGCCATCTACTGAACAGTATAACAATATCAACAAAGAACTTCAACTTTTGGACTACTTACAACTGCAGGCAACAGTTTTGTACCAAACTTGACTAACACATGGTCACCAATCAAGTACCTATTGTTTAAAAATTTAATTGAATGACAAATGTTTTAAATGAAGTAAACCTGCTTATAAAGAACATGCTCAGGACTGTAAAATGATATTCATAAAATATCAAAGGCTCTCTACAAATATACCTACAGGCAGGTTATATTTTTCATATTGAAAATGTAAGGGGATTTATTAGAAGAGTGCTGCAAATAAAAGAGTGACATTAACCCTTTCCCTCATATAGACGCTTTCTGACGCCTCTGCAGCAGACAGCTTTTTGAAAACATAGTGACAAAACGTGCAATTTCTCCTTTTGCCACAATGTTTTCCACTTTTTGTCATAGGTTATCCATTCAATTATGGAGATTTTCTATTTTTTGACAAAATACGTTCAAAGTCGTCTGCTGCAGAATTGCTGTATGAGGGAAAGGGTTAACAATGTGAATAAAAACTGGCTTACTGTTTAACAAATGTAAATAAAGATGGTAACTATGGTACCAGGAAGAAATGGGGTGCTCCCATGAGCACGTGTCGACTGCCGGCTCCTTGTCAACTCAAAATTATTTGAAAGCGTGACAAAAAGTATGACGAATTCATGTGACAATTAGTGGATTAAATAATGTGAAAAGTGTACTTATAAATCTGATTTTGATAACTTATGTTTTAGCCGTACATTGAAGACAGTACTTTTTCTTACCTTTCCCGAAAGACTGATTCCTCAACCGACTTAGGACCAGACTCTACTGACATGGGACCAGGTGCATCTACTGACATGGGACCAGGCGCATCTACTGACATGGGACCAGGCGCATCTTCTGACATGGGACCAGGCTCTTCTACTGATTTGGGACTAGGCACATCTACTGACTTGGTACCAGGCTCATCTACTGACTTTGGACCGGACTCATCTACTGACTTGGGACTAGGCACATCTACTGACTTTGGACCAGGCGCATCTATTGACATAGGACCAGGCTCATCTACTGAATTGTGACCCGGCTCATCTACTGACATGGGACCAGACTCATCTACTGACTTGGGACCGGGCACATATACTGACTCAGTACCCGACTCATCAACTGACTTTTGACAAGACTCATCTACTGACTTGGGACCAGGCACATCTACTGACTTTGGACCAGGAGCATCTACTGACATATGACCAGGCGCATCTACTGACTTGGTACCAGGCGCATCTACTGACATGGGACCAGACTCATCTACTGACTTGGGACCAGGCACGTCTACTGACTTTGGACCAGACTCATCTACTGACTTCGGACCAGGTTCATCTATTGACTTGGGACCAGGCGCATATACCGACATGGGACCAGGATCATCTACTGACATGGGACCAGGCTCATCTATTGACTTTGGATCAGGTGCATCTACCGACTTGGGACCAGACTCATCTACTGACTTGTGACCAGGTGCATCTACTGACAAGGGACCAGGCGTATCTACCGACTTGTGACCAGGCGTATCTACTGACATGGGACCAGGCTCATCTACTGACCTAGGACCAGGCACATCTACTGACTTTAGACAAGGCGCATCTACTGACATGGGACCAGGCGCATCTACTGACTTGGGACCAGGCACATCTACTGACTTGGGACAATGCGCATCTACTGACTTGGGACCAGGCACATCTACTGACTTGGGACAAGGCGCATCTACTGACTTTGGACCGGACTCCTTAATCAAGTTGGCACCGCCTTCCTCTGCCAAATGACAGAGCATTGCTGGAAAGAGTGGTCCTGGGCCTGCAAAATAATACAATGTGTTTTGAAAATTACTATTTACTATAATTGCATAAAATCTATGTTTTACACCCGCTTAAGGGATACAGAAACATTGCAAAAAGCGGGCGAAAACGGCGAGAAAACGTGTATAAACAAAGCAATTCTCGCTTGTTTACTTTATGACGTCACATGTGTCAATCCTTATCGCGTCATGTTCATCGGCGGTTATCGTACAACTGAACGTTACAGCGGACTATATGTTGGATGTTTGCTCTTATTTTATGCAATAATAGCGAAAATACACATTTTCTCTGGCGTGAACATTTGCGGGCGTCCGCAGATGTTCACGCCCTCGAAAATGTGTATTATCCCTATATTTATCAATGTGTTTTATGCAAGTTTTAGTACATGTGTACTTTATTTTAACTAGACGTGTTATAAAACAAAGCAGGACAGTTGCAATTTATCATTCTTATTATATAATTTGGCAAACTTTCATGTTTAGAGTAACTGGAGATTCCTAGAACCAACCACCATAGTGCGACTAGGTAATTAGGAGCCTAAAACCTCTTCGCCACAGATAACTCAATGTCAAATTATAGGTCCTGTATTGAATAATGTATACAATCAAGCCTTACCTGGGAAAGTTGCCATATCCTCTGGAGATGATCCAAATACCATTTCCTCTTCACCAAGCGACAGCAAAATTGTAGAGAGTCCCGATAAGTTGCCGAAATCCTCATCTGAACTATATAGATCTGCTTCGGTATTTTGAAAGTCAAATGCCTCGTCTGCTTTGGCGTTACCGGTATTTTGAAGACCAAATTCCTCCACTGCCCCAGTCGTATTTCCTAGGCTGGATTCCTCATCTGAGCTATCTTCCTCAGTTGTACATCCTAGGCTGTCTTCATCTTCAGAAGAACTTGTAGATAGAGGTTGATTTCTCTTTCCACCTCTTTTATTTACTTGTCCTCCTCTTCTTCCTCTAGCTCTTAATCCTGTTGATTGTCTGCCTCTTATTTGTCTGTCCTGATCAATTTCCACTGCTCCCCTAGCCATGACTTGTCCTCTTCTAGTTCTAGTATTTCGTAGACCGAGTTCATCAATTCCTGCTCCTCTGGTTCTTGGTCCACCCCTAACAACACCCCCTCTGGTTCTTGGTCCACCCCTAACAACACCACCTCTGGTTCTTGGTCTACCCCTAACAACACCACCTCTGGTTCTTGGTCCACCCCTAACAACACCACCTCTGGTTTTTGGTCCACCTCTAACAACACCACCTCTGGTTCTTGGTCCACCCCTCCCTGCCCCTCTAGTTCTTGGTCTACCTCTCCCGCTTTGCCCATCTAGTTGATGCGGAATCCAACCCTGGACATAACTTTCATTAGCACAATTTCCCTCGTGCGTTGTTTCCAAACATGTGTCACAGAAGCAGCTTAAGTTTCTTGTTTCTACAACCATTTCCTTAACTGTTCGAACGCACTGGACTTGGCGGGTTCCTTTCATAGTCTTACAGTTCTCCCGTTCTGGTCTTTCATGGTTGATATCGTTCTCTAATATGATAGTTCGCCTGAAATGGGTTTTATGGTTTTCATCTTCTTTGCTCAGTTTTTGTTTAGCGAAGTTGTACAAATCCGTGGCGTTGTTTACTATAATATTTCCTCCCATCACTGCTCTCCTAACAGTACTCTTTACTACGGCTCCAGCACCGTCAGAGGGACCTTTGCCGTGTCTTGAGCCATAGAAATGGCGCTCTGTTGGGAAGCCGAAATCTGTCAAGCTATAAGAAACATCCGTGAAGGGTACTTTACTCTTGTACTGAGCGGCGCATCCATCGCTCATCTGAATTTGTCGATGGATTGATAAGCCTCTCTTCTGCTGAAGATGTGTATTGGTAAGTTCTATGAATTTCATAACAGCGGCAGCATCATGTGTTTTATCGTCCGAGACAAATATGATATGCTCTGTGACCGTGTTTTCACAGTTGTCCTCCTGACATTGGTAGTAAGCACAGGTAGGGTGAATTGTTACTTGATTATGTCCCCAGTGGGCACTTTGGAGTTCTGTTTGTGATATACACGAATAGTTTTCGGCGAAATCTATGTTCAAAAGAACCCACGACATCTTGACCTTCTTCAAAATTAGGGAAAACTGATGTTGCTGCCAAGATGCAACAAATAGATGGCCTGCCAGTTTTTCCAATTCATTACTTAGTTCAACAACAACATGTGTCACACTGTTTCTATGCGATACCGGCATGACCTGCGTCACCTCTCTACCCTTGTAGATTTTTTTCACTCTTTGCCACTTAGAATATGTAATCGAAGCATCTTCAATCTCTACTGCCAATGGTTGAAAATATCGGACTATCCCATCACATCCACAGTCTGCACATTTGCGTTGGATACACTGTAAGTTGTGGTACCTAGCATCTACTTTGTCACACATAGTGATTGCCACTGCCTGATATTTGTCCCTGACTTTGACCTTGGACCCACACTTATCCGCAATCAGTGATAGCGCTCTCAATTTCAGTTCGACATTTGTACACACTTCACACAGACAGCCCAACCATTGTCGTTTCTTGGTTGTTTCAACATTTTTTGGACGATTTCTATTGAATGTTGCCAATGACACACTGCTTTCAGGATGACTACTTTTAAAGTTTTGGTAAGTATCTTCAATTGGCCTGTCTAGTATTCGTCTCTCTGTCTGATCTTTCTTCAACCTTTTAGCGGTAGGAAGGTTTGTCGATACATCCGATTGTGTGAAGAATTGTTCAATCTTTTCCTTTTCAGCTTCACTTGTTGCATCTTTTTGTTTTTTTCTTGTATCTCCAAGATTGTCTGAATTACTCTGCTTGCTGATAGAAGACTCGCGCACCCCTAAGAAAGTTGACAATTGTGAGCTAAGTCTATATTTCTTTAAAAAGCTAAGCCGTCGCACAGTTTTTTTCTTAAAGCTAGGATTTTCTGTAAGTACCTCTTTGATAACAGAAGAAGATGCCTCAAGAAACTTTAATTTCTTCTGAGACTTTGGCGTATGAAGCAAATGTTTTTGCCGTAGTAATGTTTGTTTTCTTGGAGTGGCCTTACGTACAAGTGATTCTAGTACAGAAACAAACTTTGCTGGGTCTTTAGGTATAACTCTCGGTGCTCTCGAAATGGTCGATTTACTGGTTTGTACATCTATATTGCGGCGATTTTGCTGATAATCCCTGTCTTTTTCTTTACATCTCCTTTTTTTTCTGCGCCGTTTGCTTTTCTCTCGACTCTTTTTTTTTCTCCCTCCAATATGCTCTCTGTCTCTCGCGTTCTGTTCTCGTGAGGACTTTCGTCTTGGCCACAGGAGCTTGCTTGTTTATTCCTTGTTCCTTTCTTCGGTCTCGAAACCTTGAACAAACAAGAGGGTCATGATAGCCCTGCATCGCTCACCTGATTTTATTTTATTTTCACTTTAGCTATATAAGCCCCGCCCCCTGTCGGCCATAGTTTCCAACCAATCAACTTGGCTTGAAGGAATCTGAATGAGGGTCACCCTAGAAAAATTTCAAAATTATTTGAAAATCGGCCTGACATTTTGGATATTTTTTAAGTTTTCACTATATATGGCAAAATAGCCCCGCCCTCTGGTGGCCATGTTTTTAGACAAATCAACATGGCTTGAAGGAATCTGATAGAGGGTCATCCAAGGAACATTTCTAGAAAATTATTTGAAAATCGGCTTGACACTTTTGGAGGAGAAGTTTTTTTAAGTTTTCACTTTAGCCATATAAGGCAAAATAGCCCTGCCCACTGGCGGCCATGTTTTTCGACCAATCAACATGACTTGAAGGAATCTGATAGTGGGTCACTTAAGGAGCATTTCTACAAAATTATTTGAAGATCGGCCTGACACTTTCGGAGGAGAACATTGTTTAAGTTTTCACTATAGCCATATAAGGCAAAATAGCCCCGCCCCCCCTGGCGGCCATGTTTTTTGACCAATCAACATGACTTGAAGGAATCTGATATAGTGTCATCCAAGGAGCATTTCTAAAAAATAATTTGAAAATCTGCCAACCAGTTTGGCAGAAGAAGAATGTTGAAGCCTTTTCATTTCATTGCCATGGAAACCAGAATTCTGCATGGATCCCAAAAATTTGAAGGAATTCTGGTGAGGTCATTGAGAGGATGCTTTCTGTGAAGTTTCATCCCAATTGACCCACTGGTTACTGAGGAGAAGAAGTTGACGGACGACGGACAAAAGGCGATCACAATAACTCACCTTGAGCAAACCTCAGGTGAGCTAAAAACAAAGTAATTGTATATGAAACATTATTCTGCAAATAAATTTCACTTATCAGTTTGGTATAAATAGGAACTGATTTGTAAAATGTGCCACAGTAATGCTTTTGTGGCGTTGCCATATACACAAGGAGTGTGATCAAAGGTTTTTTTCCTTCTAATTAACCCTTTCCCTCATACGGCAATTCTGCAGCAGACGACTTTGAACCTATTTTGTAAAAAAATAGAAAGTCACTATAATTGAATGGATAACCTATGACAAAAAGTGGAAATCATTGTGGCAAAAGGAGAAATTGCACGTTTTGTGCAATTTCTTCTTTTATCACTATATTTTCAAAAAGCTGTCTGCTGCAGAGGCGTCAGAAAGCGTCTATATGAGGGAAAGGCCTTTAGAATGCCTAAAAAAGAACGTTACATTCATCTTTTTTTTGTTTTGTGCTAAAGATCACTTTGATTTTATTAAAAAATACAAGAAACCGCTGAAGACGGTAAGGCCGAATTGTCGGCAATTTGACCTTAAAAATTGACAAACCAAGGTCAAAGTAACCTTAGAAATCAATAGAACTTGTTACTGGTTACCTTCAGGCAAAGTTTCAAGTTTGTAACCCTTTCCAGTGCTGAGATTTTGCCTCAACCTGAAACTTTAACCAAAATGTTGACGGAGAGACAGACAGACGGACATCGCCAATCTATAGACCGGAATTGCTAGAGAAATCCGGCCAATTAATTTACACCTAGACACATTTAACATTTATTTATGATGTCACTAATAACATTGCGTTTTATCGAAAAAGGCATGCATAAGGGTTCAACTTTGTATTATTGCTTAACAAATATGGTGTGACTGTTAATTAACGTTAATTGTCATTATTTGAATTATTTTGGTTGAAACAAAGGTGCAATAGTTTTTAGCTCTACTGATCAGAGATCAGCAGAGCTTATGCCGTGGTGCGGTGTCCGTCGTCCGTCCGTCTGTCCGTCCGTCCGTCTGTCTGTCTGTCCGTCCGTCCGTCCGTTAACTTTTTTTTTGTAGCGACTACTCCTCTGAAACTACTGAATGGATTTTCATGAAACTTTACAGAAATGTTGCCCATGAAGTCTAGTTGATCCTAGCAAAAATTCATGTAGATGTGAAATCCAAGATGGCCGCCAAATCTAAAAATAGGTTTTTAAAAAACAAGTTTGTAGCGACTACTTCTTGAAAACTCTAAGGGATATTGCTATGGGACTTTTTCTAAAATGATCAGCATGACATGATGTTGGTCCTTGTCGAAAATCGTTTTGATTCGACGTTAAACATGGCTGCCAGTGGCCATCTTTGTTTACATAGAGTTATATAATGAAAACTTGTAGCGACTACTCCTCTGAAACTACTTGACGGATTTTCATGAAACTTCACAGGAATGTTGCTCTTGATGTCTAATTGATCCTAGCAAAATTTCAGGTCGGCCGGAAATTCAAGATGGCCGCCACGGCTAAAAATAGATTTTTAAAAAATAAGTTTGTAGCGACTACTTCTTGAAAACTATAAGAGATATTGATATGGGACTTTTTCTAAAATGATCAGGATGACATGATGTTGGTCCTTGTCGAAAACCGTTTTGATTCAACGTTAAACATGGCTGCCAGCGGCCATCTTTGTTTACATAGAGTTATATAATGAAAACTTGTAGCGACTACTCCTCTGAAACTACTTGACGGATTTTCATGAAACTTCACAGGAATGTTGCTCTTGATGTCTAATTGATCCTAGCAAAATTTCAGGTCGGCCGGAAATTCAAGATGGCCGCCACGGCTAAAAATAGATTTTTAAAAAATAAGTTTGTAGCGACTACTTCTTGAAAACTATAAGAGATATTGATATGGGACTTTTTCTAAAATGATCAGCATGACATGATGGTTATCCGAGTCGAACATTATTTTGATTCGACGTTAAACATGGCTGCCAGTGGCCATCTTTGTTTACATAGAGTTATATATTGAAAACTTGTAGCGACTACTCGTCTGAAACTACTTGACGGATTTTCATGAAACTTCACAGGAATGTTGCTCTTGATGTCTAATTGATCCTAGCAAAATTTCAGGTCGGCCGGAAATTCAAGATGGCCGCCACGGCTAAAAATAGATTTTTAAAAAATAAGTTTGTAGCGACTACTTCTTGAAAACTATAAGAGATATTGATATGGGACTTTTTCTAAAATGATCAGGATGACATGATGTTGGTCCTTGTCGAAAACCGTTTTGATTCAACGTTAAACATGGCTGCCAGCGGCCATCTTTGTTTACATAGAGTTATATAATGAAAACTTGTAGCGACTACTCCTCTGAAACTACTTGACGGATTTTCATGAAACTTCACAGGAATGTTGCTCTTGATGTCTAATTGATCCTAGCAAAATTTCAGGTCGGCCGGAAATTCAAGATGGCCGCCACGGCTAAAAATAGATTTTTAAAAAATAAGTTTGTAGCGACTACTTCTTGAAAACTATAAGAGATATTGATATGGGACTTTTTCTAAAATGATCAGCATGACATGATGGTTATCCGAGTCGAACATTATTTTGATTCGACGTTAAACATGGCTGCCAGTGGCCATCTTTGTTTACATAGAGTTATATATTGAAAACTTGTAGCGACTACTCGTCTGAAACTACTTGACGGATTTTCATGAAACTTCACAGGAATGTTGCTCTTGATGTCTAATTGATCCTAGCAAAATTTCAGATTGGCCAGAAATTCAAGATGGCCGCCAAAGCTAAAAATAGATTTAAAAATAATAAGTTTGTAGCGACTACTTCTTGAAAACTATAAGTGATATTGATATGGGACTTTTTCTAAAATTATCAGCATGACATGATGGTTATCCGAGTCGAACATTATTTTGATTCAATGTTAAACATGGCTGTCAGCGGCCATCTTTGTTTACATAGAGTTATATAATGAAAACTTGTAGCGACTACTCCTCTGAAACTACTTGACGAATTTTCATGAAACTTCACAGGAATGTTGCTCTTGATGTCTAATTGATCCTAGCAAAATTTCAGGTCGGCCGGAAATTCAAGATGGCCGCCACTGCTAAAAATAGATTTTCAAAAAACAAGTTTGTAGCGACTTCTTCCTGAAAACAAAATCAATCAGTAGAGCTTCAAGGTCATTGACCTCTTGTTATTTTATATACGTGTGTACACTCATTATTGTACCCAATTTCAAAGTATCTGCTAAATATACAAATATTAAAATATTGACAAAATATCGGAGCTATTGCTATTTTAGAGACAAACTAGAACTATCACTGAAGATGATAAATATCCCCTAAACAGCACCTTGACCTACACCATAACTTAATAAGTATATATATAACATGCAATTGTAACCCCTTTATATGCACATCTCCTCTTGGTATAGAAGCTTCATGTAACATTTTATTGAATTCCACCCAGTGGTTTGTAAGAAATAGGCCGGACGAAATATGGGTTCCGGCCGACCGACCGACACAGACAGTGACTCCTATATACACCCTCTTCTTCGAAGGGGGGTATAATTACTATCAAGATTGCTTAAGTGGTGTTTTTGTTAGCAAGCAGAGTTATATAAACTATAATTCAAAACTTACTTTTGTTGTCGAACTCGACATTGTTCTCTGTTTTGTTCCTTCTTCTCCTCCGACCACTGCAGTCTAGATATTTGTTTTCGGACCCTTTCTTTTTCTTTGTAAGTTGTGTCATTTTTCAATTTCTCTCTATACCTATTTATAAGAAAAGCAGTCATCAACAATTGGGCAATATCAATGTTAACTATGGTAAATTTATAGGGAATTTATAGGCCTGGGTTTTGCATCCCACACATGGTCTTATTTTAGTGTACGTTGTTCCATGTTAGATGCCGAGCCCCGGTAGCTCAGTCGGTAGCGACGCGGGCTGTCAATCCAGGGGTTGTGAGTTTGAATCCCGGCTCGGCCAACTTTCTTTCCGACTGTCACAGGATGACCTTAGTGGTATGGCTAACTCAGGAAAGAATCAATGACGGTGAATGCATTTACATAAATTTAATGCAACTTTTAAAATATGTTTAATATATATACAATTATCTAAAAAAACAAGCGAATACACAAATGAACTATGAAAAGAATGTTCTCCTGAACGTTTAAGACGTTCTTAGTATTGTTATAAATACTGAATGTCTAAGACACTAAAGTGTTGTTAAAGCTATAACAATGTTGATCTAGCGCGATAACTGTGATGCGCGAGAGCTCATGAAGACGATGATGCGCGAATTCAATGGATGATTGTCATCAAATGCCTTCTGTAAGGGTTGATGACGCGATGCAATGATAGTTAATCTCCACTGAGATTGTGAATGATATTCCTCCAGTGAGGACTGGTAACGGGCCCACCTTGTGTCCCGGGGGTTGTCGTTAGTAAAACCTGGCTGCGCAGGTACGGGGACCGTCTCCACCGCTTGTAACGTTAGTCGTGGAAGCTTAGCTCCACTCCTGGATGGCTTATATCCTGGATGGCTTAGATCCACACCTGGATGGCTAATATCCAACCCTGGATGGCTTATATCCTGGATGGCTTAGGCTGTAATTATACATACGTTTTAGATGTCGGTTGACAAACATAACAATCTTGCATAATTATCATTACCCAAACAAATCATTATTCAATCAATATATGTAAGCTGTACTAATGATGAGTAGCAATGTATACATATTCTACAACGCCATGTATACGCTATGTACGTCGCTGTTAATCAATGCCCCTAATACATGTAATATAAACATGATCAAATAACTCATATATTACACTCACTGAGTTATGTATGCACGCATTTATTCTTGTCACTCATCTCATTGTTAACTAATGTTAACAATCGTGTATTACAATCACCGAGTTATACGCCAACGTTAACTAATGCACCTAATATCCACTGTTATCAAATTAATATTGTTTTACAATTAATGATCAATTACAATAATTACATCTAATAAAGTAACTTCAAAATCATATGCTAGTCTAAAGTTATGTTTGAGAAACATCAATGCTAACCGGATGTCGTAACCGCCAAACAAGATGGCGCCGCCCACTGAATACAAATATACGATAAAAGTTTGATAAAACTACTAACCACATGTTGCCTGTGAAATTTGCCGTCCAATCTCTGTTCCAACAAAGTACTATCGATTATCCCGGCGATAGCTAGAAGACAATGGGTTTTATAGCAAACATTACGCCCAAATCATTATTTGCCCCGTTCAGTCCGTGACAAACGTGGCTAAATCTACAGTATTGAATCTACACGCGAGGCCCTTATACAATTTTGCCGTTTAAGGATAATATACCTATACGTTTACATGCATTAGCACAAAACTAAACTTATGACACGGCCTCTCTGGTGGCCACTTAAAATGTGCACGCTTTTACGTGTTACATGAATAGATCATGAATATTGTGAAATTGTTTCAACTCGAACAATAGATTTTGGGTGTAACCGATACAAGAGCTATATACGACCAGTACGCTCTACCCGTGACATTTTGTGACAACATCTCCCCACTTAAAGAAAGTGCTACACTTTTAAAATTCAACAAAATGATAATTAATATTTACACGTTAAGAAACTATTAATTCTTCTGAGCAAATGAGCGACAACACGTACAAGCTGATCGCTCAATCGCTTGAGTATGTTAACTATTACCACTGCAGTTATAACCTAACTATAACATGTAATTACAATTTCACCACTATTCTACAATTGTACACTACCCTGTCGTACATATACTACTATTGTAAACTACACAGAAATACACTATTGTATTAAACCGGTCATTATGTGCGGCGACTTAAATAGTCTGCCCCAATATTGTCCTTTCCTCGGATCGCTTTAATTTTCATCCGGTAAGGCTGCAGAGTCAGTGCCCACCTCATTAACCTACTGTTAGCTACCTTTGCTTTATTCATATAAGCTAACGGTTGGTGGTCAGTCTCCAAGACAAATTCCTTACCAAAAACATATCGGTGGAATTTACTGACACCCCACACTACTGCAAGACACTCCCTTTCGATAACAGAGTAGTTACATTCCCGGGGTAATAGTTTCCGACTTGCGTAAGCCACGGGGAGACTACACCCATCTTGCTCTTGCAGTAGGACTGCACCCACCCCGATATCGGAGGCATCCGTTCTGAGGATAAACTCCTGGTCAAGTTCAGGTAATTTTAGTATTGGGGTTTTGACCAGACTCCCCTTTAAAGAGACAAAAGCTCGCTCCTGGCTTTCCCCCCAAGTTATCCTATTGGGTTGACCTTTCTTTGTCAAGTCTGACAAAGGTGCAGCTATAGCCGAAAAGTTTGGAATAAACTTCCTGTAAAAACCCGCCAACCCTAAAAATGACCTAACTTGTTTCTTTGTCTCGGGTCTTGGTGCTTCCTGAATTGCCTTAACCTTGTCGGGGTTGGGTTTCAATTTCTGGTCCCTCCCGACAACATGACCCAGACACTCTATATCTGCGTAACCCATGTGACACTTGCTAGGTTTTGCAGTCAGTTTAAACCGGCGTAGCCGTTCCAACAGATTACGTAGAGCCTTAATATGGTCTTCAAATGTTGTTGTAAACACCAGGATGTCATCTACAAAACTGTCTGTGTTGGACAAATCCTTCAGGACTTTCCTCATTAACCTACAGAATGTTGCTGGGGCGTTTACGAGACCAAAGGGCATGACCTTGAACTTAAAAAGTCCTTGCGAAGTTTCGAAGGAGGTCATCTCTTTAGCTCGGTCTGAAAGTGGGACTTGCCAATAACCTTTACTGAGGTCTAACTTGGAGAAATACGAATATCCCGCAAGTTTAGAGAATACCTCCTCAATATTAGGCATTGGCTCTGCATCAAAGATGGTACGTTTATTGAGCTGCCTAAAATCGATACAGAATCGAATTGACCCATCTTTCTTCTTAATAAGTACGACTGGGGATGAAAATGGGGCGTTTGAAGGTTCGATGACACCCAATTTCAACATGTCTTTCACCTCCTCATCAACAATTGATCGGGAGTGAAATGGAATGGGATACCCCTTAATTCTAATTGGTTCCCCTGATGTGAGTACAATATCATGTTGAACTCCATCTGTCTGCCCCGGGTTTTCGGACAAGACATCACTGAACTCCGAGAGTAAACTACCCATCTCTCGTTGCTGCTCTACACTAAGCATGCCCGATATGTCTACATCGGCTGCTGTCTCCCTACCTACACTAGTGGGAAAATACATGGGACTAGTGTCCTCACTACTGTCTTCCTCACTATCCTCAATAACTGCAACATTAACTACGGTTAACACCCCTTGTTGCACATTATCGGTTCTACTGATATACTCTTTCAGCATATTCGCATGAAAGGTCTTTAACTTTCCGTTTATCTCGATACGGTAATCCATAGTGTTCACTATCCCTCTAACGTAAAACGGACCTTTCCATTGTAATAACAACTTGTTATTGTCGGTCGGGAGTAACAGTAACACCTGGTCATCTATCTTAAACTTCCTAGCTCTAGCTTTCTGGTCATAGTACCGTTTATACTTGGTACTTGCCTTAACTAACTGACTTTGAGCTATCTTACAAGTCTCCTCTAGTTTCTCCTTCAGATCTAAAACATACTGATATGTAGTCTTAACCTCATCACTATCTACTTCACCTGCCCACATCTCTCTAAGAATCCTCATGGGACCTCTAACTGACCTACCGTACAATAACTCAAACGGAGAAAATCCTAAACTCTCTTGTGGAACCTCTCTAAATGCAAACAATAAAGCATTGAGATACTTGTCCCAATCTTTGGGTCTCTCGGTACACATACGCCGTAACATTTGCTTTAACGTCCCGTTAAATCGTTCGACTAACCCGTTACACATAGGGTGATATGGTGTTGTCATGATTTGACGCAAAGACAATAACCTGCTTACTTCAGCCATAAGTTCTGACGTAAACTGTGACCCACAATCAGTCAGCATTTCCTCTGGTACACCTAGCCTACTGAACATATCAACTAATGCCTCAGCTACTCTCTCAGTTTCAATTGAGGGCAATGCTACTGCCTCCGGATACCTAGTTGCATAGTCTACCATGGTTAAAATGTACCTATTTTTCCTATCCGACACTGGAAAAATTGGTCCAACTATGTCTACGGCTACCCGCTTAAATGGTGTATCTATCAGTGGCATCTGACCTAAATGTACTTTGGTCACTCGACCTTTTGGTACTGTCCTTTGGCATACATCGCAGGACCTACAATACCTAGTTACATCTCCACTAACGCCTGGCCAATAAAATTCTGCCAATACTCTATCTGACGTTTTCTTTACGCCTAAATGACCTCCCATAATCGACTCATGAGCTACCTTAAGCACTGTCGTTCTATACTGGGTAGGTACCACTAATTGGTGAAACTGTCTACTACCACTATCTTCAAATTCTCTGTACAATAACCTATTCTTATGTACAAACTTACAACTACCGGACCCTTTACACTTCTTCACTACACCATCCTTGGCCTTCACCTTACAAGGACCTAATGACTCGTCTTGAGTTTGTGCTTCTATAAACTCCGCTTTAGATATGTCTCCTACGGCTGCAGGAACCTTTAATTTTCTATAAGCCTGAGTTTGCTTCTGAACCTGCGCTCTAGTCTCTACGGCATTACTTATGCTACTTCTAAAATCGGACATTACCGGAAGTGCTGAACCATCTATGTTCCCTATCGTTAAATCATACATCGGGTCATCCATACATAGTGCCTCTGTAGTCCCTTTAAAGAAAGGTGTATCTACATCTATTCTCGCTATTGGCACGTGCTCTACCGACTTATTTAGCAACATACACGGTGACTGTTTACCTACCAACTGGTCATCCGTAACTAAACTACGCCTAACTACCACACCTGTACAACCTGTATCCCTCATTACAATTACGTCCGTGCCATTCACTCTACCATCTGCCGTTGGAAGATTTGCATACGGAAAGAGACATGTTCCGATCTTCGCCATTACACCATCCGCTTTAACACAACAGCTACTACTCTCGGTTTTAATAACCGGACTATTACTACCTCTGCCTCTACCTCTACCACGGTTTTGACCACCTCTACCTCTACCGAAATTCCATGGGTTGTTAAAACCTTGGTTCTGACTCCCTACATTGTTGTCCACTCTACTATTTTCACTAAAATTGTCTACGACAGCGGACACTTTCACCGCTTTCCTACACTCATGTGAAGCATGATTCCCATTACAGTGACGACAACGAATAAAAGGTCTACCTATGTTACCACTATTGCTACCTCCTCTAGAACCCATCGAACTACCTCCACCTCTATAGTTTCCACTCTGGCCTTTCTGTTTATGATCGTCCCCTTGCCTATCTCTAAAAGTTCTGTCTTTCGACACTACATTATGAGCTCCACCTCTAGCCTCGGCAAACTGATCTGCTTGTGTTGCCATTTCTCCTACACTAGTTAGTTTTCTTTCTTTCAGAAATAAGAACAGATCTCTACTACAAACATTGAATAGCTGGTCCCGCAACAAGAAATCTATGAGGCCCTGATAAGTCTGCGCTACTTTCCCTAACTCTAACCACCTATCTAAGTAATTTCTAGACCTACTAATAAACTGAATAAATGACTCGCCTTTCTCAGGCAGACAAGCTCTAAACCGCTTTCTAAAACCTTCTTCAGTTAGCTCAAATCTCTTTAAAAGAGCATCCTTTAACTTGTCATAGTCAAGAGCATCTACACTAGGTAATCTAGAAAATACATCTAAGGCCTTGCCTCTCAATAACGCACTTAAATGAACTGCCCACTTATCTTTGGTCCATTCCTGTAACTCAGCATAACGCTCAAACCGTAACAAGTAACTGTCCATGTTATCTTTGTCAGCATCAAAGTATGGTAACTTCGAACCTTTTACCTTCCCAGAATAACTATCTTTCCCTTCAGTTTTACTTTCCTTACTATGTGTCTTGGCTGCTTCCAACTCTAAAGCTAACTTATGATCAAACTCTTTTTGCTCCCTTTCCATTATCATCTTAGCCTTAGCTAGTCTACCATCTGTTTCGAACCTCTCATGTTCTAACTCTTGCTTCTCCCTTACTATTCTGCTTTCATCATCTCGCGTCTCTTTAGCTAACCTACCTTCTAATTCTAGCTTCTCTGTGGCTAGTCTACTTTCTTCATCTCGCTTCTCTTTAGCTAACCTACTTTCGAATTCTAGCTTATCTTTAACTAGTCTACTTTCTTCATCTCTTTCCTGCTTTGCTAATTCTCTTTCCTTAAGTCTAAATTCCCTTTCCCTAGCCTGTTCGTCTTTAACAAAGGTTCTAAGCTCCTCTCCAGCATACCCTAACTCCTTACCCATTTCCGTAAGATCCTTTATGGACGTCATGGTTATAGACATTGTGAACTACACACTACAATAATTACAATACACACGTCACTAATAATTCTACTCAACTAACTACTAATGGTAAGTCACTGTGTCCTCAGTAAATACCTGGGCATCATCATAGGACAAGGTACATACACATTTGTACTAGCGCTAACTCCTAACGGTTATGTATAGATAGTATCTAGCTTCCACACAACATATACACTACATAAAATATCTATATTTGATATTGGACATAACCTTAAACAATCATAGAAATGTGCATAACATGTACATGTATATTTACTTCTCCCATCAATATAAGTATACTCGAGTGTCACAACATGAGTAGAACGTCTTGTTCGCCAACCTAATTGGATACTATGTGTATATCAAGGGAGGTAAAACAAACACCCAAATTATTGAGCAAAAGTGCCTCAGACCCACTCGTGTAGACCACTGCGACCTCGCGCCAAGGAAAGAACGGACAAAACAACAGTTTGGACTCACCCTACCCTTGTCGTGTCTTGACTTGTCTTCCAAGCTGTGGCCGTGATCGTCGACAGTCGCCCTGATGGATCAGAGGGTGGTACACAATTCTAAAATAATAAGTAGAGATTTAGTATATCATAATAAAGATCACTTATTGATTCTTTCCCTCCGTAGTCGCCCAAAATCCCACTACTCTGAAAACCAGTTGTCACAGGATGACCTTAGTGGTATGGCTAACTCAGGAAAGAATCAATGACGGTGAATGCATTTACATAAATTTAATGCAACTTTTAAAATATGTTTAATATATATACAATTATCTAAAAAAACAAGCGAATACACAAATGAACTATGAAAAGAATGTTCTCCTGAACGTTTAAGACGTTCTTAGTATTGTTATAAATACTGAATGTCTAAGACACTAAAGTGTTGTTAAAGCTATAACAATGTTGATCTAGCGCGATAACTGTGATGCGCGAGAGCTCATGAAGACGATGATGCGCGAATTCAATGGATGATTGTCATCAAATGCCTTCTGTAAGGGTTGATGACGCGATGCAATGATAGTTAATCTCCACTGAGATTGTGAATGATATTCCTCCAGTGAGGACTGGTAACGGGCCCACCTTGTGTCCCGGGGGTTGTCGTTAGTAAAACCTGGCTGCGCAGGTACGGGGACCGTCTCCACCGCTTGTAACGTTAGTCGTGGAAGCTTAGCTCCACTCCTGGATGGCTTATATCCTGGATGGCTTAGATCCACACCTGGATGGCTAATATCCAACCCTGGATGGCTTATATCCTGGATGGCTTAGGCTGTAATTATACATACGTTTTAGATGTCGGTTGACAAACATAACAATCTTGCATAATTATCATAACCCAAACAAATCATTATTCAATCAATATATGTAAGCTGTACTAATGATGAGTAGCAATGTATACATATTCTACAACGCCATGTATACGCTATGTACGTCGCTGTTAATCAATGCCCCTAATACATGTAATATAAACATGATCAAATAACTCATATATTACACTCACTGAGTTATGTATGCACGCATTTATTCTTGTCACTCATCTCATTGTTAACTAATGTTAACAATCGTGTATTACAATCACCGAGTTATACGCCAACGTTAACTAATGCACCTAATATCCACTGTTATCAAATTAATATTGTTTTACAATTAATGATCAATTACAATAATTACATCTAATAAAGTAACTTCAAAATCATATGCTAGTCTAAAGTTATGTTTGAGAAACATCAATGCTAACCGGATGTCGTAACCGCCAAACAAGATGGCGCCGCCCACTGAATACAAATATACGATAAAAGTTTGATAAAACTACTAACCACATGTTGCCTGTGAAATTTGCCGTCCAATCTCTGTTCCAACAAAGTACTATCGATTATCCCGGCGATAGCTAGAAGACAATGGGTTTTATAGCAAACATTACGCCCAAATCATTATTTGCCCCGTTCAGTCCGTGACAAACGTGGCTAAATCTACAGTATTGAATCTACACGCGAGGCCCTTATACAATTTTGCCGTTTAAGGATAATATACCTATACGTTTACATGCATTAGCACAAAACTAAACTTATGACACGGCCTCTCTGGTGGCCACTTAAAATGTGCACGCTTTTACGTGTTACATGAATAGATCATGAATATTGTGAAATTGTTTCAACTCGAACAATAGATTTTGGGTGTAACCGATACAAGAGCTATATACGACCAGTACGCTCTACCCGTGACATTTTGTGACACCGACCATTGACAAAAGTCAATGCGACATGCGTCATTCGTCTTCCACCAATGGGCTAAGTCTATGTGGAAAAGCAGCCAGTTGCTTGGGAAGATTGTTGTGTGGAGTACTGGTGTTAGAAAACCAGGAAATGCATGAGTAGGTAAACTGTCCGCCGTGATATGACTGAGAAATTGTTAAAAACGGCGTTAAATCAGTGATCAGCTATCAAATAACTTGAAACATATTGTCAGGCTTAAATTCCAACAAGATTTATTTAGTACTCAGTTACATTAATATTTGTGGAATTCACATCTGGAAACGAAGAAAAATGTGACACAAATAATCATTTATTTTTATTACAATCAATGTACTTACATCTTTGCTCTTTCTGCTGGTGTAAGAGGTATTTTTGAAGGTTTGTATGTAACCTTTTTGTCGCGGTCACGAAGACACTGCAATAATATGTACAAAATTTATTGAAATGAAACTAACCAGTTTCACCTATAGATCTATCGCCAGAAATCGGAAATTGATTGTTTGGTATGTAGATGAAAATTGAATTTCAAGGCAAAAACTCCCTTTAAAGGCAACCTTAAATCAGTGACAATTTGTTTAAAAGTGGATGGTACAAAATGGTTGTAGCAATGTTCACAGTACATTCATATATTTAATCTTCATGATTTAAAATTGAAAAAAAAAAAAAAAATTGAAAAAAAAAAATCACGATTGCATAGATCTGGAGGGTTGGTAAGCATGAAGGGAAAGTTGTATACATGTGTATTGGCTAGATTTAACAAGTTACTCGAGAATTGCAAGCAAAACAGAAGTCCGTATAAATTGTTGTCACTCGTTAGTGGAATTTAAATGTCAAAAATAACGCGCGTGTATAGCTAGTCAACTTACAAGACATATGTGTTACTTGTGCATTTAAATATCTGTGTCCATAAATATTTAAGATAGTGTTACGTTTTCATAATGCTATAATTATTTATGAAGAAACACTAGTATAAAATTCTTCCGAAGATGATCGGCAGTTATGATTGAGTCTAAAATATTTAAAAGTGACAGTCAAATGTTTGTCCCGTGCACACAAAATACAGTCAATAAGTAATGCCCGTATGTATTCAAGTAAATTATTAAAGTAACATGTCATTGGTGTTGGTAAATGTCTTGTCTAAATCACCTTAAATATGATCAAATAACTTTAAATTACCAATGCATTTCTCCAAAGCAATAATTGATCCAAATATTGTTTAATGTGATCGGCCGTAATGTTTCAGCCTCAACTAATTCAAAGTGGCCGTCAAATGTTTGTCCCGTACACACAAAGTACAGTCAATAAGTAATGCCCGTATGTATTCAAGTACATTTTCACTTCAACATGTCATTAGTGTTGCTAAATGTATGCCTATATCGCATAACATATGATCAAATATCTTAAAATTATCAATGCATTTTCCAAAAGCAATAATTTATCTAAATTTGGTATAATGTGATCGGCCGTAATGTTTGAGCCTCAAACTAATTCAAAGTGGCCGTCAAATGTTTGTCCGCTACACACAAAATACAGTCAATAAATAACGCCCGTATGTATTCAAGTAAATTTACAGTTCAATATGTCGTTAGTGTTGGTAAATTTCTGTCTATATCGCATAAATTATGATCAAATAACTTTAAACTAACAATACATTTTTCAAAAGTAATATTTGTTTCAAATATTTCAGAATGTGATCGACCGTTACGTTTGAATATAGACTATTTTAATTTGCCAGTCAAAAGTAACTTTCGTATGTAAACTATTGTGTCAATACGTAACTGCCGTTATCATTACGTAAATTTTCTTTCCTCCAGCTGCGACTCGTTTTCTTGAATTAAGTTAAATTAAATAAGTTTCTGATTAATTAGTGTCCAGCTGCGATATTGCATTAATTGTTTGAGCGTAGTACTTAAACAATTCAAAATACGATCGCCAGTTACGCCTCCTTGTTCATAATCAGTCCAAATAGTTACTCCCGTGTCATAAACAATCATAACACGGCGTGGTTAAATGTTATGAACGCCTTTGCGTATTGAATTTGTATTTTTATCGATCATTATGAAGTACAAAAGATTGTCAATTACGTACATTGTGCATGCTTTTCGAAATCACAATGTATTTTTTTTTGTAACGGCAGTTACCCTGAAAAATGTATGGACCGACATTAAAAACTTACCATAGACTCCGCCATCATCGCCAGGAAAAGAATGAGACACCACGTGTAAAGAAAATATCCTCGATTTCGTACAGATGACGTAATATCTCGAATATGACGTATCTGCATATTTGATTAAGAATGGAAAATTCCACTACACACGGACGTTACGATATGGACAGACATACAACGCGTGATCGTAAAATGGTTTTCTGAATGGAAAATTTCGGGAAAGTCAAAATATTGTGCCATTTTCATGACGTGAACATATCATTTAACCCATCGATGAATATAGCGTAAAAGAGACATTGTTGCAAAAGGAATTAAAGTTCACTGAAATTGGTATTTTTTTGGACAGACGCCATTACGCCCGTTTTACATTTTTTGAAGCTTGTCAATTCTATTTTACCTTACGATTATTATATAAAAAAACGCATACATGTAGAAATAAAACATTTTATTTTCAATATAAATTCACTAACTTCCATCAACACCACATACAATTACACACGAGTTGGTTTTGACACGACACCTTTTCCGCGTGACTTAAGGAGTATTGAAATCATGGACATATTTTTTCAAATTTAAAAAAAATATCAAATTATGAAATTTGACAAACTTCAAGTTGTCTCTACTATACACTTACTGTCAGTAATAACTAAATACTCATAATATTATAGCTTTATTGCAATACAGAAAAATATTTTAGTTCAAAAAGTGATGGACGTTATTCTTTCCATTTATCTGAAAATGACCCATATTTAAGAAATGATAAATACATACGTGTGTTTTATCGGCGAATAATATACATTTAGGAGTTCGGATGTGTAGTAATTAATTACTCGCATCCGAACGACTACCTGTATTTTATTCACCGATAAAATACAGGTACGTATTTATTATTTCGATTCTAACCCAACAATAACCCCATTGTTTACGCTATTGTGGGGGCACTATATATTATCTCGGAGGTCAAGGTAATCAGGCTGCTATGTTTACAGGCTGTTCCATTGGGCGCCCCTGTATGCAAAGGTCTGCGCAGTACAATATGTTCAAATACACTACCAAGTGACGTCATCAGGGATGAGAATGAGAAATTTTATTTTCAGGTGCAGGGCAGAGCCCTGCTCAGGGGGTTCAGGGGGGCTTCGCTTCGCCCCCCTGAAGCCAGAGCATTTTTAGCATTACAAACCTGCTTGATTGCACTAAAATCTGCTTTAAAACAGTTCTGAAGTAAATAAGAATACTTACATGTATAGACTGTACTTGAGACAATCCAAGTTAATATGTCAAATAGTAAAATCACAAAGTTCATCTGAAGTTCAAACAGTACGATTTTCATTTCAAAGTCTCCTTTGGCACTCAGTCTTTAGCAATGTTTTTAGTCAATGCAGTTATGTACAAAAAAGCCATAGAATAGTCATCAAAGTTCACACATCTGTCTTGTCATGACAATTTGCCTAAACTGACATGTGTGTACACCATGTATTGTGTGTCTATTGACGCGGCTTTCTTTTCTTTGCCAATGCCTCTAATGTCTGCTGCATAGATTTTCGCTTCTGAGCTCGCTCATGAGCCAGTCTGGCCACTTTGACTGCTGCCTCCTGTTTCCGTCTTTCAGCTGCCCTGGACTGCAATTTCTCTTTCCTATGCCTGAGAGCTGCCAGTTTCTCATCTTTCTGTTGTTTTAGCATTTCTTTTTCTTTGCCATATTCATTTGCTGATGACTTGAAATTGATCATGCTTTACATCTCTCTTCTTGAACATGTCAAGTGCTGTTGTCTCCCTAGACTTCAGTCCATAGCGCACAGTTTGCATGGCACTGTAGGTTGATGTCCTCATCCTGGTGGACCGGATGTCAATGACATCACCCATGGTGTTGAATGAGGATTCCACCATGGGACCATGGAAGCAGGACAGGCAGACAACTACCATTTTACAAATGGCAGGGTACTTTCCTCCTTTGATCAATGGCTTCCACCAGCTGTCTATACGATCTCCAATCTCGGAAAAATTCAGAAACTTATCCACTTGATATCTGCGGACTTCAAGAGGCAAGCTCTCTTTATCCTGCTCAGTAAGAAATGACTCCAGATGTGTTCCTAGTTTCTCCAGTGCAGTTTCCGTCGCTGCATGTCCTCTTGCCTGGGGGTCAATGGCTGACATGCATCTCAGAAGATCATTTGACAATGGCAGCTTCTTCTGCATATGTGAAGCACATTTCACATAGGCTGCAGAGACATTGTTCAGGAAACTGGACACAGTCTTGTCATCCTTGTGGATAGTCTTCATAATTTCTGTTGCCTTTTTCCCCACAAACATCTGCTTTATCCCCATGAATTTGCCGTCAACACACTGCAGGTCCAATTTCTTCAGTGATTTGGCAGTCTTGCTGGTGATAACTTCAGGCTTGAGAAAACAAGCAAGGAAGTCCCTGAAGACCTGCTCCTGTTTGTCGTGTAATAAGTGTATAAGAGGCTCCTTGGTCTGAAACAGGCACACATACTCTTTAAGAATGGGAAGAACAGCCAGGTAGAAGCCTGTTATCAAGAGGGTCGTCTTCTTTGAGATGATCAGCTTCTAGGCTATCCGTAGTTTTCTCTTTCTCCCATCTTCTGTAAGTTTCTTCAGAGACAGCAGTCTCCAGATCTCCTTGATGCGATCAATTCCTTTTCCTGACACATTCCTGTCGGCAAGCAACTTCAGAGCTGGTTCCTTGTACAGAGCGTGGTCGTCTTTCTTCAAAAAACTGAAGTAAAATGTGATGAAGGCATCCATCATCATCATGTTGTTTATACAAGCATCATAGCATGAAAGCCATCTGTGGTTAATGAAGCATTCTGGCATTGTGAATTTGATTCCCAAGATGACACACACTTCCTCAAACATTTGCTTCAGATCTGGTGACCACTTCATGTCGTTGTGCAGATCTGACTGAAGGTATTCGACCCAGTTGCCAAAAGGGGAACAAAATTGCTTACAGGCATTATGGATGTGGTGGCACGAGTCACCATCCACATCCAGAAGCTGAGGTGCCTTCCCCTGACGAATTCTGGTCTCCAGCCCCGACTTGCTTCCCCTCATCACATTGCAGGAATCCATCAAGATGGACACACAGTTTTCCCAGGGGATGTTGTGTGTCATGAAGAAGGAGTCCAACGTCTGGAGCAAACTTTCAAAGTCAACACGAATAACTTCTAGTGATGACAGATGCTCTACAACAACCATCTCGCGTTCCTGACAATAGTAGCTAGCCAGAATAGCTAAGACACGCTTGTCACTATTGCTAGTACTCTCATCAATGTTTAGTGAGAAGGGTGTGGATCTCAAGGCCCCCAATGTGTCCTGCAAAAAGGTTTTTGCCAGCCCAAATCTCATTTTGTATGAAGCAGTCGTTCGTTCTTAGCTGACGTGGTTAAGTGCCTTTGGATCCTTCGCCAGCTCTCTTGCAGTCATCAGCAAGACAGGCGCCATGGAGAGAGGTAATGAATGTTCCGCTATCACTCCCAAGATAAGAGCCTGTAAATAAAAAATAAATAAATCCAAATGTAGAATGAATAAGTGTGTGTGACAACAACAAACTGAGCTACTATAGAAAAAGTATTGCTAAAACTTAAATATTCTCTTAGAAAATGTAGAAAGAATATCAATTGAACATGCACATTTAAATTAAATATGCATGTTCAATAAATTAAATGAACCAAAGTCAAAAAACATTTTTCACTCGAAGATTCATAGACACATGTACTATAAACCTGTCAGTAAAGAGCCATAGAAAGATTCTAGTGGTAATTAGAAACTGTGTGTGTGTGTGTGCATGTTTGTGCATGTGTGTGTGCATGTGTATGTGTGTATGAGTGTTACATTTATCTGTAAATGAAGTGTTTTGAGACAAAAAGAAGGGAAAAGTACAGACTACTAACATGTATGCAGCAATTTTTCTATGCAGCAGTTCAAAGCAGTAAACAAAAGTACAAAGAAGCAAATATTAATATAAGCTCTTGAAAATAGTTGTGATTCAGGTAATACAACTTAAGAAGATTTACAAAAAGTAGAGATCAGTTACGACACATACCTGAATCACAACTATATTTCAAGCCTTCATGTAAGCAGAAGACATACACCAAAGCAATTACTAATTGATACGCTAAACCCATGAAACCATAACCAAAAAGCGTGTTTACATGTACATGTATGGTTATATGCAGAACTAGAAAAAAACACCGTTACGTCAGTGTTTGTGTTTTTAACCTGATAAAAACAGAAATCAAAATTGAAATTCTCAATACACCCCTTTTCTCTGACATATGATACATATATAAATTAAACTAAAAAATGAAGTTATAAATTGAAATTGAAGTCACAAGATCAAATTTTAGAATTAATAAAAATAATAATAATGCAACAGGATTCATACAGACAAGCACAGATAAAATTTCAAGGACAGTACCGAAATTTTCAAGCACTCTTACATAGAGTAACCTACACTTACCACACATGAAACACTGTCTGATGCCATCCCCTGCACTAATCACATTTTATGCAATAAATTTTCTAAGTTCTTTTTTACTTTAAAAAATTCGGGCAGGACCTCCGGCCACCTAGAACCTTTTCAACCCCATTCCCAGAGACTCATGACCAACTGGTACATGTATATGCATGCATTATGTCTCTCCCCTTTCCCAATAAAATAGGAAAAATTTACAATTCTATAAAATTCTCATATCAAAAATATTTTTGTTTACCTCGGAGTGAACTGTCCTGTCGCCCAATGGAACCAGTGGCTTGGAATTAGTAGTCTCCGAAGACGTTGTCGTTGTCAGTTGGGTCAAACTTTGGCCTGCCGTCTGTTGGGTGTCAGCTGATTTGAAAGCCGAACCCAGCGAGTAGTTAGTCCGTCTCATAGCAACTTTCTCGCAATGTTTCTTTCCTTTGGAATGCTCTGTCAAAGCAACGCATCCTCGGGAACCATAAGCAAGTATGTCATTGCAATACAAGCATTGCGCCTTTCCCGGGACCTCACACTTGCCGATGTAGTCGCTCAATATTTCAGTCACCACTTCCTCTTTCTTTCCGATTCGTACGGTCAACGTCACCTTCTTATCAAGCCATGCCCAACGAAATTTGTTCTTGACATCCTTATCTATCTCTAGAACGGCAGCCTCGTCGTCTTTTGTAACTAATTTCACCATTTTCGCAGCATGAAACTTGTAAACAATAGCTCGAACAACAATGAACATGAGAGAACTGGCGCATTACGAAAATAAGAAAGCTTGTTGCTGATTGGCTCGCTAAAATAACTCAACCAATCACGACGGTCGGTACATATTCGGCATTGAAGACAGCGTAAGTTGTCTCCCTTCATCTATAGCGACTCCCCAGTCAGAACAGGTGCTCCGACAGTGTATTACGCGCGGTAAAAGAACAGATTATGCATCCTTACCCCCCCCCCTAAATATTTTCTCACCGGATTTAGACGTTTCAGAAAATTGACCCCTGGGGCTATAGAATCCGCGGATCCGAGGAAAATTCTCATCCCTGCGTCATGTAATGTGGCACTTCCAACGGATGAAATATACGCGGGGAATTTACGGAACAGGTGTATTTTATCGTAGAATAACATACAGCAGTCCCTATTGTTTGTGTATATGAAAAACTGCGCAGGTCATGTTAGATTGATTTGATAATTGAAGAAATAGACATAATAAGGTACACTAATGTGTTTTTTGGTGATAATTGAAAGGCACCTCTTACTTAGTTTTCTTTTTTTTTTACATTTGCTGAGTTTAAGGTGAAAGACCTTACCATTCTATTGCATATAGATTAAAAAAACTTTGCTGCAGTCTTTAAATTTTAATGTGATATTCGGCAATTTGGAGAGAATAAATAAATGATGCAAGATGACAGGTCAGTAATAGCTATATATGCATGTAGATTACCATACTAGTGTTGGTACGTTATTGTTCATTATAAACAATAGCCTAGTACTTTTACTTCTATTGTATATATCTGTGTTAACTTAAGGTTTTATGTGACAGGAATCAAAAAAGATCTACAACTTACTTCTCCAGGATTTTCTTTACATTGTCCTGTAAGTTCAGCCCACCCACAGTGGAAAGTCTGTTAATCTAAGAAAAGAAAAAAAGATGCAAGTAACTTTGCTAATAATAATGTATAATCCTTTTAAATGTGCACAGTTCGTACCAAAAACATGCAACAGCTGGATTAATCTCTTTTGGTATAAAGTCGCTGTTGTTCTTTATGTGGTGCATGTCATCTGTCTAGCAGGCAGTGTTTTTAAGAAACCAAAACCTACACCAACATGGCAGATAGACATTTTGCCTCACAATGCGGCAAAAAAGCAACAAGGATTTAATCAAATGTTCATTTAACCATTACCACATCTTCAAATGATTTCAAGATTGGAATAATCGGATGGACACAATGTATCTGCCATTCAATTAACTAAGTTCAAATCAGCTAGATACATATCAAATTCTGTCGCTTATCATCATGTTTTAATGTCTTCTCCAAAGCACCAATTTTTTTTTTTTCAAATCCACTTACATGCATCTTTTTGCCAGCTTTTCTGCAGGAATATTTCGTAGTGCCGGACATAAAATATTTGAGTTATCAAATTTAAAGCTCAATAAGCTCATTTCATTGATCCAAAACCAGACATTACAGCCAAAATATCTCAAAAAACTTACTTTCTTCCGACATCGGGTATGCGCTGGTCTTTTGCCGTTTACTATTGCTTGGTGTTTCATCTTCCATTGGAGAATGTGAACGCCTCGTATGTTTGGATCGTGAATTGGATCTAGACCTATACGATCTGCTGTGATGCATCCCAGCATGAGAACATGAATTTGACTGTGACTATGACATGTTTGTAGACCTTGACCTGTGGTATTTGGATGGTGTTTTGTTCATAGATGACACTGACCTATACCTAGACCTGGATGGTGACCTACTAGCAATGCTCCAAGTTGGAGATCTGGACCTGTATCGTGATGAAGATTTATGCAGAGGTGATCTATTCCTAAAAGAGTGAGATCGTGAACGTGACCTGCCTGTGTCAAAATTTGACGTAGAGCTTGATTTCATGGCCTTGCATAATGGAGACTGAGACTTACCCCCTGATGGTTGAGGATTTTGTACTCTTATGTTAGAGCTTGTCAGGCGATAAAGGCTGTGAATGCAATCTGGAATGTGACCTAGTCAGGCGCGAAATTGGAGACCTTGGGATCCTAACAGATGTAGATGCAGATCTACTGACTGATAATTGGGGCTGTGTAAGTGAGTCTGATCTAGATACAGGTCTCTTAACAATGAATGGGGACATTGACCTTGATCTGGATCGTTGAGAGACTGAGTTTGGAGACCTTGACATCCTCTGAATAGTCTTAGATGTAGATCCAGATCTACTGACTGATGGTTGGGGCCGTGGTAGTGACTCTGACATAGATACATGTCTCTTAACATTTTTTGGGGAAGATGACCTTGGTGTGGAGCTTTGAGAGAATGACGTCTGTAAGTCCAAGTATTTCGGTTTAGCTGGCGAAACTGGGAGGTAAATTTTGCCTAAAAAATAAAAATAAGAACTGTTGTTGCATTTATAGTTTAAGTCAGTTCCTTTTATTTCATTTAGTATACAATATACACTCTTAAATAGTGCTCCATTTAGTGTTGCTGAACTGCATTTTGTATTCAAACCATTTTTTGAATCAATCAGTGGTGACCTAATCCTTCTAAACGTCGTCTCGAAATTAAAACGGACGATCAAAACGTCTATTCATACATGTATATTCAGCTTGTACTCTAAAATGCATATTGCACATGAGCCATATATAGAATATAAAATTTAAGGCTAAAATAAATATTTTAATGTTAAATTTTGGCAACAATCAATGTGTTACTAGTGTTTTGATTTTTCAAATCCTATTAAAGGAGTTAGTTTCTTTAGGCATAAATGTAGAATTTCAATTTTATAGCATTCAAATATTTTTCTTGTGAACAAGTATGCGCCGAAGCTGTTGTACATCCGAAAGCAGTTGCTCATATGTACCAATTAATCCTTCAAATCAGGACAAAATAAACAAAAACATTACTTGATTTTGGGACCATTTTATCAGGTTCTTCAGGCAGCGTCATTTCATTGTCTTCGTCATGAACACCTTTTAAAGAAAGAAACTTTGGGTTACAACAACATTTGTCAGAGTAGCTTGATATATTGACAAAGTTGGAACACTGAAAGCATCTATTAATTGACGTCCACTAAATATAATGAAATATATACTTTATAAACAATTAATCAAAAAACATAACCTTTTAAATATCATTTTCAACTTATCTTTTTTTTACTTTTCAATGAGATATATGTGTGCACATTTTATATATTTAGTCATAATTTCATGTTTTTGCAGAAATCAAAGCAAATATTACTAAACTGATTAATTTGACTTCATAGGACTTTCACATCTAATATATAATGAATTTAATACATATGTAGATTTGTCATTCTGCAAAAAATATCCTTGAATTTGTTACTAGTCAATGTGCCTCTCATGTTCACATCTCGCTACGTTATTATTTAACGTAACATTTGATTTAATTTGAAGTTGACAACGATGTCAAGGTTACAATTGGTGCCCCAGTTTTAAGGTTATGAACCCGATTGCTTAAAAAAAAATCACCGCTAAAAAAGACTTTGGGTAAACATTTTCCAGGCAGGGAATATGAGCTCATGTTCCCAGTCAAGAATCAAAATAATTAATAATGTCCATTTACCATGTTTACTTAAAACTTTCTTCAGAACGCTTCTCAACAGCAGCAGCCTACATTTTTTTAAAAATACTTGAATAACCATTTGTCAAAAAAAACAGTCAATAACGTGAGATGTTTTTATACGTATTTCATGTCTTCAAACGATTATCAAGATAAAGCAGGTTTTTGTAGTGCTGAACTACATGTACAATAGTATATATTTACATTCTTTTTAAGCCTGTACCTGTGACAAAGTCTTTAAATGCCTTCTGTCTTTTTCTTTTATTTTCATTGTCAGTGTCAGAGTCGCTGTTTTCCATAGCAGTTGTCCATTCATACGCCTCACAAGCTGAGTGACTCTCATAAATAAACAGTTTGCAATGATGTATTAAATATTAAATAATCTATTAGTAAATTTATTATAAAGCAGCTCTATGTTTCTTATAATGTGTGCCTGACAAGTTATGTTTTGTTACCTCCAATTCTTGAAAAACTGTCATGGGGAGGTGGTCAGGCAAGAAAACAGTTTGAATCCACCTTATACGTGTTAACAGTTTTGAGCCATATATCTACGAAGGACATTCAAGAGCGATTTCATTGTTTTGTTTTTGCAATAAATGGAATATCAAGCATATCAATTAGGCCAAAAAAATAATGTGTGGTTCTGGTTACCCAACCGACCCTACTCTTCCTTTTTTCGGATGAAGGTAAGGAAGTACATGGGGCGAATCATCATACTCAGAAAGGGACGCAACTGTCACAGGAACAGCAACTGTCACAGGAACAACAACTGTCACAGGAACAGCAACTGTCGCAGGAACAGCAACTGTCACAGGAACAGCTAAATGCAATCCTGATGATTAATCGGAATATAATTGACATTTGCAGCAATAAAATATTTCGCTAACAAAAATAAACTATACTTTATTCCATTTATTTATCATGTATGTATATTTTCACGTGTCATCTCGAGTTTTGAGGAGACATACAATATATTATGAAATTTAATGTAGTATGATGTACTGTACCTGATCTCATCTTAATTTTAACGAGACGGAAATTCCTCCATTTCTCAGTTGGCTCCCGTTTCTCTTTTATTGCCTTCTCAGCAAACACGCCAGAAGGCCAAAACAAAAGATCGTCTTTTATCCAATTCAATGGCACAACACCTTTCTCCTCATGATCTCCCTCTCTCCAAACAGAACAGACCCACATACTTGAAAAAAATAATATAACATTTTAACTATTTGCTGCTGATTTGTTTTATAGCTGTCATCTAAACGAAACATCCGAACGAAACATCAGAATACATTGTCAAAGAAAATGGTAGCAGCATTTTTTTTCACGTACATTTTTTATGGTTCAATTCTCTATGTATACTCTATCAAGGTTCTATATGCATATATGTGATCCTGTAGTTCTGTATGCATGAATCATTTATATTAACTAATTGGAGAAAATACCAAAAAAACAATATTAAAATAAAACAAGCAATAAAATATTTCCAGCAGGTTTTTATTTCCCAGATCAATACCTGGTGGACAGCAGGGCTAAACAAATATTTGTTTAGTCACTAGCCCCGGACAACTGACCCTGTCAAAAGTGTGACTAGCCCCAAAAATAGTGTCACTAGTCCTGATTTTTTTTTTATATTTCTCAACATGTTAAAGCTGCTTCATTTTAATGGATTCAGATACTTATTACACTCCATTACACATGGTAAATTAAAACTGAAACAAGTCTTATCTATGAAAGATTGTCAATTTGAACATAATACAAATTCTCACAAGTTACATTGTATGCCCATCTCTCAAGACCAAATGAAAAAATATACAGCTTTATCTTTTATTTAACAATTTCAAATTGTTTGAACGTAATGTTGCTTTAGAATAACGTAATTGTTCTTTTCTGACCTAAAATGACGTCCTAACGAATAAAGGATGTGACATGTTAGATAGAAAATTCATGCCACTTACATGCCAAATAAATGTTACATGCACAATTTATTTAGAATAAAATTCCAGAAGTCAGCAAATGAACATTTACCTTAAATCTCTTTTCCTATACATCATGTAACAAAGGAAGCAGCACATATCCCTTCGAATGTGGCAGACAAACAACTTTATGCAGTATTTCATCCTGTTCAATCAATCTTCTGCACATGCAGTTGAAATCTTTTGCATACACAATGTTGATGAGTTTTGATTCACATGGTTCTATGAAGAAGTTTTCTGTTTGAATTTGCCGTAAAACATCACACAAATATTTTCCATCATCTCTCTTCTCTTTTATAAAGACAAAATCCTCATTCAACAAAAGAAAACATCTGTTCCACCTTTTTGTCGATATGTGCGTTATACCAGACTTCACTACTTTACTGTTACCCCCAGAATACTCTACTTCCGCAAGTCTTTTGATAACCTGTGCAATTGGGTTATTTGCATCGAACTAGACGCTTGATGGTCTGCAAATGATTTTCAAATGAAAAAACGGAAATTTCTTACAAATAACACTGGAAATAGCGAACATCATCTGCTAAATGTTTCAGGTTAAACACATTGTACACTGTGAATAGCTCACTATAAATATCTTTGCTTGAGTCTACAAAGTATTTCAATAACTGCTCTGCATAATCTACATACACTGTTCTCTTTCGGTCACTGGAGTCTAGTAATATGGAAATTGCAACAGTTAAAGTAAGGAAATGATCATATACCTTTTTAGACAACATTTTTTTCAGAACAACTGGGCCTGTATAGAGTAGAAATTGCCTAAACTCTGTTGCCTTCCATCTTTCTAATTTCGCTAGTGATCTTGGCTGTCTAGCAAATTCTGATGGCAATGAGACGAAAGATTGTCTGAAATTTCACTTAGTTGCCGGTACGACAACCTGCATTCCTTAGGACCTTTTTGCTAAACCAAAGAATTCGTTTTACAACGCCAAAGCAAACTAGATGCATATAATCCAAAGAAAATCCTTTAACACAATCAATTCCAAAGTTGGAGAGCGAAGATTCACCAATTTGATGGTCATCGTAGTTCCTTGCCAAAAATGCAACATTGGTCCTTTCTGGAAAGTTTCGAACTGCATGTATAATTATACGATTGTTTTTCCAGTAGCCTTTGATGTTACACCTCTCACAAGCAAAGTAGCCTGTATGTCCTTTGATGCATTTTAAAAATGCTCTTGCAGGTGCATCGCAAATAAATGCTTTAAGACTAAATCGCAACAATTTGTCTTCATGAGTCACACCATTTTCACTTAGTTGCTGAAATTCATTAAGAAAATCCTCCAGAAAGTCAGGAAGTGAATTTGGTTTTTCACCATCATAAAAGAGTGCTACTAAGAAAGGATCAAATTTGCTGAAACTACATAGAATAGGCCAGAATTGAGTTCCAGATGACTTAAATAATGGTATTCCATCAATATTTATCAGTATATCAATGTGATCATTTTGTTCAACAAATGTCGGATCCTCTGAAAATAATTTTGAAATTCCAATCTCTATACAAAAGTAGGAATATTTCCCTCCACATTTATCTTCTGCCTGAACATTTCTCAGAGTTTGTAGTAGCGTTCTAACGTCTTTAGGAAGCCTGTGACCTTCACTTCGTGATATTTCAAGCAGTTCATTAATACCTGATCTGGTGCATTTGTTTTTAGTGGACCAAGAAGCAATTTTTCAACAAGGCTCTTCTGGTCATCTTCGATGGTGTGGTCAGAATCACCAACCGTATCCGAAGATTCTACTGCATCTCTTAATCCAAAGTCAGATTCTATGTCTGAATCCCCATCACTAGATGATGAAGTACTATCCCCAGGGCCATCACTAGATGATGTATTACTAGCCTGAAAATTGTCTCTCTGATCAATAGGTTCAGGCGTTATGTCTTCCCTTTGGCTCTGATCAGTTGCACTGTTGATCAATAGGTTCAGGCGTTATGTCTTCCCTTTGGCTCTGATCAGTTGCACTGTCGTCACTGCTGCTTCTGGCAAGTGCTACTGCTGTCGTGTCAGCATGACATTTCCTCCAGTGCCTCTTATACGACATTTATATCACCTAAAATGAAGACAACTTCCTTGTATCATGCAATTACAAATAATTAACAAAATGTTTAATCTGAAACTATATCTAACCAACAAAATCAAGCATTCAAGAACTAGATCATGCACATTTGTATTTAATGGCATAAAAGTCCACTGGTCTCAGTATAATAATAAGGGCCCAGTTGGCCAAGGTCTAGGGCTGTCGGACATTTTTTGAATATTTTGTTGATCATAGAGTGTTATATAAGAAATTAAAGGTCTTGAAAAATGCCGAACAATGATGTTACTTTTATCAAGATAACTTTATTGGTTAGGGAGAAAGGTGCCAATTTCTGCCAATATATATACCTAGTCCAATCCATCAATTTTATCATTAAACTGTGTTGAAACACCTTAATTTATATATGTTTACCTATGGGATCATTCTGACAAAGTTTTATGTCAATCTTCTCAGCATTTTAGAAGATAGTTGATGATTATAATTGTCATCGGACAATGACTGATTACAAGTCGAGTTCACAAACCAAAAACACTGTTCACTGATGTTGTCTATAATGCAACAGTTTCATTATTGATCTTACATAATAGTTCAGTTCTTATATGAGTATCTGCAGAGCAACACTATTAACATCAGCATGTAGATGGTGGTATGTGTATACTGCCTCATCTCCGTCATATGTGATGTTGAACCTGTTCGGCAATGACGGGACCTGAAATCATATGATATAATATGAATGTGTTAAAATCATTTATAATAAGTGAAAACGTTCCAGCTGTATGTTAAGATAAATTTACTGAAAGGAATCCTGGGATAACTGCATAGTTTTGTTTTATTTCTGAACAAGATTTATACGGTATTATTTCGATTACCCAAGCTTTCTTGTTTGTTCCAACATAGTTAAAAATCAGAACTACACCAGAAAATATTGCACCTATAAATTGTTAATTGCATGCACTAGTAGATATTAAATGTTCGTGTCTTTTCTCTATGTTAAATGATTAAGATTAAATATGAAAAGTCAAGTATGCTTGACAGACAACATCTAAACACAGAACTACCTGCGAAATTACTTCCCCTGTGTACCATTCATCCTGGCCATTTTTGGTAAATCGGTGTCGCACCCTCTTCCCTACCAAGATATGTTTCGTACTATCAACATCTTTAACAATCGCCTGTTTCACCAGCTCTTTCAAGTTTTCAGTTAACACTTCCACTGTTAAGTTTTTCCTGCTTTTAGAAAATTAAACACTGATTTGTCAATAGGAATTTGTTGGAGGACGTTTTTCCTAAATCGCAACTGTGCTTTTAGAGCATCAGTTTTTTCACTGGTTTTCTGGTATGACAGTAGCATATTATCAACTTCAGTTTCACTTTGCCATAAGCCATGACTGATAATGTCTTTAGTGTACTGTTCTTGCTGTCAACTTCTCCCGACTTGCTGCTTCTTTTTTTCGAATTTGCTCTTGTATCGTAATTCTTTTCGTTCTTCAATTTCCATCAACCTTAATTTGTAATTTTGGCGCATTTTTTTCACAGATTTTGATGCTTTCTTAATTAACACCTGTTTGTCATTTCATTTTTTGAGTCCAACCAGTCCATAGTTTTATTATTTAAAAACATGATGCAAGCTTCTGCAGCCAGGGTACTCATGTTGGGCTTTGTCCCTAACAGATGATCCAGCTGTCCAAAGAAACTTTCGGCATAGCAAGACGTTTTGAGTGCATTTTTAACTTTATCTCATTTCAGCAGACATGTCATTTAACTTTCCACCAGGTAAATGGTCTTCAAAGAGTTTTTTACTGACTGTACACAAGGTTGGAAGTAGCACTTGAAAAAACACTTCAACTATAGTGTCATACTGATCTAAAGTTACCAGGGAAATGTAAATTTCATCTTTTTCAATGTATGTGTTATCTGCAAACATAAGAAGTTCTCCATTCATAAATGACTGGATATTTTTTGATGAGTCATCAATAAATGTAACAAGTTACAGGTATTTTTCATTCATACCAGTCTTTGTCTTCTAATACAGTCCACAGTGGGCATGTCACGAGTTTACTAATCAAGCCTAATGCTTTGACTCCAGCAACAAACTCTGATGTTTTCAGGTCGAACAAAACAGACTAACAGTTGGTTGCCAGCACCAAAAGAAATATAAAAAGATCGGACAGGGAAAGTAGCATTCAAGGAGGACAGTAAACCACAAAACACAGAAACAAACACGCAAACAGACAAAGAAGAAGGCAAAAGCAATAATAAATGCAAACGACATCACAAACACAAAAAGAGTTGACAATAGGGCTACCGCCTTGGAACGGTCAGTGGCAAAGTAGGCCACTGTGGGTTTAAACCGGTTCTAGGGTGCACCAAACCTCACACTTACCCTACTGTCATCCCATTAAAACAGGACAGTGTAAATAAAGAAATCCCCGCCATGATCTAATCTCTAACCAACAAGGCAGCATCAATAGGCAATATAAGTAAAACACAAATATGCTCGTGTAAATATAATACAAAAAAACAATAGCCTAGAAAGCCACAATGAAGGTACTCAATGACTTTGCAGAAGCCAGAGCAGTAAGAGAATAAACCATTAAGGGCACGACAAGAAAGATCATGGACAAACATCAAACGCCACCTTCCCAATGGGTGTGTCTGATGCAGACTTTGTTTCAATGTCTCTTAGCCCCAATACCCATAATGTGCCATTAGAGTCTGCTGCTTCATACCCCATAAACTTAGATACAAACTTTGTCAGGTATGGTACCACCGTTTATAGACAAATTGTTGGTATCCCTATGGGTACAAACTGTGCACCACTTGTCACAGATTTGTTTTTATTTTGCCATGAAAGAGATTTCATGTTGAGTCTTTCACCAGACACCCAGAAGATGTTATTGAAGCTTTTAATGACACCTCTCGGTATCTGGATAACATACTGAACATTGACAACCCTTTCTTTCCAACTATGGTTGATAATATTTATCCTAAAGAACTTCAGCTTAATAAAGATAATATATCTGATAATAACGTTTCTTTTCTTTATTTAGATCTCTCGATTGAAAATGGTCAGATAATTAGCAAAATCTATGACGAGACATTTTTAGCTCTACTGATCAGAGATCAGCAGAGCTTATGCCGTGGTGCGGCGTCCGTCTGTCCGTCCGTCCATCTGTCTGTCTGTCTGTCCGTCTGTCTGTCTGTCTGTCCGTCTGTCTGTCCGTAAACTTTTTTTTGTAGCGACAACTCCTCTGAAACTACTGAATGGATTTTCATGAAACTTTACAGAAATGTTGCCCATGAAGTCTAGTTGATCCTAGCAAAAGTTCATGTTGATGTGAAATCCAAGATGGCCGCCAAATCTAAAAATAGGTTTTTAGCTCTACTGATCTCTCTGATCAGTAGAGCTTATGCCGTGGTGCGAAGTCCGTCGTCCGTCTGTCCGTCTGTCTGTCCGTAAACTTTTAATTTGTAGAGACAACTCCTCTGAAACTACTGGATGGATATTCATGAAACTTTACAGAAATGTTGCCCATAAAGTCTAGTTGATCCTAGCAAAAATTCATGTTGATGTGAAATCCAAGATGGCCGCCAAAGCTAAAAATAGAGTTTTAAAATACAAGTTTGTAGTGACTTCTTCTTGAAAACTATAAGTGATATTGATATGGGACTTTTTCTAAAATGATCAGCATGACATGATGTTGATCCTTGTCAAAAATCGTTTTGATTCAACGTTAAACATGGCTGCCAGCGGCCATCTTTGTTTACATAGAGTTATATAGTAAAAACTTGTAGCGACTACTCCTCTGAAACTACTTGGCGGATTGTCATGAAACTTTACAGGAATGTTGCTCTTGATGTCTAATTGATCCTAGCAATCTCAGATCTGCCAGAAATTCAAGATGGCCGTCACAGCTAAAAATAGATTTTTAAAAAATAAGTTTGTAGCGACTACTTCTTGAAAACTATAAGTGATATTGATATGGGACTTTTTCTAAAATGATCAGCATGACATGATGTTGATCCCTTGTGGAAATTTTTTTGATTCGACGTTAAACATGGCTGCCAGTGGCCAGCTTTGTTTACATAGAGTTATATAGTAAAAACTTGTAGCGACTACTCCTCTGAAACTACTTGTTCATGAAACTTCACAGGAATGTTGCTCTTGATGTCTAGTTGATCCTAGAAAAATTTCAGGTCGGCCGGAAGTTCAAGATGGCCGCCACAGCTAAAAATAGATTTAAAATAAATAAGTTTGTAGCGACTACTTCTTCACAACCATAAGAGATATTGATATGGGACTTTTTCTAAAATGATCAGTATGACATGATGTTGGTCCTTGTCGAAAATCGTTTTGATTTGACGTTAAACATGGCTGCCGCGGCCATCTTTGTTCACATATAGTTATATAATGAAAACTTGTAGCGACTACTCCTCTGAAACTACTTGACGGATTTTCATGAAACTTCACAGGAATGTTGCTCTTAATGTCTAATTGATCCTAGTAAAATTTCAGGTCGGCCGTAAATTCAAGATGGCCGCCACGGTTAAAAATATATTTTCAAAAAACAAGTCTGTAGCGACTACTTCCTGAAATCAAAATCAATCAGTAGAGCTTCAAGGTCATTGACCTCTTGTTTTAAAATGGGTTTAGTTAAATATTAACAGAACATGCAAAACATTGATCAAATGTTCATTTATAGACACATGAAATAGACTTAGTAACTATTAAACAGTTCTCGACGTTAACTTTCTCGAAGTAATGTTTTAAATGACAAAATCTTTTGTTTGGTACAAGATATGAACATCAAATCCAGTGCATACAATCTACACTATTTTTATATTTCATCTAAAACATATAAATTGAATATTCGCACATCATCATTAGAAATATTTAAAAAAAATGGTCAAATATTTTGGCAAGTAGAAATTTAGTTTGGGCAAGAGGATTAGACAATGTCTTGCCCGAAAATAACATTATTAATTTGTAGAGATATACACTTTACCCAAAATATTGTTCCCACGCATAAAATTTCCAAGTTCTGGCAAGTGTAAAAAAAAGTAATGTCAAGCCCTGTTAAAGTATAAACATTGAACTCTGTGTCAATTTCACTTCTCAGTTTACGTTACTGCAAAGAACAATATTCACTTCAAGTGTCCTTTTTGCAGACATTTGTCACCCTCAAAGTCTGTCATGTAGACGCTTTCAATTTACTATAGCAGCAGAGATTATTTCCAACCATCCAATATATCCGAGCATTATGAAACTTCCCAAAATAATTGAAACAACCAACAATATTTGTGATGAACACATTGTGGAAAAAAAATTGGAAAAAAAGATTTTTTTGGGTCAGTGGATTTGCCATGGGTCGGTCGCAAACTGCAAACAAAGAATCTTTTAATTTAGGCCCAGCAGAAACAGGAGTTAAACCAATCTATAATAAATACATCATTGGTCAGTGTGAATGACATTTCTCTGTTGATGGTTATAGGATATGCAATTTCAGGTCTTAGCATTATAATTTAATGTTTCTTATCTTACAAACATTAAGTACCTATACTATTCAGTAATATACAATAAAAAATGGCCAGGGCCAGGATGTCCTAATGGTTGGTAAATGGTAATGTCTTGTGCAAACTTGCTATTAATTTTCAGCTGTAACACCAGGGCAGGGTGTTTGTAACATAAAATACTTTTTTATACTTACTGAATATCTGTCTAAAGAACGTTGATTCAATTCATGGTGCAGCTCAAGCAATTCTATTAATCCTGCAGCTTTTTCAAGGTCCAGCTGTGAAGTTAAATACAAACTGAATACAGAGGCTAATTCATCTCATCATAAAGCAAATTTCAGTCAGATTTTGTATAAACCTTACTTTAAAACTGAAAATAATGTTGTTGTTTTTCTTATCAGTAGTTCTATCAATTTTAAAGCTTAATATATAGTACCAATAATTGAAGAATTATATGAGCTGTTTAAAATAGATGGAAAAGCACATGTACTGTTATCTCTGACTTCAATTGATAATAAAATGTTTGGGGCCCAAAAAAACTGATGTGCTTTTCACATTAGCCTTAAATACTAACTTACCCTAGTGTCAAATGGTCATTAAATAATAAATATATAGTTCATCATCTGAATTATAGTGTCAGTATTAACCTTAGATATTTAAAACATGTGCTTTAATCCACCTTGTTCTTTTAAAAAGTTATACAGTAAAAGTTAACAAGAAAATCAATGACACACATTTAGATAAAATAAAATTGTTTTGTTTTGAACAATGTATCCACTGATAACATTTATCAAACATGTTCCTGTTTAACAAGAACCTCTTACACCATTTGTTTCATCCAATAAAAAGCATGATCCCTAATTATTTTTTAATGAAACTTATCTTCTTTGTACCGTACAATGAGTCCTTCATTAGTCCACGGAGTTGTTTGACATTGTCATCTTCTTTGTACCTTACAATGAGTCCTTCATTAGTCCACGGAGTTGTTTGACATTGTCATCTTCTTTGTACCTTACAATGAGTCCTTCGTTATTCCGCCGAGTTGTTTGACATTGTCATCTTCTTTGTACCATACAATGAATCCTTCATTATTCCGCCGAGTTGTTTGACATTGTCATCTTCTTTGTACCTTACAATGAGTCCTTCGTTATTCCGCCGAGTTGTTTGACATTGTCATCTTCTTTGTACCATACAATGAATCCTTCATTATTCCGCCGAGTTGTTTGACATTGTCAACTTCTTTGTACCATACAATGAGTCCTTCGTTATTCCGCCGAGTTGTTTGACATTGTCATCTTCTTTGTACAGTACAATGAGTCCTTCATTATTCCACGGAGTTGTTTGACATTGTTATCTTCTTTGTACCATACAATGAGTCCTTCATTATTCCACGGAGTTGTTTGACATTGTCATCTTCTTTGTACCGTACAATGAGTCCTTCATTATTCCACGGAGTTGTTTGACATTGTTATCTTCTTTGTACCGTACAATGAGTCCTTCATTATTCCACAGAGTTGTTTGACATTGTCATCTTCTTTGTACCATACATTGAGTCCTTCGTTATTCCGCCGAGTTGTTTGACATTGTCATCTTCTTTGTACCATACAATGAATCCTTTATTATTCCGCCGAGTTGTTTGACATTGTCATCTTCTTTGTACCTTACAATGAGTCATTCATTATTCCGCCGAGTTGTTTGACATTGTCACCTTCTTTGTACCATACATTGAGTCCTTCATTATTCCACGGAGTTGTCTGACATTGTCATCTTTTTTGTACCGTACAATGAGTCCTTCATTATTCCACGGAGTTGTTTCACATTGTCATCTTCTTTGTACCGTACAATGAGTCCTTCATTATTCCACGGAGTTGTTTGACATTGTCATCTTCTTTGTACCGTACAATGAGTCCTTCATTATTCCACGGAGTTGTTTGACATTGTCATCTTCTTTGTACCGTACAATGAGTCCTTCATTATTCCACGGAGTTGTTTGACATTGTCATCTTCTTTGTACCGTACAGCGAGTCATTCATTTTGAATCTTCCTCCAAGTACACTGTGTTAAGTGGTAGAAACATTCATGGATTCTAGCATGGTAGAAACAACCACATATTTTAGCATGGTTTGAGCGTGTCCATGGGGTTAACAACATTGCATTGTAAACCTTCTCACCTCTCATCGCTTTGTGTTCGAATCCCACTGTGAACTCGACTTGTAAGTGTGGAATAGTGCCAATTCTTACGGATGGCGGGAGATGTACAGTACTGGTTCTAACCGGGAAAAGTGGGTGGTCTGCCTCCACCACAAAAAAAAACGACCATCATGTATAACTTGACATGTGTTGAAAATGACGTAAAACATAATACAAAGGTAATTGTGCCTTCTTTATTCATATACTCATAGAACCTTTTAACTCTAAGGTGACAATATCCTCCAAGTACACTGTGTCAGGTGGTAGAAACAACCCTGGATTCTAGCATGGTTTCCTGGCATGAAGTCGCTGGCCTTATGAATACCTATTTTGAAGTCATGTTACACTGTTGCTGGGTCTTGTGAGGCCATATACATCAGAGGCATTCTATATAACTGTAAATACTTCTTTGAATAAAGATTGATGTTTGTTTAGTAGGAAAGTAGGAGGGCTGAAACACAGATAGCAAGAACACCATTTTCAGCGGCCTGTATCACAAACAGTTGTTTGTAGGGCCTTAAGAAGCAGTACCAAATGTCCCCGTCCACACACCAATGGTTAGACCCACACTTACTTCAGTCCTGTTTCAGTTCCAAACACTCCAAACACCATCACTCTATTCGTATTTGACTGCTCCTTGTCGTAGTTATTGTATATCAAGTATGGCACCCTCCTGTGTGAAGTCCTCTGGCAGATTGGTTCTAGGGGTATGTTTTCCCAGTTCCTTAAATGGAATGTTTCATTGTGTCCGTCTTGCCACACTTACGCCTACTGGATATTGTGCTAATTTGTCAGGGACAGCTGTCCAGGATTCCCACTGTTATTGGCTACATGTATCTTGATTTCTTGTTTCGCTTCAATGCCTTCATGTTGCAATGCCTTCATGTTGCAACATGGCCGCCTGGATGGCCATTGTGTGGTTGACGAAGTGATAAGAGATACATAGAAAATAAATGAATGTCCTTCATGACATTTATATCTGTTTGCGGAGACAGTTACTTGAAAGTTTTGCGTTAAATAATTTGTTTTCATATAGTTTAATATCTTCAGCATTGCTGATTAAATTCATTAAAATTTTGCATCATTATGTCTTCAGTATCAAGGCAACTCAGACGCACACGTTTCATAATTCTGTATTGCATTTATAGAAAATATATATCGCCCTTTTATCAATTTAGAAATTCATTAAATCCAGTCCCTGTTTGGCAAGACGTATAAATTCGCAGATGCTTGTTGAGCAGGATGTGGGGTGGGGAAGGGGGGAAGTGGGTTTTTTTTTATGCGTGTTGTACAGGGTGGAGGTTGGGTGTGTGTGAGGTGAGGGGGATGTGGGGTGTTCTGCGAATCGTATTTCTGTTCAGTGTACTTACATATTTTTTATACAATTTGTTTCATTCTTACATTACTTGTTACTTGGAAAAAAACGGAGATGTTAACAATTGTTGCTCTGGAATCAAGACTAATTCCTCAAGAATAATATGCATAGCATACGTTATAGATTCATGTTTCTCTTTTCAGCTATAACCATCATAAATACCTTATATTTGCACTGCTAACACCATTATGTTTTCATTTTCAGCAATATTACCAGTATTCATTAGTCAAGTATATGTACCTTTATATATCAATTGTTTCACCAAACATTTATTCAATAGCTACCATGAATAATCAGATATGAAAGTCTTTATCATAGATGAGAAATCTCTCAATAGATTAATGTAATTTTAGGAGGGGAAGAAAGTCCTAAATTGTATAAGTATGTCATAAATGACATAAATTTATAGACAAACATATATGGTCTCAGGCTGTCAGTGGGGCCTAAAATAAGTAGCTCAATGCTCAACTGTATAGCCCTGCTGCACTGGAATAACATTCCTTTAGAACATACCCCACCCAGTCACATTATACTGACACCTTACCAACCATTCCTAGAACATGACATGATAGTCCCACCCAGTCACGTTATACTGACATCTTACCAACCAGTCCTAGAACATGACATGATAGTCCCACCCAGTCACATTATACTGACACCTAACCAACCAGTCATAGAACATGACATGATACCCCACCCAGTCACATTATACCGACACCTTACCAAACCTTTATATGTGCCACTATAAAGCAGAGAGCTAGTAGTACCCTTTATTTGCTACTAAAAGCAGAGAGCTACTAGTACCTTCTGAGTCAATGCCTCTGATACTTGTATCTTGATGTAAATGAGGCCTGGTCCACCAGAAAGCTCATAACCGTCTTGGCGCCATATAACCTAAACTGTTTTGCTGTTACGAAGTTCCTGAATCCATGCCTCATATTTGTATCGATGTAAATGAGGCCTGGTCCACCAGAAAGCTCATAACCGTCTTGGCGCCCTATAATCTAAATTGTGTTGCTGTTACGAAGTTCCTGAATCCATGCCTTATATTTGTATCGATGTAAATGAGGCCTGGTCCACCAGAAAGCTCATAACCGTCTTGGCGCCATATAATCTAAATTGTGTTGCTGTTACGAAGTTCCTGAATCCATGCCTCATATTTGTATCGATGTAAATGAGGCCTAGTCCACCAGAAAGCTCATAACCGTCTTGGCGCCATATAACCTAAATTGTGTTGCTGTTACGAAGTTCCTGAATCCATGCCTCATATTTGTATCTTGATGTAAATGAGGCCTGGTCCACCAGAAGGCTCATAACCATCTTGGCGCCATATAATCTAAATTGTGTTGCTGTTACGAAGTTCCTGAATCCATGCCTCATATTTGTATCGATGTAAATGAGGCCTAGTCCAGCAGAAAGCTCATAACCGTCTTGGCGCCATATAACCTAAATTGTGTTGCTGTTACGAAGTTCCTGAATCCATGCCTCATATTTGTATCTTGATGTAAATGAGGCCTGGTCCACCAGAAAGCTCATAACCGTCTTGGCGCCATATAATCTAAATTGTGTTGCTGTTACGAAGTTCCTGAATCCATGCCTCATATTTGTATCGATGTAAATGAGGCCTAGTCCAGCAGAAAGCTCATAACCGTCTTGGCGCCATATAACCTAAATTGTGTTGCTGTTACGAAGTTCCTGAATCCATGCCTCATATTTGTATCTTGATGTAAATGAGGCCTGGTCCACCAGAAAGCTCATAACCGTTTTGGCGCCATATAACCTAAATGAAGTTCCTGCATCCATGCCTGGTATTTGTTTTTTGATGTAAAGGCTTGGATCCAGAAAGTTCATAACCATCTTGGCGTCGTATAACCTATAATGTGTTGCTGTGCCACCTAATTAAGTTCTTCTATTTATTAAGTTTTATGTCTAGGCTTCTTATTCTGTTTCCAGCTGGCTTGCGGAACGTTGGTGGTTCTACCCAGGTGCCCGCCCGTGCACGAAAATTTCCCGGAGGGGCACCTGGGGTCTTCCTCCACCAGTAGAAGCTGGAAAGTCGCCATATGACCTTAGCTGTTGGTGCGACTATAAAATATAATTCAATTCAATTCAATTATTCTGTTTCAAGTGTCTGTATATTATACCCCTGCTTTCACAAAATGAAATGGGGCTATATAGGAATCACGTTGTCCGTTATGTCCCATCGTGTCATGTAACATTTCTGTCACGTCGCGTAACACATTCTTAGCTCTACTGATCAGAGATCAGCAGAGCTTATGCCGTGGTGCGGCGTCCGTCGTCCGTCCGTCTGTCCGTAAACTTTTATTTATGGCGACAAATCCTCTGAAACTACTGGATGGATATTCATGAAACTTTACAGAAATGTTGCCCATAAAGTCTAGTTGATCCTAGCAAAAATTCTTGTTGATGTGAAATCCAAGATGGCCGCCAAAGCTAAAAATAGAGTTTTAAAATACAAGTTTGTAGCCACAACTTCTTGAAAACTATAAGTGATATTGATATGGGACTTTTTCTAAAATGATCAGCATGACATGATGTTGATCCTTGTCAAAAATCGTTAAACATGGCTGCCAGCGGCCATCTTTGTTTACATAGAGTTATATAGTTAAAACTTGTAGCGACTACTCCTTTGAAACTAATTGTCGGATTGTCATGAAACATTACAGGAATGTTGCTCTTGATGTCTAATTGATCCTAGCAAAATTTCAGATCTGCCAGAAATTCAAGATGGCCGTCAAAAGCTAAAAATAGATTTTTAAAAAATAAGTTTGTAGCGACTACTTCTTGAAAACTATAAGTGATATTGATATGGGACTTTTTCTCAAATGATCAGCATGACATGATGTTGATCCTTGTCGAAAATTATTTTGATTCGACGTTAAACATGGCTGCCAGTGGCCATCTTTGGTTACATAGAGTTATATAGTAAACACTTGTAGCGACTACTCCTCTGAAACTACTTGACGGATGTTCATGAAACTTCACAAGAATGTTTCTCTTGATGTCTAGTTGATCCTAGAAAAATTTCAGGTCGTCCTGAAATTCAAGATGGCCGCCAGAGCTAAAAATAGATTTAAAATAAATAAGTTTGTAGCGACTACTTCTTCAAAACTATAAGAGATATTGATATGGGACTTTTTCTAAAATAATCAGTATGACATGCTGTTGGTCCTTGTTGAAAATTGTTTTGATTTGACGTTAAACATGGCTGCCAGCGGCCATCTTTGTTAACATAGAGTTATATAATGAAAACTTGTAGCGACTACTCCTCTGAAACTACTTGACGGATTTTCATGAAACTTCACAGGAATGTTGCTCTTAATGTCTAATTGATCCTAGCAAAATTTCAGGTCGGCCGGAAATTCAAGATGGCCGCCACGGTTAAAAATAGATTTTCAGAAAACAAGTCTGTAGCGACTACTTCCTGAAATCAAAATCAATCAGTAGAGCTTCAAGGTCATTGACCTCTTGTTATTACTTGCATTCCTCAAACAGTTCTGAATGGGTTGTTCCCAAACTTCATATACACATAACAACTGATGACCTTATGTCCCTCTACATCAACCAGTGTTTATTGCCCAATTTATTACAGATATATCGCCCTTTGTTTGAATTAGAATTTAAGCGAGGGTATTCATCACCTTCGTTTACTTTATTTAAATGACATTTAGTATATTTTCTTCACTTGTTTATCTTATCAAAATAGTCGTGGTTTGATATATGATGAGGCCAAATAAAATAATATGTGTGGTTCTTACTACATGTTAAACTAAATAGTGTATTTTATTTTATATTTTGTCTTTTTTAACTTTTATGACCTAATAAACTAACTTAAATATATGTGTGTTGATATCATCAGATACAGATAGAGAATAGATAGAAAACATAATTTCTAAAAAAGGAGAAAAAAAAAGAAACGTTTAGATTTCGCATAATATGTTTAGGGTCAGCCCTTAAAAAAAGGTCTGTTTGGGAAACAGTAATCACACATAATATTATTTGGCATGACCATGGTTAATCATGGTTTGATATATGACGACCATGATTAATCACGTTTTCGCAAGGGTAATGAATTCAAATTCTTGCTAATTTCATTACTAGTATGTAGTTTGCTGAACGTAGTTTGCTTATAGTAAGTGAAATGCCAAATTTCACCACAAGTCCTTTATAATAATACCAGATTTAACCCATGTTATATGGATATACAGGGGATGAAATATATTTTACTGTATACTCGTCCTGTAGGACAAGTGGAATTGACATGTTACTCGTCCTTATAGGATGTTTACTCGTCCTGCTCTGATTGTAAATGATCACAAAGCAGTCAGATACCATCATTTAACACTATTATATATAAATAAAACAAAGGGAAACATCATAATGTGTTGTTTTTTCTTTATATAAATCAATGAAAATTATGAAACTTTGACGAGTAATATAGATGACTATATTCATATTCTATAGTTAACTACAATCTGATCATGGCCATTACAGTTACTCTGGCATGGTATATAGTTTGCCCTTTTCTTGTGAAAAATTCACCTCTTAAAAATGAAAAATACATTTTTTTATTAGAAAATGTTAAACTCCAATACAGGAAAACAGTATACTTTTTGCAATTCCCCTTCCTGAAGGCCCTGGCCCCAGTCACCTAAAAGCTGACTAGTATACTATTTGTATAACATCAAATACCATAATGTTCGCGCTCCGTGAAATTAGAATGGGAGCCGCATTTTAGAATGTCCCAAAACGGAAATGCCTCAATTTCCCAATATCGGTTGACTTAAATTGCAGTTTATCGCTGAATAAACAGAGTTGCGACTATTTACTGCATTTAATCGCTTAATAAACTATGTAAGAACTATTTTCTTTGTTGTTGTTTTCTACTGAAATGTTACTCGTCCTCTCGGACGACCGATTCTTGGGTTTCACTCGTCCGGATTCGAATGTCACTCGTCAATACGAGCGGACGAGTGGAATTTTCGTGCCCTGATATAATAATGCATATAACCTGAACGCATTATTACACATATCATTACAGGGGTTTAATCTCTAGAAGATATAAACCAATTAAAAAACTTAGCGAAACAATGTTTGAAAATGCTTCAATCATGTAAGATATAAGCCTATTCAATTACTATACACTACCCAACTTTTATAATCGGTCACTTTTCAAAGAATTATATATATTTTAAATTCATGTTTTCATTTGAAATTTTAACTGGCGTCCTTTAACAACTATCCCTTGCGATTTATAAAACTTAATCTGCCTTGATTGGACTAAAACTATTGTTGATAAACGTAATAAAATATTGGTATGTGTTTCGGTGATTTCGAGTTTTTAGTATTCGTGTTATTTTCAAAAAACCTGGGTGACTGATTATAAAAGTTGAGTATTGTATGAAACAATGTTTGAAAATGCTTTAAAAAATTTTGGTACAATATATGCATATAACACGTGCAATTTTACTATTAGTTAAAAAATGATGCTGAGGAAGCTAATTTATACATGTATAGGAGCGTGCTATCATCACATCTATGTAATCAATAAGGCCATGCTATCATCCCATCCATGTAATCAGTAAGGCCGTGCCATCATCACATCCATGTAATCAGTAAGGCCATGCTATCATCCCATCTATGTAATCAGTAAGGCCGTGCTATCATCCCATCTATGTAATCAGTAAGGCCGTGCTATCATCCCATCTATGTAATCAGTAAGGCCGTGCCATCATCACATCTATGTAATCAGTAAGGCCGTGCTATCATCCCATCTATGTAATCAGTAAGGCCGTGCCATCATCGCATCTATGTAATCAGTAAGGCCGTGCTATCATCGCATCTATGTAATCAGTAAGGCCGTGCCATCATCGCATCTATGTAATCAGTAAGGCCGTGCTATCATCGCATCTATGTAATCAGTAAGGCCGTGCCATCATCGCATCTATGTAATCAGTAAGGCCGTGCTATCATCGCATCTATGTAATCAGTAAGGCCGTGCTATCATCGCATCTGCCATCATCACATCCATGTAATCAGTAAGGCCGTGCCATCATCACATCCATGTAATCAGTAAGGCCGTGCCATCATCACATCCATGTAATCAGTAAGGCCGTGCCATCCTCACATCCATGTAATCAGTAAGGCCGTGCCATCATCACATCCGTGTAATCAGTAAGGCCGTGCCATCCTCACATCCATGTAATCAGTAAGGCCGTGCCATCATCTCATCCGTGTAATCAGTAAGGCCTTGCCATCATCACATCCATGTAATCAGTAAGGCCGTGCCATCCTCACATCCATGTAATCAGTAAGGCCGTGCAGAGCTTATGCCGTGGTGCGGCGTCCGTCTGTCCGTAAACTTTTTTTTGTAGCGACTTCTCTGAAACTACTGAATGGATTTTCATGAAACTTTACAGAAATGTTGCCCATGAAGTCTAGTTGATCCTAGCAAAAATTCATGTTGATGTGAAATCCAAGATTGCCGCCAGATCTAAAAATAGGTTTTTAAACCAGTTTGTAGCAACTTCTTCATGAAAACTATAAGTGATATTGATATGGAACTTATTCTAAAATGATCAGCATGACATGATGTTGGTCCTTGTCGAAAATCGTTTTGATTCGACGTTAAACATGGCTGCCAGCGACCATCTTTGTTTACATAGAGTTATATAATGAAAACTTGTAGCGACTACTCCTCTGAAACTACTTGACGGATTTTCATGAAACTTCACAGGAATGTTGCTCTTGATGTCTAATTGATCCTAGCAAAATTTCAGATCGGCCAGAAATTCAAGATGGCCGCCACAGCTAAAAATAGATTTTTAAAAAAGAAGTTTGTACCGACTACGTCTTGAAAACTATAAGTGATATTGATATGGGACTTTTTGTAAAATGATCAGCATGACATGATGGTTATCAGAGTCAAACATTATTTTGATTCGACGTTAAACATGGCTGCCAGTGGCCATCTTTGTTTACATAGAGTTATATGATGAAAACTTGTAGCGACTACTCCTCTGAAACTACTTGACGGAATTTCATGAAACTTCACAGGAATGTTGCTCTTGATGTCTAATTGATCCTAGCAAAATTTTAGGTCGCCTGGAAATTCAAGATGGCTGCCATGGCTAAAAATAGATTTTCAAAATACAAGTTTGTAGCGACTACTACTTGAAGACTATAAGTGATATTCATATTGGACTTTTTGTAAAATTATCAGCATGACATGATGTTGGTCCTTGTCAAAAATTGTTTTGATTCAACGTTAAACATGGCTGCCAGTGGCCATCTTTGTTTACATAGAGTTATATAGTAAAAACTTGAAGCGACTAATCCTTTGAAACTACATGGCAGATTTTCATGAAACTATACAGGAATGTTGCTCTTAATGTTTAATTGATCCTAGCAAAATTTCAGATCGGCCAGAAATTCAAGATGGCCACCATAGCTAAAATTAGATTTTTTAAAAAAGAAGTTTGTAGCGACTACGTCTTGAAAACTATAAGTGATATTGATATGGGACTTTTTGTAAAATGATCAGCATGACATGATGGTTATCAGAGTCAAACATTATTTTGATTCGACGTTAAACATGGCTGTCAGCGGCCATCTTTGTTTACATAGAGTTATATAATGAAAACTTGTAGCGACTATTCCTGTGAAACTACTTGACGGATTTTCATGAAACTTCACAGGAGTGTTGCTCTTGATGTCTAATTGATCCTAGCAAAATTTCAGGTCGGCCGGAAATTCAAGATGGCCGCCACAGCTAAAAATAATTTTTCAAGAAACAAGTCTGTAGCGACTACTTCCTGAAATCAAAATCAATCAGTAGAGCTTCAAGGTCATTGACCTCTTGTTTATTTTATTTTTGCATATTTCTTTGTTGTTTTAGTTCATTCTATGTTACCCTCCCACCCCCAACCTCTACCCATCCCCACTCAAAATCAGTTTTTTAATTATTTTTTTCTTCATATTTTTGTGTTGTTTTGGAGAATTATTACATAGCTTCTTACACATATATGTTGCCCTCAGCCCCCCACCCCCCTCCCCCCCCCCCCACTCCCCCACCATTCACCCCCACCCAGCAGCACACTCAACTCAATTTTTAGCTCTACTGATCAGAGATCAGCAGAGCTTATGCCGTGGTGCAGCGTCCGTCGTCCGTCTGTCCGTCTGTCTGTCCGTCCGTTAACTTTTTTTTTGTAGCGACTACTCCTCTGAAACTACTGAATAGATTTTCATGAAACTTTACAGAAATGTTGCCCATGAAGTCTAGTTGATCCTAGCAAAAATTCATGTTGATGTGAAATCCAAGATGGCCGCCAAATCTAAAAATAGGTTTTTAAAAAACAAGTTTGTAGCGACTACTTCTTGAAAACTCTAAGGGATATTGCTATGGGACTTTTTCTAAAATGATCAGCATCACATGATGTTGGTCCTTGTCGAAAATCGTTTTGATTCGACGTTAAACATGGCTGCCAGCGGCCATCTTTGTTTACATAGAGTTATATAATGAAAACTTGTAGCGACTACTCCTCTGAAACTACTTGACGGATTTTCATGAAACTTCACAGGAATGTTGCTCTTGATGTCTAATTAATCCTAGCAAAATTTCAGGTCGGCCGGAAATTCAAGATGGCCGCCACGGCTAAAAATAGATTTTCAAAAAATAAGTTTGTAGCGACTACTTCTTGAAAACTATAAGAGATATTGATATGGGACTTTTTCTAAAATGATCAGCATGACATGATGTTGGTCCTTGTCGAAAATCGTTTTGATTCGACGTTAAACATGGCTGTCAGCGGCCATCTTTGTTTACATAGAGTTATATCATGAAAACTTGTAGCGACTACTCCTCTGAAACTACTTGACGGATTTTCATGAAACTTCACAGGAATGTTGCCCTTGATGTCTAATTGATCCTAGCAAAATTTCAGGTTGGCCGGAAATTCAAGATGGCCGCCACTGCTAAAAATAGATTTTTAAAAAATAAGTTTGTAGCGACTACTTCTTGAAAACTATAAGAGATATTGATATGGGACTTTTTGTAAAATGATCAGCATGACATGATGGTTATCCGAGTCGAACATTATTGTGATTCGACGTTAAACATGGCTGCCAGTGGCCATCTTTGTTTACATAGAGTTATATAATGAAAACTTGTAGCGACTACTTCTCTGAAAATACTTGACGGATTTTCATGAAACTTCACACGAATGTTGCTCTTGATGTCTTATTGATCCTTGCAAAATTTTAGGTCGGCCGGAAATTCAAGATGGCCGCCATGGCTAAAAATAGATTTTCAAAATACAAGTTTGTAGCGACTACTTCTTGAAAACTATAAGTGATATTGATATGGGACTTTTTCTAAAATGATCAGCATGACATGATGGTTATTCAAGTCGAACATTATTTTGATTCGACATTAAACATGGCTGCCAGTGGCCATGTATGTTTACATAAGAGTTATATAATGATAACTTGTAGCGACTACTCCTGAAACTACTTGACGGATTTTCATGAAACTTCACACGAATGTTGCTCTTGATGTCTTATTGATTCTAGCAAAATTTCAGGTCGGCCGGAAATTCAAGATGGCCACCACGGCTAAAAATAGATTTTCAAAAAACCAGTTTGTAGCGACTACTTCTTGAAATCAAAATCAATCAGTAGAGCTTCAAGGTCATTGACCTCTTGTTTTTTATTGCTCCCCCACCCCCCAACCACCTGCCCACCCCCCTACCCCATCCCACTTGATTTTTAGCTCTACTGATCAGAGATCAGCAGAGCTTATGCCGTGGTGCGGCGTCCGTCGTCCGTCTGTCCGTGAACTTTTATTTGTAGCGACAACTCCTCTGAAACTACTGGATGGATATTCATGAAACTTTACAGAAATGTTGCCCATAAAGTCTAGTTGATCCTAGCAAAAATTCATGTTGATGTGAAATCCAAGATGGCTGCCAAAGCTAAAAATAGAGTTTTAAAATACAAGTTTTTAGCGACTACTTCTTGAAAACTATAAGTGATATTGATATGGGACTTTTTCTAAAATGATCAGCATGACATGATGTTGATCCTTGTCAAAAATCGTTTTGATTCAACGTTAAACATGGCTGCCAGCGGCCATCTTAGTTTACATAGAGTTATATAGTAAAAACTTGTAGCGACTACTCCTCTGAAACTACTTGACGGATTGTCATGAAACTTTACAGGAATGTTGCTCTTGATGTCTAATTGATCCTCGCAAAATTTCAGAACTGCCAGAAATTCAAAATGGCCGTCACAGCTAAAAATAGATTTTTTAAAAATAAGTTTGTAGCGACTACTTCTTGAAAACTATAAGTGATATTGATATGGGACTTTTTCTAAAATGATCAGCATGACATGATGTTGATCCTTGTGGAAAATTATTTTGATTCGACGTTAAACATGGCTGCCAGTGGCCATCTATGGTTACATGGAGTTATATAGTAAAAACTTGTAGCGACTACTCCTCTAAAACTACTTGACGGATGTTCATGAAACTTCACAGGAATGTTGCTCTTGATGTCTAGTTGATCCTAGAAAAATTTCAGGTCAGCCGGAAATTCAAGATGGCCGCCACAGCTAAAAATAGATTTAAAATAAATAAATGTGTAGCGACTACTTCTTCAAAACTATAAGAGATATTGATATGGGACTTTTTCTAAAATGATCAGCATGACATGATGTTGATCCTTGTGGAAAATTATTTTGATTCGACGTTTAACATGGCTGCCAGTGGCCATCTATGGTTACATAGAGTTATATAGTAAAAACTTGTAGCGACTACTCCTCTGAAACTACTTGACGGATTTTCATGAAACTTTACAGGAATGTTGCTCTTAATGTCTAATTGATCCTAGCAAAATTTCAGATCGGCCAGAAATTCAAGATGGCCGCCACAGCTAAAAAATAGATTTTTAAAAAAGAAGTTTGTAGCGACTACGTCTTGAAACTATAAGTGATATTGATATGGGACTTTTTGTAAAATGATCAGCATGACATGACGGTTATCAGAGTCAAACATTATTTTGATTCGACGTTAAACATGGCTGTCAGCGGCCATGTTTGTTTACATAGAGTTATATCATGAAAACTTGTAGCGACAACTCCTCTGAAACTACTTGACGGATTTTCATGAAACTGCACAGGAATGTTGCTCTTGATGTCTTATTGATCCTAGCAAAATTTCAGGTCGGCCGGAAATTCAAGATGGCCGCCACGGCTAAAAATAATTTTTCAAAAAACAAGTCTGTAGCGACTACTTCCTGAAATCAAAATCAATTAGTAGAGCTTCAAGGTCATTGACCTCTTGTTTTTTTACATATTTGTTGTTTTAGTCAATTCTGTGTTACCCTCCCCACCCCCCACCTCTACCCCATCCCCACTCAAACTCGATTTTTTTCTTCATATTTTTGTGTTGTTTTGGAGAATTATTACATAGCTTCTTACACATATATGTTGCCCTCACCACCTCCACTCCCCCACCATCCACCCCCACCCCACACACACTCAGCTCAATTTTTTTTATTTTCTTTTTTTACATATTTCTGTGTAGTTTTGGTCAATTCTTACATATAGTTATGTTGTGCTCCCAACTCCACCTCACATTGTTGTAGCCTTGTTGTCTGATGGTATATACTAGCTATAAATTTATTATTTTCTGAAAAATCGAATAGTCGAGCTGCGCTGTTCTCCGACAGGTCTTGTTTAGTATGCTCCCCGAAATTTTCGGGGGACCATATATAATTGAGTTGTCATCATGTCCGTCTGTTCCCCTTTCTTGTCCGCTCGGTTGCTCCTATGTTTTCCATCCGATTTTCATTAAACTTCACAGGAAATATCAGTATGATGTAAAGAAGTGCACATTTTCAGGACGTTACCGTTAAATAATCTTTGGCGAAGTTACCGGACGTTGGAGTGTTTTAATCTAAAGCTTGTCCACTCGACTACGTTGTTCACCTGATTTTCATGAAACTTCATAGGAAATATCAGTATGATTTCTAGTAGCGCATATTGTCAGGATGTTCCAGTTGAATGATATTTGGCAGAGTTATTGGACCTTGAAGTGTTTTGAATCTGCATGTCTTGTCCGATTTGCATAAAACAGTTACGGGACATTGATGTTTTTCAAATGTGAAGCATTTCCGCTCTACTCCTACATTTGTCATCTGATTTTCATGAAACTTGACTATGAAGTAGTAATAGGATGTCAAGTAGCAACCACTGTCAGGAAATTCCGATTTGGAATCACTTTGTCGATAGTCGCGTAATTGATGTTGTCCGTCACAGTTTTGTGTTATCAAAGACTATGAGAGCTTCCCTGACCAAACTAGGTGTGCAAGGTTACCATGTGTAGGAAACAATGGCAGCCACATTATTTAAATGACGGCCCTTTATATAGTTCTAAGTCAAGTCAATAGAGTAAAACTTGTGCCGCCTACTCCTCAAAATCCGTTCATAAACCTATGTACACCATATCTAATGTTCAAGATCGCCAGTAAGTAATGATGTGAAGGAAGCAAGTGAGCGATCCCCACCATGACCATATGTATTGTGTCTGTGAGAAGGACACTTCATCTGCATTAGCTTAGTACTGGTTCAGATGTAAAATAAATCGGTTTAAATGAAGGAAGCAAGGGAAGATAAATCGGATACAAATTACAGGAAGTATTACCTTTTATAGTTTTAATGTCGACGTGCCGTAAAACACCATTCATTCATTCATTCATTTATAGTTTTAAGTTGTTTTATATTGTAAAATATTTTGTCGCCTACTCTAAAACTACAACAGCTAACATGACAAAAGTAGGTCTGCGAGAATACTACCATGTAATGATGTGTAGGAAGTAAGGCGTGTAGGAAGTAAGGCAGGTAAAACCTACAGGAGTTCTTGCCCTTTATATATTAAAGAAGTCTTACTACTGTGTTGTACTTGTATTATGACTACAAAATATTGACCTATGGTCATGAAACTTTAAACAGTTCTTCATTATCAGTTTTAATGCCACTGACATGTCCATTAAATCTGAATATCATTGTGGCAGAGTTATGCCCCTTTTCATAAACTTTAATCTGCAACCTAGCTTACAACATTACAAATTATTGACCTGTCTCATGAAACTTTATACAGTTCTTCATTATCTATTATTCAATGCCATTGCCATGTCCAGTAACTGAATTGTATTGTGGCAGAGTTATGCACCTTTTCATAAAATGTTAACATGCAACATAACCTATTTCATAGCTTTGCAAAATATTGACCCATGAAACATACAACTCTTTGTTACAATGCAGAGTTATGCCCCTTTTCTTAAAACTCACAATCTGCTCCATAATTCAACTTTTATAAAAGGTTGTCCTTGCTGAAATAAGCACATGGCAGGCAACACAAGAGTTCCGTGCAACACCTGGTGTTTTTAAAAGTCTGGGCTGAAAGTTGTCATAAACACAGACAATATCATGGTCACTAACGTATACGCCCGTTTGAAAAACAGGACGTATTGTGTTATGGGGTTGTCCGTCCATACAACAAGACGTCCGTAAACAATTTGCATTCCACATGATAACTGCACAAGCATGAGACCCACCCTCGTGAAACTTCATAGGAACATTGCCCTAGGTGAGTGAAGGATCCCTATTGTTTTTAGGGTCAGTAGGTCAAAGGGCAATGTCACAGTGACCTTAAATGGAAATATGCATTCTGGATGGTAACTTCGAAACCATAACACAAACAATCATGAACCTAGGTGAGAGAAGGAACCCTATTGTTTTTTTGGTCAGAAAGTCAAGGTCACCATGACCATCTATGGAAATATACATTCCGGGCTATAACTTTGAAACCATAAAACCTACACACATGATACTTCTGTCACGGTTATGGATATCTAACAGGTAGATTGATGTTGCATTGTCCGGCCGGCTAGCTCAGTCGGTAGAGCATCGGAACGGTAGTCCGAATGTCCCGGGTTCGAGCCCTGGTCTGGCTGCACATTTTTCTAGCCCTGTGACATTTGGCGCCCAACGAATAAACTCGGAGAAACATTAGAAATGATTATCTGTACCCATGAAAATTCAACGAAAATTTGTCTGTAGGGGGAGTGTGTCAAGGGTTATGGATATCTAACAGGTAGATTGATGTTGCATTGTCCGGCCGGCTAGCTCAGTCGGTAGAGCATCGGAACGGTAGGCCGAAGGTCCCCGGGTTCGAGCCCCGGTCTGGCTGCACATTTTTCTTGCCCTGTGACACTTCATAGGTCAAAGGTCAAGGTTACCATAACATTATATGGAAATATGAATTTCGAAACCATAGCATAACACCTAACACCATCAAACTTTGTGGGAACCTTGCCCTAGGTGAGAGGAGAATACATATTACTTTTGGGGTCAATAGGTAGGTCAAAGTTCAAGGTCACCATGACCTTGTACGGAATATGCGTTCTGGATGATAACTTTGAAACTATAAACCCTACACTCACGATTCTTCATAGGTACATTGCCCTATGTGAGGGAGGAACCCCTATTGTTTTTGGGGTCAGTAGGTCAAAGGTCACCATGATTATGTCATAGGTACATTGCCCTATGTCGATGGAGGATCCTTATTGTTTATAGGGTCAGCAGGTCAGAGGTAAAGTTTGCCCGGACCTTATATGGAAATACACATTCTGGATGATAACTTTGAAATCATAACCTCTATATTAATGAAACTTCATTGATACATTGCCCTAGGTGATAAAATGAACCCTATTGTTTTGGGGTCAATAGATCAAAGGTCAAGGACACCATTGCCTTATATGAAAATATGCATTCCGGACGATAACTTCGAAACCATGAACCTACACTCATGATACTTCATAGGTACATTGACCTATGTCAGAGGAGGAACCCTGTTGTTTGTGGTGTCAGTAGGTCAAAGGGAAAGGTCACCATGACCTTATATTGAAATATGCTCGCTGGGCAATGACTTCGAAACCATACACCTACACTCATGAAACGTCAAAGGTACATTGCCCATGGTAGGAGGAGAACCACTATTGTTTTTGGTGTCTCTAAGTCAAAGGTCAAGGACACCATTATCTTTTATGGAAATACGCATTCCGGAAGATAACTTTGAAACCGTAACACCTACACTCATGAAACGAAAAGTTGCCAAGACCTTATATGGAAATACACATTCTGGGAGATGAAACCATAACACCTACTCTCACGAAATCCAGTGATACATTGCCATAGGTGAGAACATAAACCCTATTTTTTTGGCGGTCGATAGGTCAAGGTCACCATTACCTTCTATGGAAATATGTATTCCGGACCATAACTTCAAAACAATTACACCACGCTCACAACACATTATAGGTGCATTGCCCTAGCTGAGAGGAGGAAATAAATATGAAAAGATCGGACAGGGAAAGTAGCATTCAAGGAGGACAGTCAACCACAAAACACAGAAAAAAACACGCAAACAGACAAACAAGTAGGCAAAAAGTAATAATGAATGCAAACGACATCACAAACAAAAGGGTTGACAAACAGGGCTACCGCCTTGGGACGATCAGTGGCAAAGTAGGTGTAAATAAAGAAATCCCCGCCATGATCTAATCTCTAACCAAAAGGCAGCATCAATAGGCAATATAAGTAAAGCACAAATATGCTCGTGTAAATATAATACAAAAAACAATAGCGTGGAAAGCCACAATTAAGGAACTCAGTGACTTGACAGAAGCCAGAGCAACAAGAGAATAAACCATTAAGAGCACGACAAGATAGATCATAGACAAACATCAAACGCCACCGTCCCAATGGGCTTTAGGTAGGCGTCATCATAGGGTCCACAGCATGTCCGGTCATCGTACAATTAAAGAGGAAAGCATAGTGGCTATAAAGGGTCCACCACCAAGCATGCAGTACGTTGCAAAATGATAGGGTCATAATCTCTTTTGATAAACGTTTTAACAAGTTTAACAAAGATAATATGAAAGTAATCATAACCAATAATCTTACAAAGTTTATAAATCACATCACCATAGAAGTCGGGTTGTGATAGTCCTTTGTCGCAGAAAAGTCTTTAAATTATTTGTATATCAGGGTTACGATAATAACATTTTGCAAAGGTTTAACGAAGTTTATGGTAACGGTAACCCTGATTGAGTAGCTGTTTAGTTATACAAAGGTTACGAATATTAAACTCGAGTACAAGCTCTTGAAAAACGATTAAGTTGAGACACATACACCCCATAAGAAGTTGCTGGGGGAACATCCCCATCCAAGTGGGGATAATTAACAATGTCACAATTAAAATCATCTCTCTTGTCATAGATGTGCTTATTATTTCACCATTTTCAATCGAGAGATCTAAATCAAGAAAAGAAGCGTTATTATCAGATATATTAGCTTTGTTAAGCTGAAGTTCTTTAGGATAAATATTATTAACCATAGTTGGAAAGAAAGGGTTGTCAATGTTCAATATGTCATCCAGATACCGAGAGGTGTCATTAAAGGCTTCAATAACATCTGCCTGGGTATCTGGTGAACGACTCAACATAAAATCTCTTTCATAGCAAAATAAAAACAAATCTTCGACAAGTGGTTCACAGTTCGTACCCATAGGAATACCAACAGTTTGTCTATAAACGGTGGTTCCATACCTGACAAAACTATTATCTAATAGGAAGACGAGTGCTTCACAAACTTCATAGCAAAACAGTATGAGAGTGGACAAGTTCACATAATATAATTGTCTAAACTGCCGTTAGTAAAAAACGCTTTAATAGCATGCCAAAAATGTAGTATTTTCTCTAGCAAATGTTTTTTTGTATAAGAGAAATTAGCTTGTCTTTAATAAGGTGATGTGATAAGGTTGTATATAGTGTAGAGAAGTCATAAGTGCTTATTGATTAAAATAAATACTGATAAAGGTGATCCTTTGGGAGCAACAAACACAATTAAGAGAATAAAGCAGCAGACTCGGTTTGAGTCTGTTCATGAGAGGTAATGAAAGAAGCAACACCTCTCACGCCCCTAAGCGTTATTCTACTTCAAAGCCACCTGTATTGGGCTCGTTGGTCCCAAAGGACCAGTAAAAATAACACTAGTGATTCGTAGCACGGGGAGACTTTTTACAGCCGCCACACTGCAGTAAACGAATGCTAGTGTGATGTTAATAAATACTGATAAAGGTGATCCTTTGGGAGCAACAGAATAAAGCAGCAGACTCGGTTTTATTGAGTCTGTTCATGAGAAATAATGAAAGAAGCAACACCTCTCATGCCCCTCAAGAAATTTGACCTTTATTGAAAATTTTGTAAGAGCGTCTCCTGAATTTTTTATAGACCAAATAAATTAATCCCAGAGTTTTCATCAGTTTTATCACAAGTGTGTATGTGTGTATTTCTAAGGATTATAGTCCCTCCACCTACGACAGGCGTCCTACCTGACGATTATAGGCACAATGTCTGGACTTTTATCTGTGTGTTGTTGTGTGATGTGCTGATATGTCTACTTGAAGCAGCGAACTCAGTGGTTTCTTTATAGTGCTGCCACACTGGAATACCACGCCGTAGTAGACATGATACCCCCACCCGCCAGTCACATTATTCTGACACTGGTCAATCAGTCGCAGCACTACCCATTATTTGCTCGTCAGGCAAGGGTTACAAGTGACTACTCCATTTTTAAAGTTTTATCACAATCCCAGCTAGCAAAGCATATGGGACCCGTATGGGTCCAATGTTGTTTTCCATACGGGCCCAATATGGGCTGCCCACATGGGCCCCATACCAAAAGTGCAACCGGGATTAACCTGGGTCCCATGTGGGCAGCCCATGTGGGTCAAAGCAGCTAGCAAAGCATATGGGACCCATATAGGGCCCATATAAGTAATCCCACATGGGCGTGCCCGGATATAGCCCATATGGGTCCCATTTACCCTTGCTTTCTGAATGTGGGACCCATATAGGACCCATATGTGTAATCCCACATGGGCTTGCTGAATGTGGGACCCATATAGGTAATCCCACATGGGCGTGCCCGGATATAGCCCATATGGGTCCCATTTACCCTTGCTTGCTGGGATATAGTTCAACGTGATCTTTAACGGCATTAAGACAAGAAGTTAAAAGTTTGGGGATGTTTGTTGTGGTGCAGGCACTAAAATTCGAAATAAAGCGAGCCTTATACGAATATTTATGTAATTTAGGAATCCAAACATAGTAGGCAGTTTATTTTGCTTATCGTTTACACCAGCCTTGAAAGAGTGCACCGAGTGATATGTGCGGAAGCAACATCATCCTCAGTAGAAATAATTGGAGTATACAAATTGGTGCTGCTGAGTTCCAGAGATAAAATATTGACGTAATGTAGGCGTCAAACAATAATTACATTATTAGCTGCTTTATCTGCAGGAACTAAAACAAATTTATTATGAAATTATGAACCCCATTTTTGCGGGATCAATAAGTCAAATTTACAAAGGTAAGACTCATGAAACTTCCTTTATTGCCCTTGGTCAGAGGAAGACCCTTTCCGGTCGGTAGGTCAAATATCAAGGTCATCATGACCTTATATGTAAATATGCATTCTGCGCGATCAATTCGAAAAACACGTATATAGCACCTAGAGGAGAAAACGTATTGTTTATGATTAAGGTCACCGTGCGTGACTTTATATGGAAATATGCATTTCGCAAGATAACATCGAAACCATCACACAAACACTTCTGAAACGTCGTAGGTACATTGCCCTTGGTGAGAGGAGCAACCTATTGTTTGGGGGTCAGCAGGTCAAAGGCCATTGTAATCATGTCTATATGGAAATACGCATTCCGACCATTATTTTTGAAACGAAACCACTCGCACTCATTAAACGTCACAGGTGCACTGCCCTGGTAAGAGGAGGAACCCTACTGTTGTTTAGGGTAGTAGGTCAAAGATCAAGGACACCATGACCTTGTATGGAAATGTCCTTGGTGAGAGGTTAAACACTCAGTAGGTCCACGGTTTAAGTCGCCATGGCCTCATATGGAAATATGCATTCCAAGCAATAACTTTGATACCATTACACCCACCTTCGTGAAACTTGATAGGTGCATTGTCCTTAGAGACCTGTGTAATCCTGTTGTTTTAGTGATAAGTCTGTCAAATATCAAGGTAACAACCAACATAATAAAACTTCATAGGTACATTACCCTTGGTCGGAGGAAGAGAAGGAGGAGGAACCTGTTGCTTTGAGGGCCATAAGTTGAAAGGTCAAGGCCACTATGACCTTCTATGGAACTACGCATTCTGCCAATACATCTGTAAATATAACAGCTTCGCTGATGATGCTTCACAGGTGTATTGCCATTGGTCAGAGAAGCTCTATTGCTTTGGGGTCAAAGGTCAACGTCTCCATGGCCTCATAATTATGGACATCCATATTGTAAGTGATAATTGCAAGAGTATAACACATACGCATGGAACTTCAAAGGCATATTGCCCTTGTGAGAGAAGGACCCCTATTGTTTCAGGGATTAACAGGTCAATTGACATACTTCAACCAATATAAAATGATTGTGTCATGTCATAATTTATAATTTATAAAAGATACAAAAAGGCTCAACAACAGTTTGTTGCGATAAAATAGCTCCGGAGAGCTAATATAACCCAAATAGGGTAAATATAAAAATTATCTTTACGATTGCCAAGCTTAAAGGTTGAATGTATAATTTCTTCAATTTAACTTATACACATTGAATTCCTTGTTGTAAACCATTAACAAACTAGGCTTGCCTTGATAAAATAAGTGTACATCATCCCAATACAGCATTGTCTTAAAAACAACAAACAAATGAACTTTTATAAGATTTCAATATTTAACATAAAAAACATCGACTTTTGCTTCCTTTGGATTAATTTAAAAGCGCCAAGTTAAAGTAATGCGGGGGCAGGCCCCACTATTTATCATCCTTTATAGAAATACAAAGTACCAGGCAACAAAGCATCGTCTACTTCCTTGTTCCTGAACAGTAAAATGCCACTATATACATTCATTGGCAAGAAATTAAGCAGTTCAATATATATTTCCAAATTCAACACAAAATAAGTGTTATAGGCCTACTTTGACATACACAATTGTAAACTAAATGTCCATAAACTCTTCGATCAAAAACGGCAGGAGCCCAAATGTATACAATTCTGTGCGACATATTCACTTTGGCTTTCATAGTACGAGTCTGGTCTGCAATTAACTTAGTTCATAAACCAGGTCTAAATGTTTGTTCATGGCTATCATTTATACTAGCAAATTGTAAACGGAGAGCTTAACATATGATACCAACTACTGAAGGTCTCTATGGTACGTCTCGCAACCTCATGTCCGATACCCAGTTATTCGACATAGGAACATTGTTGGTTGGCCTTTCGACATCGTGATGGTGACAAAAACTGAAGTGCAAGGTATTGCGTAAAATAACCTATAACACAGAGATCTAATTATAATTAAATCAGCATCAGCCACCACTCGGTATAAAAACAACAGCCACTGAATGAAAAGATCAGTGTACGCAAACAGAATAAATGTGTAAAGATGACTGTTAGACGAAAAAAATTAGGACATACTGTTATAGCAGCAGCAGACACAGCAGTAAGTAAAAAAAATATCTGTAATAAGCAAAACAAACTGACATATATCTATCATCAATTTGACAAAAGAACAATGGCATAGACCTGCAATCAACACGCCGCCAGTTGTCAATAATAAAGCACATGCAGTTGTATTATAACCTATTGTCAATATACTTTGAAATAAACACTAGGGCGGAGATATCTAAGTACTGACGAGTGACGACATGATAATTACATGCTCATCGACATACTCACTCTCTTGGTGTAAAATAACAAAACGGGTAGTACATACCGTTTTCAGCCATTTTCAGACTCCTGGTGTAAAGTTAGTATATTCATTAACCAACATTCATGCATTTGCATACTCCAAGTGTAAAAAGTGACAATTTATACCGGTTCGTTATAACTGCGACAACAAAAAGCGCACCACTTTACACACACTAAAAATATGGTTCACTTTAATTCATTCCTGTTAGGCGCCATATAACCTTTCATGTGTTGGTTCGCCTTAAAACCCAATTGAATTCAATTCACTTTAATTCTAGGCCAGTTGCCGACACCCACTGTAGAAAGTGCATATTTCTCTAAAGTGAATAGAAATAATGTATGTTCTTTGTTTTTGTTATCTGTTGTTGTTGCTGTAGTTTTTAATTGAATTAAAAGCCATAATAAAGTGTTTAAAAAAAATGAGCCCTGTTCCCTTAGCGTTTAGACATCTGTTCATTTAGCCACAAATTTGCGATCCCAGTTGGCTACTACACTCGTAGTCTGGGATGTAGTTTTGTTTACAGTCTTGTCTATTTGGGCGCTGAAGACAGGATAATAGCGAGGATTGTGCGCATATAAAATCGATTCAAGCTAACCAGTAGGCCTTATTGCCTACTGACCGTTCCAAGTCGGTAACCCTGTCTTCACCACCCTTTCTGTTGTTTTTTGTCTCTTTCATTGTAGTTTCAAGACCTTGTTTGCAGTACAGTGCGGACCTACGATGCCATTGCGTTCGGACGCTGTGGTTTCTATAGGACCCTATATATCATTTTACACATTCTGATCCTGGTTGACTTCCCATGATCAGCATCACACGATTAAACATTTTCCCACAAACTCTTGAGATACCACGAAATCCCGCTGTAAACCAAGTGGCTTTACATAAATCATGGGCTCTTAGACTGTACTGTGGGCAAAACTGTTTACTGAAATAAATTGCTAAAATGAAAAACACCTGACAAATTTATCTAAACAAAAACATGTTTGACCCTGTAATTTATCCCTTAACAAGTTTAACAAAGATAGTATGAAAGGGATCATGTCATGAACAAGGATCTTACGAAGTTTGTAAATCACGTCACCATAGAAGTAAGGTTGTGATAATCCTTGTCGCAGAAAAGTTCTGAAATTGAGGGTTACGATAATACAATTCTGCAAAGATTTTACGAAGTGTATGGTAATGGTAGCCCTGATGGACTAGATTTTAGTTATACAAATTTACAAATAATAAAGTCCTCAACTCGAGTACAGGCTCTTTAAAGGTCTAGAAAAACGAAGTTGAGACACATAGACCCCATAAGAAGTTGCTTGGGAAACGTCAGATGGGGATAATTAAAAATAATAACAAACAAAAATAAAATCATCTCTCTTGTCAAAGATTTTGCTAATTATTTCACCATGATGTAAATCGAGAAAAGAAGCGTTAGGATCAGAAATATTAGCTTTGTTAAGTCTTACGAAATTTGTAAATCACGTCACCATAGAAGTAAGGTTGTGATAATCCTTGTCGCAGAAAAGTTCTGAAATTTAGGGTTACGATAATATTTTTTTGCAAAGGTTTTACAAAGTGTATCGTAACGATAGCCCTGATGGACTAGTTTTTAGTTATACAAGCTCTATAAAGTATCAGAAATATTAGCTGTGTTAAGTTGACGTTCTTTAGGATATATGTTATTAACCATAGTAGAAAAGAAAGGGTTTGCAATGTTCAATATTTCACCCAGATACCGAGAGGTGTCATTAAAGGCTACAATAACATATAGCTGTGTATTTGTTGAAAGACTCAACATGAAATCTCTTTTATAGCAATATAAAAACAAATATGCGACAAGGGGTGCACAGTTCATGTCCATAGGGATACCAACAATTTGTTTACAAACGGCAGTTCTATACATGACGAAAATATTATCTAATAGAGAAATAAGTTATTCACAAACTTCATGGAAAGTCCATTTACTGTAATTGTCCAAACTGCTGTTAGTAAAAAACGCTTTAATATTGTTACAGGCCAAAAATGTAGTTTTTGCCCTAAAAGTGTTTTTCAGTGAAAGCAATCAGCTTGACTGTGATAAGGTTGTGTGGTAAAGTTGTATATAATGTAGACAAATCATAAGTTCTTATAGATGAAGCTTGACGTTTAATTCAATTGTATCAAGAACGTCGCCTGAATTTTTAATAGACCAAAATAAATTAATCCCAGTGTTTTCATAAGCTTTAGCACAATATTGTTTAACGTGATCTTTTTCTCAAAACATCTCATATGCAAAAATCAAACACCTATATGAGCAGCTGATATGAGTTAATGAATAAGTAATAGACAGAGCTGAGACAGGCTCTATCTGTTTTGTAGTATGGTGTACTTAATGACCCTGTCAGTACTCTAAATTACATGTATTGGAAGTTAGAGTATGGTAATGCGTCGTCCCTTTGTTTATTCTGAATTAAACGATTTAATACTATATGTTCATCAAAGGCAATTTCACTGACCATACTACAATTACCTGTTAGCGATATTGATAAGACGTATGCTTGCCCGCGAATTTACTGAATGACCCTCAGTGTAAGTTCTTTTTAAATTAGTTCACCTTTTGGTTTCTGCTGCACCACTGATTGGAACAATTCATTTGGAGTTGGTTTCGGATAGGAGATAGTTTCGCGTATAGTCAGTGTCTGAGTGAGAGCTAAGTACTTCTTGTTTTACACCTACCAGGAATCGGTGTGCGAGGAAGCTATCCAGCTAGCTTGAGGAATGTCGGTGTTCCTACCCAGGTGCCCGCCCGTGCACGAAAATTGGCCGGAGGGGCACCTGGGTCTTCCTCCACTATAAAATCCAATTAAATTCAGTAGTTTACACCTATGTTCATGACACTTCTGTTTTACACTCCCTTGACATGATATGCACTGAGTTTTTCGGTTTGTTCTTGGGCAAGGCACTTCCACCTAGCCGCAGAGCTAGATAATTGTTGAATATTTACTCAACAGAATCAATATGAATGAGTAATAAGGGACATGTTCAAAGTAAACAATTGCTTTCAAAATAGATGTGAATTAATACCTTTTAAAAGAAACAACCATTCTGCTTAAATGTCTTGTTTGTATGGTGTTTTATGCCATTTTCAACACATGTAACGTTATATAATTATGACGGTCAAATGTTTTCCTGGGTAGAACCAGTTCTGTACACATCCCGCCTGATTAAATGTAAATTAAGTTAAAACATAAGAAACACTGTACGACCTTAATATTAGACACATGCTTGGAACAATAAGTATTGTTCTCATGTAAATATGGAATAAACTGTTCCACGGGACCATACATACGCCCGAATGTCGTTCTGTCAAATATTCTACATTCTGTAATATTTGTACTCAAAAACAGCTGATCTACAGCTCAGTAAGCGGTTTTCGTCGATGGGATAATAAACCGGGCGGCTCTTGTATCGGATTCTTATACCTCCGAGCACGTCAAAGTTTGTTTGTATGGGGTTTAACATAATTTTCTAGCCCAGGTTAGGCTATTTTTGACGGTCTATTTTAAGTGGTGGCGGCAGAACCCCACTTATTCCTGGATCAGTACTGTATACCTTCCACCATCCGTAAGAGCAGGTAAAGAGCCAAGGAATTTATTTGTGTGCAAGAGCAGGGCAGGTTCCCGGATTCCTATGTATCGTTCCCCTCTCGCTCTCTTTAAGGGGTTGATGCATTATTTTCAAACACGATTTATTTAAAAGGGCTCTGAAAAACTTGAGGAAGAAAATGACAGAATTATCAAAATGCCATGAAAAATAAAGGAGATATGACCTATTGAACATTTGCAAAGAATACAAAAGGAGGCGGCCATCTTGGAACGATGACGTCATCGCGCCTTTTTACCATATATGGCATAATATTAATACTAATTATACTACTACTACTAATAATAATAATGTCTTTATTTCAAGACGATAACATATTTTGTTACAAGCCAGTCTAACATATGGTCCTCTGACAAAATAGAATATATTTTCAGTTTATACAAACATAATTAAAACAATGGTACAAAAAGAATAAAACGAATAAAAGATATCTAGAAACTTCATGATTTTTCTAAAAAGGTGGTATTTGAGATACATTGTTTAAGACTGATTCAACCTTTAGGTGATGTGTATACAATATAACACTAATGTTTAAAACTCTTCAATTGTATATGTTTTTAACATATAAATATAAACAATTTAAGAATTACATTTTAAGACTTAAAGAATTACGTACATATTGTCAAGTGAGTGAGCATTGTACTGGGAACTTGACTTGTAAGTGAGGAAGTGTCGATTCTTACGGATGGCGGGAGGTGTACAGTACTGGTTCTACCCAGGAAAAGTGGGTGGTCTGCCTCCACCACAAAAAATCGACCGTCATATATTGAATGTACAATATGCTGCTGTTAATCGAATGGTACATGACTACGTAAGATCTTTCCTTTCGGAAAAAAGACTAAAACAAAACGTAACACAGCAAATAGTATTCCTGCAAAGTTTCATTATCGACAGAGTACGCGTTTGGCGCAAACTTAGGATGCAAAATTTTGCAAACTCTTTACCTTAAATACAGTACTGAACTGGCTCAATTTTTCAAAGAGGAACTTCAACATTTATGAATTTCTTGTTACAACGTGTACTGTGATCAAAACGTCTACGACATTACAGTTGTGTTCTTTCTCTAACTAACCGCAACATTTTATTTTGCAAAACATTTTGGGATTTCCTTGAAATATATATGGAATTAAGTGTGGAGTATATACAATATATAGCGGAAATTCCCGTGTCGCGTTTCTTTTTCCTTTCAGTATACATTGGTAATTGCATCAATACAACAAGACAATAAATACTGCTGTAAGATGATCGTTACAATTAAAAGTGATGGTGTGTTGATTAAATATGCAAGTGATCTTGAGAAATATTTTCTGATTGAAATATCATACATATTGTTTTTTTCAACAGAGTCAGCATTGTTTAACAGTATTACACAAACAGGAAAGGGCCACTGCATTATACTTAGTGTCGGTTAAACCACCTGTCCTAACAACAGTATGTGTATGCGTGATTTAGCCTAAGGCAGCAGCACTTTACGCAGGTTTACAATCATACTATCCAAAAACTAGATTTGAACTAAGTATAACTAAGTATATATTTTATAACATTTCTTTATAAACCTCCTTGTAATCATGCCCAGTTGACAAAACGTACAAGCTGATATCCTGAGCTGTCATGCAATGATGTTTTCAATTAAGAATGCATTCTTTTAAAACAATATACCGAAAATATATGTAAGTATGTAATCAATGTTATCTAGACCAGCAGACGACACATACAAGCTGGTCCACTGAACCGTCAATCATTGATGTTATTTTGTATTTATATTAGTTTAAGATGTGAATGTTCCCGAGCAACTTCTTATGGGGTCTATGTTCTCAATTTATTCGATTTTTCTAGAGCTTGTACTCGAGTTGACGACATTAATAATCGTAATCTGTGTATAACTTAAAAGCTACTCCATACACTTCGTAAACGCTGTGCACAATTTTATTATCGTAACTCGGATCTTCTTTCCAAATATAAAAGTAATTTTAGAACGCTTTTTCGACAAAGACTATCACAACCTGACTTCTATGGGGGCATGATTTACAAACTGCGTAAGCTCGTTGTTGATGATCACTTTCATATTATCTTTGTTAAACTTGTTAAAAGGTTTATCAACAGAGGTTATAACCCTATCATTTTGCAACACACTGCATGCTTGGTGGTGGGCTCATTTACAGTTCGCCACTATGATTTTCTCTTTAATTGTGCGATGACCGGACAGGCTGTGGACCCTATGATGACGTCTACCTAAAGCCCAAAAGGACGGTGACGTTTGATGTTTGTCTGCAATCTTGTCATTTAGTTCCTTCTTTGTGATTGTTTTTTTTTTTGTATTTACATATACACGAGCATCTTTGTGTTTTACTTATATTGCCTATTAATGCTGCTTTGTTGGTTAGAGAATAGTTCATGATGGGATTTCTTTATTTACACTGTCCCGTTTTATTGGGATGACAGTATGGTTAGTGTGAGGTTAGCACCCTAGAACCTGGTTTAAACACCAGCGGCCATTTTTTGCCACTGACCGTTCCAAGGCGGTAGCCCTATTGTCAATCCTTTTTGTGTTTGTGACGTCATATGTCTTTATTCCTTATTAACATTGCCTTTCATGTGTGTCGTTTTGTGTGTTTTTAGAGTTACTGTGTTCTGTGAAAGCTGCATTTCCTGTTCGACTTTTATACTTATTTTTATGCTTGCATAATAGTATCGACAATGCAGACCATATCAAAGACACAAAAGATACTCTGCATATGCAAGACTATAGATTTACATATGCAGTTAAAATATTTAGTTTTTATGATTTCTTAAGACTTTGTCATAATCATAAATATTCATGGCGGGGATTTCTTTATTTACACTGTCCCGTTTTACTGGGATGACATTAGGGTAAGTGTGAGGTTTGGTGCACCCTAAAACCTGGTTTAAACCCCAAGCGGCTTTTTTTATCACTGACCGTTCCAAGGCGGTAGCCCTATTGTCAACCCATATGCCTTTATTCCCTTTTAACATTGCCATTCATGTTTGTCGTTTTGCGTGTTTTGAGGTTTACTGTGTTCTGTGAAAGCTGCATATTCTGTTCGACTTTTAAACATTGATACTGTACCAGACACACAGTGATAGTATACATACTTTTGAAATAGTTTAGCAGATGAGGAGATAAGATGTGTTTTCAGTAACGTTTTAAATAAACTTAATTATTTTGAAATCCGTATTTCTTGAGGAAGTTTATTCCATTCCTGTGGACCGCATATTGAAAATGCTTTATCATAAACTGCTGTGTGATATCTTGGAACGTGCAGTGTATCATTTGTGAAAGATTTTAAATTTCGTCCATGAGTTGTTGAAGGTTTTGAGAGCATGCTGTCAATGTACTAGTATTCAAGTGTTTGATTATATAGAGATTTTTATACACCATAATACATGTATGGTAATGAACCCGTTTTTGGACTGGGAGCCAATTAAAAGTTTTAAACATGTGTTCGGACTGAGTATTAAATTCTGCTCGGTGAATAAGCCTGCCCGCTCGTAGTTTTAGAATTCGATCGATACTATGGGATGAGCAACGATAAATGATACATCCGTAGACAAACAAAGGCAATATATCGAGGGCTTAACGCGAAACTATTGTAACTCACTTTTTTTCTGAAAATGATTTTTTTACATAATCCTTATCAGATACTGACCCTTTATAATGTCACAAAATATTAGAACTAGATTCTAAAATTTGGTGGAGAAAACTACAATGTGTCATATTATTGTATCTCAAACAGCCTTTTTTTTAAAAGCGAAACAATTGTAACTCAGCTTTAAATCATTTAAAACAGTTTTGCATTTGTTTTTGATTAAATCTTCATAAAAAGGATTGTTTATAGCCAACAAAATCATGTTGTTTCTTGCAAATTTATTTAAGATTATAATAAGTTACATTAATTTGGCGCGAAACTACTATAAGTGAAATTTGATTTTCATTAAACTTTACATTATTTACATAATAATTATTCCAAATGAAGGTAATAATAACTGCTCTATGTTTCTTATGTGAAATATAAGTTAAATTAAAGACTAAAGAACTTTAAGGAGTTTTATTGCATACCATTCTTAGGAAATTAAAGGTTATTTGTATTAAAAACGTGGTAATGAAAGTATGTAATGTTGGTTTTTATTCATTTTAGCCTCCACTTGGGATCACAGAATTAGGGATATCAGTGGTTCCACAGAAGAATTAATAATTATTATAATTATTGCAGAAGCCCCTTTTTTAGCTCTACTGATCAGAGATCAGCAGAGCTTATGCCGTGGTGCGGCGTCCGTCGTCCGTCTGTCTGTCCGTCTGTCTGTCCGTCTGTCCGTAAACTTTTATTTGTAGCGACTTCACAGCTGAAACTACTGGATGGATATTCATGAAACTTTACAGAAATGTTACCCATAAAGTCTAGTTGATCCTAGCAAAAATTCATGTTGATGTGAAATCCAAGATGGCCGCCAAAGCTAAAAATAGAGTTTTAAAATACAAGTTTGTAGCGACTTCTTCTTGAAAACTATAAGTGATATTGATATGGGACTTTTTCTAAAATGATCAGCATGACATGATGTTGATCCTAGTCAAAAATCGTTTTGATTCAACGTTAAACATGGCTGCCAGCGGCCATCTTTGTTTACATAGAGTTATATAGTAAAAACTTGTAGCGACTTCACAGCTGAAACTACTGGATGGATATTCATGAAACTTTACAGAAATGTTGCCCATAAAGTCTAGTTGATCCTAGCAAAAATTCATGTTGATGTGAAATCCAAGATGGCCGCCAAAGCTAAAAATAGAGTTTTAAAATACAAGTTTGTAGCGACTCCTTCTTGAAAACTATAAGTGATATTGATATGGGACTTTTTCTAAAATGATCAGCATGACATGATGTTGATCCTAGTCAAAAATCGTTTTGATTCAACATTAAACATGGCTGCCAGCGGCCATCTTTGTTTACATAGAGTTATATAGTAAAAACTTGTAGCGACTACTTCTCTGAAACTACTTGGCGGATTGTCATGAAACTTTACAGGAATGTGGCTCTTGATGTCTAATTGATCCTAGAAAAATTTCAGGTCGGCCGGAAATTCAAGATGGCCGTCACAGCTAAAAATAGATTTTTAAAAAATAAGTTTGTAGCGACTACTTCTTGAAAACTATAAGTGATATTGATATGGGACTTTTTCTAAAATGATCAGCATGACATGATGTAGATCCTTGTGGAAAATTATTTTGATTCGACGTTAAACATGGCTGCCAGTGGCCATCTTTGGTTACATAGAGTTATATAGTAAAAACTTGTAGCGACTACTCCTCTGAAACTACTTGACGGATGTTCATGAAACTTCACAGGAATGTTGCTCTTGATGTCTAGTTGATCCTAGAAAAATTTCAGGTCGGCCGGAAATTCAAGATGGCCGCCACAGCTAAAAATAGATTTAAAATAAATAAGTTTGTAGCGACTACTTCTTCAAAACAATAAGAGATATTGATATGGGACTTTTTCTAAAATGATCAGTATGACATGATGTTGGTCCTTGTCGAAAATCGTTTTGATTTGACCTTAAACATGGCTGCTTTGTTTACATAGAGTTATATAATGAAAACTTGTAGCGACTACTTCTTTGAAACTACCTGACGGATTTTCATGAAACTTCACAGGAATGTTGCTCTTAATGTCTTATTGATCTTAGCAAAATTTCAGGTCGGCCGGAAATTCAAGATGGCCGCCACGGTTAAAAATAGATTTTCAAAAAACAAGTCTGTAGCGACTACTTCCTGAAATCAAAATCAATCAGTAGAGCTTCAAGGTCATTGACCTCTTGTTTTCCAAGCTTTGCACACTTATATGAAGTTAATGAACTTTTGTATTTTGTGTTGTTTATCTGGTAAAAATATATATTGTGAAAAGTTTTTTTAAACATTGCTGAAACATCATGTGCACGTATGTTTTTCTGTGTAAAGTATTGATATAGGATGTACAAAAGTCATGAAACAGATTAACATTTTAAACTTTTAGTGCGGTTTATTTACAGATTTTCATTTATTTGTGAATTTCAGGAGTAAATATCTATGATTTTCCGGGGTCTAATTAGGTAAAATTAATGATGTTTGAAATTTTTCGCGACACAATTTAAGTATTTCTATCTGTAAAGTGGACAAAATGATAAATAGGGTCCTATAGAAACCACAGCGTCCGAACAACTGTTTTATACTTCAAAGCTAATAATGTTAAAATATTAAGCAAGTTTTACACATCACTCTCTCAAACAATGATTGTTGAGTTTGAATTTGTGGTAACTGCATGAGAAGAAATTTTAGTTGCTTGTCTAAGTTCAATGAAAAACAACACTGTTTTATTAATATTACTTACCCTCATGTGTTTAGGGATTTTTAAATGATTATAATTACCTTATAAATTATTTACTAGTATTAATTAATATAATAAGGTGTGAAAGTTTTCCCATTGCTTTGCGAATGTTGATTGTTCTTAGTATCCAAGTTCAGGTGATTCATGGCAAATAGAAATAGCCTAAAATATTAAAATTGGAGCCGAAAATGACTTAGAACAACATAAATATGAAAAACAACTTTATAATTTTTTTCGCCAGGATAGTTTCATCTATTATATAAAGCAGTAAGTAATACTTATCAAAGTTTAAATTATTAATCCAGTATAAGTGTAACTTTAAACTTGCTTGCATATAATTATATTAAAGGAAATATAATTTCAAATTCTACTTCTTTCTTCTGTCATAGGTTTTAAATATAGTGTTGGTGTAATATAATCAACAATTAATATGTAAAAACAGTTGCTTTGAATTAATTATAAAGAATTATTTAAAACATGCCAGATATTTTGAAAAAACTAACCCGACGCCATGATTTTTAAATACATCAAGATTGCCGTGTGCCTCTTCAAGTGAATGGTTCTATCCAGGACAGGTTAGTCATTTTGCAATTTAAAACTAACACAATTATAATATATACAGAACTGTGCAGTTGCAACTAAGACACTATTTTATATGGGATTATTCAGTCAAGTTTAATAATACTGGAAGGCTCATGCGGTCCAATTCTTAAAGTTTTTACTAACAACACACCCCACTCACCTCCTAAACCGAAAGAGGAGACACAGTGGTGCAAGAAGCTAGATGTTCACCTATTCAGTAAAATCCATTGTCCCTACAATAAGCTAATCGCCGCAAAAAACGTGTTTGTTAAAATAGCCACTTGCCATAAGTAATTTTTACAAACACTTTTTAGCTATAAGACATTGCACTCCATATAAGTGTTCTTATCTTCATGTTGTCTGAATTGTGTGACTTTACTAAATTAAATGATCTTTATAACAAGTATTGTCTACAGCATATTTCGATGTATCGTTTGTTTAAAAATCAGTTATTTAAAATAATATTGACTTACAATAGTTTCGCATAAAAAAATTATAAAGTCTTTTTTTGCTTCTCCTGTAAAATTTTCTAAAAGTGAGTTACAATAGTTTTGCGTTAAACCCTCGATATATGCATTGAAGTACATTTTCAACTTATCTTGGTTGATATAACAAATTAGTCTGATAACAATTTCGTGAGTTATTTTACGTGTGATGCTTTGACTTACACTGTCTATTTGTTTATCCCAACTGAGCATTTGATATACTAGTATATGTATTCCTAACAGTTTATGTTCTTCAATGTGTGTATTGAGTTGTTATCAAGAGTTAGTTCAATTTTAGGGTGACTTAATATTTTAGATTTAATCCTATGGTCATTCAAAAAGTTGTATTGCCATTTATGTACATTTTGTTATCAGTGCACCACGTTTTAAAACCATTTACACTTGCCTGGAGTCTAGTTTCAATGACAGTTATATCTTTATCTGCCGTATGTATCGTCTGCATATAAATCATTTTCACTTTCCCCAGTATAAAGAGGCAAATCATTAATGAATAGCAGAAATAGTAGTTGACCAAGGACAGAGCCTTGTGGAACTCCATTTTTTACAATAAACTTACCGGCAATTTTTTCACCAGCTACTATACATTGTGTTCTGTTGGAGAGGTAATATGTAAACCAATTTATTGAGCACTCTGATACTTTATAGAGGGACAATTTGTTCACGAGTGATCAACAATATCAAAGTCTTTTTTTCAAATCAAAGAATATTGACCCAATAAGTTCACCATTATCTATATGTTCAAGAAATTTATTTATAAGCTTGACTAATGCAGTCTGACACGAGTGATGTTGATGAAATCCAATCTGAGATATTTTTAGTAAAGTGTTTTTTTATCGCCTTAGATATAACAGGTAAGATTGAAATCGGACGATAATTTGTTGATCATTTGCTGGCCTACCTTTGTGCACTGGAAAAAGTTTTGCCTCTTTTAGTATTTGAGGAAAGGACCCTGTATGAATACTAATATTTATTAACTTCAGTAAATATGGTGCAGTAACGGCTGCTGCTAGTTTTAGTGTTTTGGACTTACTCCTTCTAGTCCTTTAGCCTTTGTAAGTCAAGTGACTATATGATTGATAAAAGATGTTCTCGTTTCATCAAAGGTATTTTAAAGTGGACATCTACAGGAATTTCATTCGGTTTCAAAGTTTTTAGTTTCTTAAAATCTCTGTGATTTAAGTCAGTGTTATTGTTAATCGTTCACTTGTATTAGAAAAGTATTGATTAAGGGTGTTTATTACACATCATTTACGTCATTAAAGCTTTGATCGTCTACTGTTAATTTGCTTGGTATCGACTGATGTGATAATAGAAAGCTCTTGTATCGAAGAAGATTTTGATTTACCTTTGATATAATTGATATGCTTCCATAAGACTTTATTATCTTTATTGTCATCGATCGCTTTAGAAAAGAAGCTATTGTTTTGACGTTCATGTTAAGATGGGGATTTCTTCCGTGAGTCATTCAGGCTTAATGTCTCTTTTAACTCTTTTTTATTTTTTATTGACAAATGTGCATTTAGAACTGATGTAAAAATATCATTCATATCCAGTTTTGGAAAATTCATCTGAATTGTTCTGTGTATATTCCAAATCAGCCAAATTTTCTAATAGATCCGACAAGAATACAGGTTCTTGAAATGTTTTATATGATCGGTATCTATGTGTTGTATTTGTATTCTTGTACTTTGAGTTTTAGTTGTGCTGCGAGTAAAGCATACTGGATAATGATCACTTATTGAGGTACTAGGTACAAATGATTCGATAATCTGACTTTCGTGTGATGCGTTAATATGATCCATTAAGGTCGTTGGATTAACTGTAATAAATACTGATAAAGGTGATCCTTTGAGAGCAACAAACACAATTAAGAGAATAAAGCAGCAGACTCGGTTTTATTGAGTCTGTTCATGAGAAGTAATGAAAGAAGCAACACTTTTCAAGCCCCCTAGCACCGGCTTAAGCTGTATTCTACTTCAAAGCCACCTAAATTGGGCTCGTTACTCTTGTTGGTGCATTAATAATTTGTTTAAGGTCATACAACTCCATTGCTTGCTCGTTACTCTTGTTGGTGCATTAATAATTTGTTTAAGGTCATACAACTCCATTGCTTGAGACAACTTATTAGGACTAAATTGACTTGCTAATAACTTTATATTAAAATCACTGCGAATTTAAATATAGTTATCAAGATTGGCTACTTTTAGTTCTTGAGCTGGCTGTAGACCCCCCTCCACACACCCCCCCCCCCCTCCCCCCCAAGGGGGAATTTTGTAGGGTATGATTTTCTGAAAGAACATACATTAAGCTTCAAAATGAGACATGTGTGCCATCTGAGCGTTGGGGCTTTAGTGAATTTTGGGGGAAAACGTTGCGTTTTTAGACGAAAATCGCCAAAATCTGGAATTATTTTTTAGAAAAAGAATGAAATATGTTAGAACCAATTTTAATGGATGGAATCTTTCTCGGAACGCATCTCTACATGTCCCACTATATAATTTATGGATCCGATACTTAAATATTGAGGTTTTGGGTAAAAATGTTAAAAAATTGAATAAAATCGCTGATTTCTGTAATACATTGGGGGTATTTAATTAAAAATTAGAAATATATCTAATACAATAGAAAAAAGAAATATTGTAACCTTTTTGGGCAAAGCAAGGTCCAGTGATTAAAAAGAAAAAAGTTCCATACCACATGATGTTTGGAAATGCCTTAATTTTGGGGCGAAAAATGTGTATTTTTGTCAAAAATCGCCGGAATCTGGAATTCTTTTTTAAAATTAGTTTCAACATAAACTGATCAAATTGAAGCAATAAAATGTTGTACAGCACATATATTCAAGTTTTTCCTGGCATCATATATAACATATGTGCTCAAATATTGGCATTTTAGGGCAAAATGTTGGAAAAAATGACAAAACTCACTGATTTCTGTAATCCATTTTGGGTATGGGTTAAAATTTAGAAAAAAATATCGAATACAATAGAATAAAGACATATTGTAACATTTTGGATAGACAGAGGTCCAATAATTAAGTAGAAAAAAGTCATGAACCATATGATGTTTAAAATATTGCCTTAATTTTCAGGCGAAAAATGTGTATTTCCGTAAAAAATCAACGGAATCTGGAATTATCTTTTGAAAATAGTTTGAACATAAACTTATCAAATTGAAGCAATAAAATGTTGCACACTATACATATCCAAGTCATTTATTGTATCAGATATAATATATATGCTCAAGTATTTATATTTTAGGGCAAAATGTTGAAAAAAATGACTAAAATCGCCGATTTCTGTAATGCATTGAGGTATTGGGAAACAAAAGTGCATAGAAATAACGGAAAAAAAAATATTGTAACATTTTTGCAGTCCAATGTGCAATAATATACCAGAAAACCCATCAGAAGATGGTAAATGCTTCTTTATTTTGTTGGAGGAAAATGTGTTTTTAATAAAACATAAACGAAATCTTGATTGTTTTCTTCAAAAAGTAATTTCAACATACATGTTACAACGACATATCGCCAGATGAGAGAATAAAGTGCCGTCTTTCTTCTATGGAACATTCCTATTCTCACCTGGCGATATTGCCATTGACCCATCATATGTTTCCAAGGAGTGCATGGCAGGCTGACATTTTATTTGCTCAAACAAGCCTGCTCTAGCTGATACCTTATGAGAATTTGTTAAAAAATGGCATGACAGAACCTCCCGAACAATACAACACATCATTTACTAGTTGTTGAGCTGGCTGTAGACACCCCCTTCTGCCGAACTCAGGTAGCCCTCCCCTTATACGGTCTAGCGGCCGAGTGCCACGCCGTTGAGTCACAAAACCTGTGGGTCGGCCCAGCGGCCGTCGGCACTGGGTCGCTCAAGGCTATTTCTCTCTATATAACTATACTGTATATAGCTCTAGGTGCCATGTTCGAGACACGAACTCGGGAAGCCATCCCACTGAAACGACCTAGGGATTGAGTGCCACGCATAGCGAGGACCGTTGCCGACGGCTGACCACCGTTCCCGTTGGGTCACAATACCTGTGGGTAGGCCCAGCGGCCGTCGGCTGCGGGTCGTTCAAAGCTATGTACTATATAGCTCTATGTGGCATGTTTGAGACCCGAACTCAGGCAGCCTTCCCCCTGATACGACCTAGGGACCGAGTGCCACGCGTAGCGAGGACCGTTGCCGACGGCTGGCCTCTGGTCCCGTTGTGTCACAAAATATGTGGGTCGGCCGAGCGGCTATCGGCCGAAGGTCGTTAAACGCTATTCCGTCTATTTAACTGTATATAACTCTATGTTACATGTTCAAGACTCGAACTCGGGTAGCCCACACCTTGATAAGGTCTAGGGACCATGTACCACGCATAGCGGGGACCTTTGCCGACGGCTGGCCACCGGTCCCGTTGTGTCACAAAATATGTGGATCGGTCCAGCGGCCATCGGCCGATGGTCTCTCAACGCTATTTCTCTCTATACATATATAACTATACTGTATAAAGCTCTAGGTGAGTAACGAGGTTCGAGACCCGAACTCGGGTAGCCTCCCCACTCATACAGCCTAGCGATTGAATGCCACGCGTTGCCGGGACCTTTGCCAACGGCTGCGTACTAGTCCCGTTGCGTTGTGTCACCCAATCTGTGTCGGCCCAGCGGCCGTCGGCCGAAGGTTGTTCAACGCCATGTCCTTCTATATAACTGTATATAGCTCTATGTGCCATGTTCGAGACTCGAACTCGGGTAGCCCTCACCCTGATAAGGCCTAAACACCATGTACCAAGCACAGCGGGGACCTTTGCCGACGGCTGGCCACCAGTCCCGTTGTGTCATAAAATATGTGGATCGGTCCAGCGGCCATCAGCCGATGGTCACTCAATGCTATTTCCCTCTAAACATACATAACTATACTGTATAAAGCTCTAGGTAAGTTACGAGGTTCGAGACCCGAACTCGGGTAGCATCCCCACTGATACAGCCTAGCGATTGAATGCCACGCGTTGCCGGCACCTTTGCCGACGGCTGCCCACTAGTCCCGTTGTGTCACCCAATCTGTGTCGGCCCAGCGGCCATCGGCCGAAGGTTGTTCAACACTATATCCTTCTATATAACTGTATATAGCTCTATGTGCCATGTTCGAGACTCGAACTCGGGTAGTCTTTCTCTTAATATGGACTAGCGACCGAGTGCCACATGTACTGGGGACCTTTGCCAACAGCTGGCCACCGGTCCCGTTGTGTCGCAAAATCTGTGAGTCGGCCCAGTGGCCGTACGCAGAGAGTCGCTCAACACTATTTCTCTATTTATAACGTATACTGTATATAGCTCTATGTATCATGTTCGAAATACCGGTAACGTGATAGGTCCAAGTCGCAAGTTGGTACACGTACATGTTCCAAAATGCTCTACACATAATGGGCTTTCAGAAAAATAGGGTGTACTAAATTCCCCTTGGGGTGAGGGTTACTCCTATTAGCTTACAGTCTATTTTCTATTGTACCAGTATTATATATTTTTCTAGATTTTAACCCCATACCCGCAATGGATTGCAGAAATAGTAATTTTGGTCCTTTTTTCCAACATATTTCAGCAGATATGTTATATATGATGCAAGAAAACACTTGAATATGTATGCTGTGCAACATTATATAACTTCAATTTGATAAGTTTATGTTAAAACTATTTTCAAAAATAATTCCAGATTCCGTCGATTTTTGACAAAAATACACATTTTTCGCCTAAAAATTAAGGCATTTTCAAGCATCATACGGTTCGGGAATTTTTTTTACTTAATTATTGGACCTTTGTCTATTCAAAAATGTTACAATGTGTCCTTATTCAATTGTATTAAATTTGTTTCTATATTTTAACCCAATAACCCAATGGATTACAGAAATCAGTGATTTTTGTCATTTTTTCCAACATTTTGCCCTAAAATGCCAATATTTGAGTACATATGTTATATAATGTGTCAGGAAAAACTTGAATATGTATGCTGTGCAACATTCTATTGCTTCAGTTTGATAAGTTTATGTTGAAACTAATTTAAAAAAATAATTCCAGATTCCGGCGATTTTTGACAAAAATACACATTTTTCGCCCCAAAATTAAGGCATTTCAAAACATCATGCGGTTTGAGACTTTTTTCTACTGAATCACTGGACCTTACCCTGCCCAAAAAGGTTACAATATTTCTTTTTTCTATTGTATTAGATATTTTTCTATTTTTTAGTTTAATATCCCCAATGTATTACAGAAATCAGCGATTTTATTCAATTTTTTAACATTTTTACCCAAAATCTCAATATTTAAGCATCAGATCCACAAATTATATGGTGGGACACGTAGAGATGCGTTCCGAGAAAGATTCCATCAATTCAAGGGTTTCTCCTATTAGCTCACAGCCTATTTATCCAACTGCATTGCAAATGAATCATGTCATTGCGAAGTTGATGACGGCGGCCTGTATATCGAGCAAATAGATGTTGTTTTACTATTTTTCTACATTAATTTCTATCCAAATAGATTCTATTTCAGGAGTCTCAAAGCAGTTCTTCTTTTAAAGTGTAAATGATTTGACAACTGTATGAGGATTCTACCCCTTTTGATTTTCCTGCTGTGTTGTTAGTCTTATTTCGATCCTTTGGTTAGATGTTATAGTTAGAATATTTAACGTTTCATTATTTACAGAACTATCAAGGAATGTTTCGCAGAGACCCAAAACATCTACATTCTTAGATTCACTTAAAATTAATTTAAGGTCATCTTAACAGTATTGGACCAAGTACAGAGCCTTGTGGAACTGCACTTTTTACAATTTCCTTATCGGCAACTTTTTAACCAGCTACTATACATTGTTGAGCAATTTACTGAGCACTGTAATACTTTGCATATTGACAAAATACATTTTAAAACACAAAAAATCACTGCGAATCGATTAAAAATAAAGATACCTTTATCTTTACATTGATAAAATGTATAAATTGTACGCTCATGTTTCATTTGCAGTGATTTTCTTTGCTTTAAAAGACATTTTTTCAATATGCCACATATGGTAAAAGGCGCGATGAAGTTATTGTTCCAAGATGGCCGGCTCCATTTATGTTTCTTTGTGAATTTTTAATATTTCCTATCTCCTTTATTTTTCATGGCATTTTGATAATTCCTTCAGCCTTTTAAAAAGTTTTTCCGAGCTCTTTAAAATAAACCTTGTTTGAAAATAATGCATCAACCCCTTTAAGTCAAGCAAAATATCAAGCAAAATAAACGCACCCAGAGATCAGACAATTTATATAAATAAGTACTGAAAAGTGGACAACAAACATAAACAAGAGAGAAAAATAGCAGACTTGTGTTAACTGAGTCTGTTCACGAGTTACATGCGTGCTTACGTTAATTTTCTGTTGTAGCATGGTCGACGACATTTCTTTGATGGATGCAGAGCATTAAATCTTGAAATTTAGGGTAACTAAAGGGGCGTGGATATACTGTACTACAACTACCAAATATTGGAATTTAGAATACGGTCACTATGACGTCACCGTGGTACAAAGTACACAATGCTACAAAAAAGATAGAGTTGGTCTCCAGCTGGCGATATCAGTTTTCAGTCTGCAGTCAGGCGCGTTGCGTACGCAAAGTACGCAGTTGCGTACACATTGTCCCAAATAGTGAAACTATTAAAGTCCAAAAATGCAATAAAGACAAGAGCTGCCCCGGACACCCTAGACTGTTTGCTTACACATTCTAAATGTCCCTAGCTACGCCCCTAAGTAAAATATATTTATTTAAATCTTGGTACCTGTATGAATTAGGTTATAGATTGTTTACACGTGTATCGTTAAGTGTGTTATGCCCCTTATTTCAAACGGCGCCATTTACAGATATTTACCCGCGAAAGTAGCTCGGGTCAGCGAGCAACAGTTTTATATGAACGTCAGGTATAGTTTGTGAATATATTTCACATACTTTGTATGCTATTCTAATGTTTAACACTACTTACCACCGCACGAATCTGAAATGAGCTCTGAAACAACAAAGACGTAATTACAAATAAGATCACGCTCGCCAGTACAGATTCGCCACGGGAAGTTTCGCCCTTTGTTGTGTTGATGTACCGCGTCCATTATAGACTGCTCCACAGACGCCAATTAAATTAGTCTGTCATTGCACCATTGATCATGTATGTCAAGCACTGAACGTGAGTATTTTGTCTATGTAGAAAATTGTAAAACACATCAAACGAACAATCACGCTCCAATATAAAAATAAAATAATAACAGGCTTGTGTATCATGTTATAAAAAGCCAGTCTTTTGAATGACGTCACTTTCTATTTTGACACATCACGGATAGATTTACTCCATTTCTAGACCCCATGGAACTTGATAAAGGACCATAAGCTTATAGCAAATGAAAACCTCTGGCTCTTGTAGTTTTAGAGAATAAGATTTTTTTCCTACATGTATATAAGTCTATGTAAAACTGTGAACCCCAGGGCAGGGCCAGATTAGACCCCAAGGTAACCATTTGAACAAACTTAGTAGAGGACCATAAGCTGATGCTACATGTAATACATGAAAGCTGTGGACCCCCAGGGCACGGTAATTTTTTTTACCCTGAGGACTTCATTTGAACAAACTTGATAGTCTAGGCATTGGCGATTATTTTAAAAGAAAAAATGTCGAAATCAGTTCTTGAGATTTTTTAAGGTTTCGACCATATATGGTAATGGCAGCCATTTTGGATGTCACGCTGACCTAATTTTAACAAATCTAAAAAGTATTCACCTAAGGATCATACATTTCACGTGAAGTTGGTCAAAATTGGCCAAGCGGTTTCTGAGAAGCCATTTGAAGCAAAACTTAATGACGACGGACGGACGAAGAGTGATCCCACCTTTGGCTCAGGTGATCTGAAAATAGGTGTGTTTCCTATTGCATGCTCTAAAAACATAGGGTAGGTCGGTAGGCATTTTCCTTCCTTTTTTTCTTTCTTTTTTTTGTGAGATTCTATTTATCTTATAAACCCCATACAAATTGATGATACAGCTGAATGTTTCTCTGTGATGTTATCAGTTTTACCTCGATGTAAGTCCGCCCCAATTAAATTACGCATTCCTGTTACAAATAATATAACACTTTAAACCAGAAGACCCTTGTTTAACATGCATTTTACTAATTAGTTTAATAGTTAATTACCATCATATTGTTTACCTGAAAGGAAAAGTTAAACTCTGAATGTATCCTATGACATTCCAGGCAAATCATATGGCTTACCTAAATATTTTCCACTTTTGCTGTGTAATTTGGTAATAATTTGCATATACCACCAGTGCCCCGTGGATTACAGAGAATATAGAATGGTATGATGTAAGCTATGTGATAAATCATCTATTTTTTAATTTTTGCTTAAAAAGTTTTGGGGTGGCCGCTTAAAATAGCAGTCTGCGAAATTAGCGGCTGTCCGGTTGTCCGGGACAACTAATTTACAAACAGGACAACCACATGTTCCCACTTTGGTTGTCCGATCGGGCAACCAAAATTTCTGAAAGCGCAACACTATTTGTCAATCAAAATAAGTATAAAAGTCGAAAAGGAAACACGATTTCGGCTTTTTCGTTGATGTTGAGAAAATTACTGTGACACCGGTATAAACTCTACGAGGAATTGATCAATTAATTGTATCCCTCTGTGGAAGGTCACAACACGTCACGACCTCGTTTTCGATCGGATTTTGCCGAATTCTTTATTTTGTATAGAGCAACTAATCCGTCACTCGGGAATCTACATTTACCGGTACGAAAATTGGCGAAGAGTTCCGATCAATAGAGCAACTGAAAATTACAATTATACACAAACGGTTTGTGAATTATTCCATCCAATGAGAATAAAATAAACATCATCAAATATGCTAATTTAGTGCATGCGTCGCTAAAAACGTGTTTCCAGTTGTCATAAATGTCAATATTGCGGTACGTGATGAATGCCATTCCTGGTAAACCAGTGAAAGAGTCCAAACAAGAGTCAAGTAAGCATTACGAAGCCAAAAGAGACAGAAATTTCGTTTCTTCTTGGCAAGTTGGTCGAGAGTGGCTTAAATGTACCGAAGATGGTAAAATGCAGTGCCCTTGGTGCACAGACAGAATCTAGATTAGACACTGATGGTTCCTTTGTAAAGGGGTGTTCTTGCATGCGGATTGACACTATAAAAAACATGAACAGTCAAAAATCATGATGACTCTAATGATGACTGTGACTTATCAGAGAAAAACATAGACAATCTTCTTTCTTTGTATACAAAAGAATGAATAATGTAAAAATATTGTGACCTTGAAGACATAATATTTTTTGCTTTGTTTACATATATCATTAGAGTAATAAAGCCTTCAGGTTTTGAAAGAAGAATTTCGGGCAACCACTTTTCCTTTCGGGCAACCAATTTTTGTTGAAATGGTTGCCCAAAGGACAACCAAGTCCAAAAGTTAATTTCGCAGACTGAAATAGGGTCATTTGGGTTACCTGAACCACACCTATTTTTTTATTTGGCCCAATCTATGTGGCTTTAAGTTAGAATGTCGCTTAAGCCAGTGCTAGGAGGCGTGGGAGGTATTGCACTTTACATTACCTCTCATGAACAGACTCAATAAAACAAAGTCTGCTACTTATATCTCTTGTTTGTGTTTGCTGCTTCCAAGGGACCCCCTTTTCAGTATTTGTTACCTAAATATGCCATAAAAACTAGGAAATTCTTCACCAATTATTGAAATGCGCAAATTGTATACAAGTTTACACAAAAGAAGAGTAGTGAATCATTTCCCTTTGTTTTATAAAATGTAATAGCTTGAAACAATGGTATATTAAACCTTGGTAAACTATACTCCGTTTCGGTTGCATGGTCAAGTAGTGTAATCAATGTGTGACATCATTCTATGTCCTCCCATAAATGTGGATATAATCAGGGATGAGTTTAATTATTTGTTGTTTTTTGGGTTTGCTTAACTTGCAGTTGATAGAGAATAATGGATTAACACCACTGTTCCTTGATCTACGAAAATTTACATTGAAGACTTCCAACGCCAACCTATCACTAATGTTTTTTTCTAACTTCAGAAAACTTGAGTTACTCATCTTGTGTAGATATCCTGCTACCAGTCTGTGTGGGACAATTACATTGTGACCATCACAAACACAACCAATGACAGAATCCATCACAACTATAGCAAGAATGTCGCTTCCACTGTGATTGGTAACTATCTCCTATAACAGATTGCCTTCATGGTCGAGAGGGTAAAAACCTTCTCGCCTTTCACTGCTGCAAATTCGAATCCCACTGGAAGCTCGACTTGTGAGAAAGTTGAGTCTTGCAGATGATGGGAGGTATACAGTACTGGGTTCTACCCAAAAATAAATGGGTGGTATGCCTCCACCACTAAAAACAGACCATCATTATACATACATAACCTAAAAGGAGCTGAAAAATTAGATTAAACTCCAATACACGCATGACCATGCCTATGACATAAGCTGAGTATTGAGCAGTACTCAGTGTCGCTTTCCAATACACGCATGCCTATGACAAGCTGAGTATGCTTGTTGAGTATACTCGGTTTTATCTGTTGTGTATGTATTAGGCTTAAAAGAAAAAAACTGTTCGTTTCTGCTAACCCGATTATTTAAAAAAGTAATCAATTTTTAAAAAAAAATCAACAACAAATATTTAAAAAATATTAAAAAAAAAGAAAAAAAAGATAATAAAAAGTTGAACCCATGAACAAACGTTTCTTGTGGAGAAAAAAAAAAAATATGCCTCCAGTGAGATTTGAGATTTTCATCTGATCTTTACCAAACTTTAATGGGTCGTTAATGTCAATGAAAGCTGGGACAAGTTCGAAAACCAACCAGATCAGACCAGTAACAGCGGTGTTAAGGCGCTTGATTTAGTTAAAAATGCTATTTGACGATAGGGCCTTCAGTTTTCATCGGATCTTTACCAAAAAAAAGAGAGAGATAAAAATCGGACAGGGAAAGTAGCATTCAATGACTACAGTCAACAGTCAACGGACAGGGAAAGTAGCATTCAATGACTACTGTCAACAGACAGGGAAAGTAGCATTCAATGACTACAGTCAACACAAAAACAAACACGCAAGCAGACAAACGAGAAGGCAAAAGTAATAAAAAATGCAAACGACATCACAAACACAAAAGGGTTGTCAATAGGGCTTCCGCCTTGGAACAGTCAGTGGCCAAAAAGGCCACTGGTGGTTTAAACCAGGTTCTACGGTGCACCAAACCTCACACTTATTGTCATCCCAATTAAAGGGGACAGTGTAAATAAAGAAATCCCCGCCATGAAATATTCTCTAACCAACAAGGCAGCGTTAAAAGGCAATATAAGTAAAACACCTAGATGCTCGTGTATATATAAATACAAGGCAATATAAGTAAAACACCTAGATGCTCGTGTATATATAAATACAAACAAAAAAGCCACAATGAAGGTACTCGATGACTTGGCAGAAGCCAGATCAACAAGATAATAATAAACCATTGAGGGCACGACAAGACAAGACGGCGGACAAACATCAAATGCCACCGTCATAATGGGCTTTAAGTAGGCATCATCATAGGGTCCGCAGCCTGTCCGGTCACCGTACAATTAAAGAGGAAAGCTTAGTGACGAACTGTAAAAGGGTCCACCAAGCATGCAGTACGAAGTTTATGGTAATGGTAACCCTGATGGAGTAGCTTTTTAGTTATAACAAGATTACGAATATTAAAGTCCTCAACTCGAGTACAAGCTCTTGAAAAACGAATAAGTTGAGACACATAGACCCCATAAGAAGTTGCTCGGGGAACATCCTCATCTAAGTGGGGATAATTAACAATGTCAAAATTAAAATCATCTCCCTTGTCATAGATTTTGCTTAATAATTTCACCATTTTCAATAGAGAGATCTAAATCAAGAAAGAAGTGTTATAAACAAACTTTACCAGATTGTTAATATCAAGGACAAGTTTGAAAACCAACCAGCTCAGACAAGTAACAGCGGAGTTATGGCCCTTGATTCAGTTTTAAATGCTAAATGTTGGCTCGTTTAGAGGATAGGGCCTTCATTTTTAGCTCTACTCAGCAGAGCTTGTCCGCCTGTCGTCCGTGGTTAACTTTTTGTCTCGTTAAGACAATAGGGCTTTCATTTTTCATCTGATCTTTACCAAACTTTACCAGATTGTTAATATCAATGAAAGCTCGGACAGCTTCGAAAAACAGCAAGATCGGAACAGTAACAGCGGAGTTGTGGCCCTTGATTTAGTTAAAAATGCTATATTTTGCCTCATTTAGACGATAGGACCTTCAGTTTTCATCCGATCTGTACCAAATTTTACCAGATTGTTGATATCCATGAAAGCTCAGGCAAGTTCAAAAACCATCCAGATCTGACAGTAACAGTGGAGTTATGGCCCTTAATTTCGTTAAAATGCTATATTTTGCCTTGTTAATAAGATAGGGCCTTCATTTTTCATCTGATGTTTACCAAACTTTTTCAGATTTTTTAGTTATGGCCCTTGATTTAGTTTGAAATGCTGGATTTTGCCTAAAACTCTCCCGGTATTTTCGCCGAGTTCCAAAATATCGCTATTTGCGAATCCTTTTGGGTGATTGCTGTGATTTATTGGATCAAGACCGAGTTTTCCAAATGATCTAAAAAATAAACACCAACTGTCTTATCTATATCTGTGAAAACATTGCCCCTGGGCAGGTAATTAAAAGGATTAGCATGTCAGCTAATTAGTCTTGTGTGTGAAAATAATGATTGGACTGTTTATGACATGTGACGGCGATATTTGTAATGTCCATGGGAGATTGATAGAAATATATGGACTGTAAGTGGGATGGTAATTAGCGAATTGGATTAAAATTATAATATAATTGAGGACAATTAAATGATGACGATTTCAACTAATTGATTGCAGTTTGTCTTGATTAGAGAAGTGTTTTGTCTGTGTATAAAATGGGAAGCATCTTCATTATGGTTATTACTTGCAAAATCAAAATACCTAAACGTGATCTATCTCCGGAGTCTGAAATTCCAGGCCCAAAAAGCAAAAGTATCTTGTGAAGTATAATTCTTCTTGGAGAAGAATATTGGCCACTTAGGAAACAGCCATCCAAAAACTGAAAAACACAGAACTAAAGCAGGCTCTACCACAAACTTTCAAATTTTTTCAAAAAGCCCAATACAGACAACAGTGTGACTAATGCGAAAGTGATGTTTGCCAACTTTATGCTGATTTACCCCCTTTATAAAGGTTTGTATCAGAAAAAAATCTACCGGTACGCGTTAAAATTTCGAGTATAAAAACCTCCCTGGTTTTTGTCAAATCTCCCTGGGAAAAAAGTCAAATCTCCCAGGTAAAGAAGGGTGAAAATATCGGACAGGGAAAGCAGCATTCAAGGACGACAGTCAACCACAAAACACAAAAACAAACACGCAAACGAAAAGGCAAAAGTAATAAAAAATGCAAACGACATCACAAACACAAAAGGGTTGACAATAGGGCTACTGCCTTGGAACGATCAGTGGCAAAGTAGGCCACTGGGGGTTTAAACCGGTTCTAGGGTGCACCAAACCTCACACTTACCCTACTGTCATCCCATAAAAACAGGACAGTGTAAATAAAGAAATCCCCGCCATGATCTAAACTCTAACCAACAAGGCAGCATCAATAGGCAATATAAGTAAAACACAAATATGCTCGTGTAAATATAATACAAAAAAACAATAGCCTAGAAAGCCACAATGAAGGTACTCAATGACTTGGCAGAAGCCAGAGCAGGAACCCTCCTGAAAATATCACATGTATGTAAGTATCTAGTCCCCGCTTGGGTCGTATTTCCTAGATGCAGGAGAAAACCTTGTTCGAGGTTCCTGATATAAAATTAATTCAATTGTAATTTAATTATAAATTAACACTGAGATTATCGGGAGCAAATCTATATAGGGCAGATCCATATAGGGTAGTTTATAGTAGCAAATTCTAGTAAATCGAGGAGAACCTCGGGTTCCTGATAAGTGTAAAATATTTGCTGAGGTCAGGTATATTGATTTATATAGTTTGTTAATAAAGTGCTAGAATGGATATATGATTCACTTGCATATTTAGAGTTTATCAACTTATTCTAGTACATTTTCGACTTTGTTGATTTCCTGAAGTACAACAATCCACACCCCGTGTACGAACCTGGGGAGAAAGTAGCCTCTCCCTTAGGGATATAGCACCGCTGTGTCAGATTACCTTTAAGTGACCTGACGTGGCGCTGCTCAAGCCTGGCATAACTTGTCATAGACTGGTAATGCCAGTTAGTTCGTGCTAGAGACATTTACATACACACACTAACATTGCTGTGCCCGGTTGCCCACAAGTGACCAGACGAGGCATTGTTTATTTTGAGCATAATTGGTCTCAGGCTGGAAATGCTAATTCGTATGTCACATATCCACACACTCACTCACACATTCAAATCGGCTACAGATGCACTGATTGTTCTTTTAGTGGGGGCATTAGTCAGAGATCCGACATTTCTAGGTATTTTGTGTGTAGCACTGCCTGGATAAAAATGTAAACCTATTAAACTGGAAGTTTATTGTATAACAATTCAGGTTTATTTGAGTTACAATTGTTACCTTTCTTAATGCAGTTTTAATGAGACATACTCCTTACTGAGGGCAGTAGTAATCAGCAGATTTTTAACAGCTTCAGTAAAACTGTAAACGTTCTTCCGTGTGAGGAAACCAGTGAATATAAGGATTGTCTCTTGTATCTTGCAGATCAGAAGCTCTGGCCCATTTCTGGAGGCCAGAAAACAGAACTTGCTGATTGATAAAAACAGTAGTCTAGACTCATGGGATGCACCTTTCTTGGACACACTAAAGACATAAGAGTTTGGTGTAGACCCTACAGTAGCAAATCCTGTGATGCAGCATATCCTAGAGCAGCATTTAGGCAAGGTGCCACACATACAGACATGTTGACAGGGTAGCACTGTGGTGTAAGGGTTAGCATCGCGGCTTCAATCCCAGCCATGACCTGATCGCTAGAATGGCCAGTGCAATACAGCAAGGATAAATAAATGCTTATACACAGACATGTTCACAATTGAAAAATGTACAGTTGTAAATCTTGAAACCACAATACAGAACATTTTGACACAGTTGATTGAGACTGGCCATGAGGTTTTGAATGAAACACCTTCGGGAGCAGCTTTTAAAACATATTGCTTAGCAGTTCAATGTATCGGTGATTCTGATGTTGCAGGTGATTAGCAGAGGTCCACAGTTTCGGTGCATTGAGGAGTGGCGTGTGGGATTAACCTTTCAATACACAAACCCAAAAATGATCCTGTGTTATTGCAAACATCAAACATACAAACTTTGATATTGTCAAGGTCCTGTGTTATTGGAACAAACTATAAACACCATCTTGAATTTCAACATGAATTTGAGAACTTGAGTCACTCTGTGAAGAATAGATTGTTGTATACGTTCTCGATGATAAAAGTTAACCGGCCAAAGAAAAATGAATGTTGCTGAGCAACGAGAATTCACATTATGACATCCGACGACTTTTTTACCAAAAAAATAAAAGAAATCTTCATTTTATTTGAAGTGACAAAATGTTGACATATGTGTTTTGGGACAAAAAGTGTATCTAGATGCTTTTCAAGAAATATTCCACTGATCGAAGCAAATTCCATGAAGTGAATGAATAACTTAAATCAGCTTCGATGCAAGACAGCAGAAGAGAACAACAGATGACATTGGGATTACTTAATATGGATAAACAGTTGTGTGGGACGTTGTTATTTTTGACTTTAGAGACTCGTTACATTCGTATATTATTGGCAGCGACTGGGTTCAATGCAAGACAGCAGAAGAGCACAACAGATGACGGATGACATTAAGATTACTTCATACGGATAAACAATTGTGTAGGACGTTGTTACTTTTAACTTTAGAGACTTGTTACATTTGGTATGTTATAGGCAGGACTAGGTTCTGGAATCTATAATAAGTTACAAAGCCCTGCTTTCTGAATTTTACTTAAAAACATTTTACTTAAAAAAAACTGCAGAAAATTGAAGGGACAAGTTGATACTTATATACAGTTGACTAACTGCTGAAAAGTGAAAGAATTGACAAGTTGATAATATAATGAACATTTAAAAGGTGAAATAGTTGACTACAGTTCAGAGGTAAATGTATAGATGAATACAATGCAGAGGTATGACAGTCTCATCATGTAAATATAGATTTAGCTGACAACAGACATGAGGTAAGGAATTGTTCTTGATTCTCGTTCATGCTATGCTAACGCTGTTAAGCAATTATACCCAGTAAACATTCAGTCTTAACTTGCACGGAATATATATATATATATATTGTGGAAGTATAATACTGCAGGGTTAGCAAAGCATGTGGTTACTTTGATTGTTAACATCTTCGTTACTTGTTAAGATCTTATGGGGAATATATATTTGCTCGAGTTACAAAATTCCTGATGGAAAGAAGAGAATATCTGAGTGCATTTAACCATGTTCGTGAAATAGGCATTACACAGTGCTCACACTGCCAATTTCAATTAATAGACACATAATTTTTTACAAAAAAAATAATAGCCAAAGTCAACGTGGCGTAGGGAGTGGTTTGTTTCGTTTTTGTGTCAACTCCGACGATGTCTACATTATATGTGATGTTTATATTTTTTTAAATGACTGAAGTGAGCTATAGTATACTTGGATGCTGAGATAATATGTGAAATATACTACACAACACTGAGGGCAAATAGAAAGGAAGATACATTTTTATTTTCTATTTTACTCTTATTCAATAATAATAATAATAATAATAATACTAAGCACAGTACTACACTCTTTTGAACATGACACTTTGATATTATGTTTATAAATATATGTGAGTCAACTGACACACACTCTGTATGAAAATGTATATTATGTGTATGCCAGTTGACACACTTACAATAATTTCAGTTATGTCATTGTTTTTAAAATTTATCAATTTTTAACTTGCTGTAGAATCTTTCTGTTATGTCTATGCTAGCTGATGTAACTGTAATGAGCTGTCCGTGTACATTATCTACATCATTCTCCTTTTCTTTACACTGACCCATTTCTGCAATGCTCTAGCATAGTCAAACTTCATGCCTGCATGGCTTTTTTTATAGCACAGAAGCGTTGCTTGTGCAGTGTGGCGGCAGTAAAACGTCTCCCCGCGCTTGCAATCAGTACTGTTATTCATTCGATCTTTGGAGATCGCTGAGCCCGATACTTATATTTAGTTATCGTTGGTACATTATCAATTTCTTTTGTTTTCTTACTTAATTTTTGATTCGGTGGTTCCACTACTCCGGCCGATAAAAGGCTCTGGGTATTGTTTAGCCACTTATAGGATATGTTGTCTGCTTTTTAATTTAGTCTTTTGGCTGTTACTTGTGATATGCAGGCTTCATAACCGCTGCTCCCAACTAAATTCCATTATGTTTATTTCGCTCCTCGGGGCATTTAATTTTATTAGATACTGGGACCATACGCCGTACGATATGGGGAAGCGTAAAACTCCATGTCCACCACCGTATGCATGCCATCTTCGGGATGGTTAAAATTGTGTACTATTGATTTCAGGAATATTGAGTTCTGCTCAACCCGGGGCTAGAGGGCGTGAAGGGTAGCTAGCATATTTCACTAGCGCTCATGAACAGTCTCAATCAAACCGAGACTGCAATATTTCGTATGTGTTGTGCTCGGCTGTTTCCAAAGGTCCATTATCATACTTTTTTTCTCTAGAGATATTCTCATCAGATTCTCAACAGTACCTGTATTCAAACTGTTTCTTGTTTTAGTTTTGATCAGATTATGTTGAACCCTCTTTCACATTCCACAGAAGATACAGGAACTGTTGAGAATCTGAAAATCATGTTGGCTACATCAGGGAAGAGTTCCCTGTTTTTCATCAGATACTGGCAAATGTCGGTAGCAGTGTCCATGAGCTTCATGACTGTTTCATTGGAATTTATGAATTCCATAAAATCCAAAGCTTGGTTTTTGAAACTGGGTAAACAATTGAATATGCAAACTCTTGATACTTGTATATTTATTTATTTTTAACTACACGAGTCTCACAGAATAGAAATTCTACAGGGCCTTGCTACTTGTATTTATCGTGGGACTAGCATGCTTGAACATGCATTGTTGGTGGATATTTACCAGGGACTAGCATACAAGTAGTTTGCATTGTTGGTGAATATTTTTCAGTTTAAGACTATTACACCCTATCGTAAATGAGTTGGTCAACTGAGCTTTAATACAAATCTTGCAAAACGTTAATTGCTTTGATGTGTCAAACACTAGTAAGTTGCCATTCAGGTCTAAAATTTCTTTTTACAACAGCTTTCGGTCTGTTTTGGTTTGTTTGGTTTTGAGAATCAGAATCTTTTTGATTATTTACTAATTCAGACTAATTATGATTATCCGTTTCTGAAATGTCATCACAGTAATCACTTCGCCTATCAACACCAAAGCCAAAAGCACTCAGTTTTCGGACTTTATTATCCGACTTTAACGGAGACAATTTGTGTTTTGGACACCCCATATTGACCAAGAATGGAAATATTAAAGTTGTCATATTTTTTTTTTATATACAGTATATTATATCTTACCATTTCTGCTCAAATTTGAGCTATGTAAACATAGAAATTATCGTCGGGGCATCTCGTCCCTTTGTTCCATTCGTAATGGAATTTAACAGTTAAGTTATGGATCCGCAGTTTGCTACATATCGGGATCATGATGGGATAGCTATTAAAGCAGGTGAAAGTAATTATTAAATTATTCATAATAGTACGTGCAATTAGCCACCTTTGTCGACTAACACAAAATAATTTCATCTCTTCTTAGTTTGTGTACAGAAAAACAAACAGGAAGCTGTACCGACTGTTGGATGCGCAACGGATTGTCTGATTGGTCAATCGCCCGAAGGATAACAAATAATGGCATATCTGATTGGCTATTCGGTCCATTAATCTAGCAACCCCAGTCATTTTTTCAATCATACCAGATAAGCATGGAACTTGTATGAAATTAAAGAGCTCTTTAATACCTCTTCAAAACTGTTCAGTTTATTAATATACCTCTATTAGAACTAAAGTTACAGGAATTTTAAAGTCTATAAAATTGGTCGTTTTTGGAATGTTTTACTTTATTTGGATGCTGATTTTTATCTCGCGTCGACGGACCCAAAGTTAAAGACATTTTCAAATAAACTGTTGTATTTTTTTTATTTTTCAAGATAATTGAATGAAACTTTGGATTATTATGTAATTTGACCTGCTGATTGCATTTCTGCAGTCAAGTTCCTTGTATCTTGATGGGGTGTTAAGTTATTAAGAAAAATATTTTACAATTTTATCAGTATTTTATTTTTATTTCTTCCGATGACATATTTATAAGTATTATACCTAGTATTCAACTTCATGATTTCAACAGTAACACGTAAAACCAAATTATGTTCATGCACATCAGATCACAGAAGAAATAACAAGCATGCTAAGTCATATTTTATTCTATTCTGATGCCTAGATAATATCTGTTTAACATCTTAGCATTAATATTCAGTACCACTTTTGGTTTTTTGTACTGTTCGATTCAATTATGTTCATGTTTAGAAATAAACTTCTTGAAACAGTTCAAATAAACTTTGAATTTCCTTATACTCCGAGACCAACCACTGCCGACCCGAATTCACACAGTCTGGAACAATCCCATTTTTAAGTACAAAGTGAGTTTGAAATGTTTGTTCATCTACCCGATTCGGCCACTGAAAATGTCCTGGATTTCGGCATGGCGCCATGAATTTAACAATAGCCTGATCTTCAGATGTCACTGATTGCACAACTCCTGGATACCAGTTGTCCTGGTAGGCAACCACAACATAATCACTAGTATTAAATGACTTATTCTTTGGAATTTTTTTTTTCAATTCATTTTCCAAGTCACACCGGTCATTTTCGTCATTTTCATCATGATCACTTGTTTTTCCTCTTGGGCTTTTCCTGGTCTTTGTGATCAGTTTTTTTGCGTTTTTTTGCATTTATTTTCTCCTTTTCCTGTGTCATTTCGTTGTTGATATCGGTCGCCACCTTCTTCTCTTGCTGAATGTGGAGTTGCCGTAAAATCTTTCCACCCTTACGTGATTTTTTCATCAAATCGCTTCGCTTACTCGAAGACATGCCATCAAACCACTGCATCATTCCTGCACGATTCCTCTTCAAGAGTTGGACTGACGAATGGTGATGCATTGTCGCACTTGGTCTGCGTTTTTGGCTGCTGTCTAAATCACCAAAATGGTGCTCGCACCCAAGATTTGTTACTTGGGCAAACTTTGTACGTTCAAGATTGTCGGGGCTAGCCTCCTTACAAAACTCTCCTCCTGGCAGGAATGAATCCAGTTGTTTATCGATACATTTTACCATAGCTCTAGAAACAAGCTTTATCAATTCGAACAAGAGTTCTCTGTTATCCTCCTCCATTATAAATAGTGGCTCATATTGCTGGTGGTGCTGGACGGTTTGGAAGTCGGGGGAAGGTGATGCTGACCAATGACTGCTCATGTTGATAAGAATCGCGGGATTTTCAATGCATATTTCAAGGAACGCCTTGAGCTCTTCAATGTACGGGTGGATTTGTAGGTAGGGTACTTCACCACAAATAACTAAGTTCCAGTACGGTCCTGTTACCTTTACATAAAACAACCCTAAGCACTGAAGCATGGTAGTGACAGCTTTCGACTGAAGATCTGCCTTCACAGCTTGAAGTTTTAGATTGGGAGATTTCACCGTTTCCAATACATTTAGAAACTCCCGTTGATGGACAAAGATTTCGGCAGATGTTTGGAATAACGCGTTGAACCTGTTGTCGCGATAGTTGCCGATCAGTGACTTGATTCCATTCGCTGCACAATGGGCTTCCCAACGATCGCGTATGCCATGGTGCTCTCCAGCTGGTCCGAAGACATCTGACGTAGTCCTTGCTGCCCGCTCCACAACAGTTCCCTTCTTACTCCAGTACTTAAATGCTGAAAGTGTGTCACGACCAATGGCCCCATGTTTCTCAGTGTGTGCCTTTTCAAATTCCTTTATGCCTGGTGAAATGTAGTTATGAAAACCAAGAAGTACATGGGCCATACAGTAAAAGCTGTGAACTACTTTCTTATGGCCTTCAAAGTTTTTCAGTAGTTCATCTCTCCATTCATTAAGCAGTTTATTGGCTAATTTTTCATTACTAGCTCTATCGCTCATTGTAAATGACAGTTTCTGAAGAGAATTTGTAATGTATTCGTCTTTATGCTTTTCAGTGTCTTCAAGTTCAACTGATTCACTGACAGCGTGCAAGTCCGCTAACTCAAACAAGTGGGATTTTGTAACTGCATTTATTGTCACCGCCGTCTCATGAGCAACACGACTAAATCCGAGACTGATGATATCACCACTGTCAAGTGTCACTGATGTGTCGACTATTTTTTGTTTACGTCTAGTTGTGCCATCTCCGTTTAAACCCCAATTATCGCAACTGTTAACTTTCTCTGAAATGAAGGCCTTAGCTAAAAAATGACCCTGGTCGACAATTGTTTGGACCGTATTTCGACTAGGAAGATCTGCTTTTGTCAATTCACTACCTATAACATGTTTGCAGACTGCCTGTATAACAGGTGAAACCTTTTCTACGGCTACTTCTAGTCCTGATAATTCGAGAACACACAATCGCACGTTATCTGTAAAAGTTCCATCAACATTTTTGGTTTGAAGATTATAGCGTAACCGTTCCTGCAGGTCGTTGATTTCAATTTCATTACTATTAATGTCATTGTCCTTCAGACGCAAAAGTGTTTTCAACTCGGTAACCTGTTCAATAAGTTCATCTTGTTTTTCTGTTGTTAAATTGCTCAACTTAACTTTTAAATAGCTTGCATGTTTCTGAGCAGTTATTTTCTTTTTCTGTTCATTCTCCATCGATGCCTGTACTTCCTCGTTTTGATTTAGCTGTTCGCACAATTTTTCATTTTCAGTTATAGTCATATGCAACAGTTTCTTGTTGTTTTGTAACTTCAATTCAGTTTCTGTTAACCGTTTAGTTTGGTTACGGGTAAGTCGTTGAGCTTCGCGCAATAAATGAATGTTTTTCCTGGCTGTTTCATCTCTCTTATTCACATTTTTCACCGAATAGTGCCCTAATCTGCTTTCAAGACATGACAGTTGTTCTGTGTGTTGCCTAATTTCATTCTGTAATGTAGAACTTTTCTTTTTTAGTGTGCTATACTGCCATTGTATTAAGTTTTTAGATTTCAAAATTTCATTTGTTGTAGAGTCGGTCGTTGTAGAATCTCTCGTGGGTAAGTCCTTAGTTTTTAACGTTTCATTTTCATTACGTATCTGCTCTTCAGGGCTAGTCTCCTTTACAGGGGGAGTAGGGGATAAGTTGTTCTGCGAAGTTTGTAGTCCAATGTCTTTCTCGGTCGACAAATTTGTTGTAGAGTCGGTCGGTATCGTGGAATCTTCCAGGACTTGACTTTCATTTTTAGCTCTACTGGCCAAAGGCCAGCAGAGCTTATGGGATGCCGAGTTGTCCGTCGTCCGTCCGTCGTCCGTCGTCCGTTGTCCGTCGTCCGTTGTTAACTTTTGTCTCGTTAAGACGATAGGGCCTTCATTTTTCATCCAATCTTTACCAAACTTTAACAGGTTGTTAATATCAATGAAAGCTCGGATGAGTTCGAAAACCAGCCAGATCGGACAGGTAACAGCGGAGTTATGGCCCTTGATTTAGTTAAAAATGCTATATTGCTATATTTTGCCTCGTTAAGATGATAGGGCCTTCGTTTTTCATCATCTTTACCAAACTTTACCACATTGTTAATATCAATGAAAGCTCGAACAAGTTTGAAAACCAGCCATATCGGACTAGTAACAGCGGAGTTATGGCCCTTTATTTAGTTAAAAATGCTATATTTTGTCTGGTTAAGACGCTAGGGGCTTCATTTTTCATCCAATCTTTACCAAACTTTATCAGATTGTTAATATCAATGAAAGCTCGGACAAGTTCGAAAACCATCCATATCGGAATAGTAAGAGCGGAGTTATGGCCCTTGATTTAGTTAAAAATGCTATATTTTGCCTCGTTAAGACGATAGGGGCTTCATTGTTCATCCGATCTTTATCAAACTTTATCAGATTGTTAATGTCATTGAAAGCTCGAACAAGTTCGAAAACCAACCATATCGGACCAGTAACAGCGGAGTTGTGGCCCTTGATTTAGTTAAAAATACTATATTTTGCCTCGTTAAGACGATAGGGGCTTCATTGTTCATCTGATCTTTACCAAACTTTATCAGATTGAAAAATATCAATGAAAGCTCGAGCAAGTTCGAAAACTAGCCATATCGGACCAGGAACAGCGGAGTTATGGCCCTTGATTTAGTTAAAAATGCTATAGTTTGCCTCATTAAGACGATAGGGGCTTCATTGTTCAACCGATCTTTACCAAACTTTATTAGATTGTTAATATCAATGAAAGCTCGGACAAGTTCGAAAACCAAACATATCGGACCAGTAACAGCTTAGTTATGGCCCTTGATTTAGTTCAAAAAGCTATATTTTGCCTCGTTAAGACGAGAGGGCCTTTATTTTTCATCCGATCGTTACCAAACTTTAAATTTTTTTAATTATTTTTTTAAATTAATATATTTTTTTTTTTATAAATTTTTTTTATAATTTTTTTTTTTTTTTTTTTTTTTTTTTTAATTTTTCTTTTTTTTTTTTTTTCTTTTCTTTTTTTTTAATTAATATATTTTTTTTAGCTCTATGTTGGAGCAGTCTGACCAGTAACAGAGGAGTTATGGCTCTTGATTTAGTTAAAAATGCTATATTTTGCCTCGTTAATACGGTAGGGCCTTCATTTTGATCTGATCTTTACCGAACTTTAACAGATTCTTTTGTTATGGTCCTGATTTAGTTCAAAAGCTGTTTTTTGCCCGAAACTTCCAAAAAAACGTAAATGGCAGTCACTCACTCGCTTCATTGATGTTATAAGAGCCATGTTAGCCAGTAGAGCGTCCACAGGCCCTCTTGGGCCTCTTGTCTTCATTGTGACTTTTAGTTTTTGGCAGAAAGTAGGCAGCGAGAAATTCTGATACATTTTTAAACACAGTATTTTTCTTTTTGTGCTCCAATTTCTTGTGTGTTTCAAATGTCCGATTAACACGCGTTTGCAGTGTGCTGGCATTTAATTCTCCCAGGCTGGGCTGTAGTAGGCGGATCCATTTTGTCACTTTAGAGACTGGGAGTTTAGATTTTGAAGCAAATTGTTTAAGTTCAATAATTAAACCAATTTTCAGGGTCCCTTCAGGAATGGGACTGATTGTCTCTGAATTTATAAAGTCAATTTGTAAATTAATTTCCTCACAGAATGGCCCTGGAAATGTGTTGCTTGCCATCATAAAACTGCTGAGGAATATCAAACATAATTCCCAGCTGCAATAAAAAAAAGAAAAAGAGATTGAATATTATATTATACCAGCTTAACATCAATCTGGACAACAACAAAAACCGTTGGTATTAAGAAAAATAAATAGAAAATCAATATCCGAATTAGTGTATGTCCGAACTGCCGTTTACTTGAACAGGTGCCCGTTGAAGCGGTCTCATTTTTAGTCGAAAATTTCCACTCTTATTCATAGAGATTAGGCTTTTTCCGATATAGGTCGTCATTATTATTCATTTAAAACATCAAAAAACATAAAATGCATGTTTGTCTGGCTTTATTTGATCGAAAAGTCACGACAAATCATAATATACGACACCGGCTTCCCAATTTCAAAAGGGCCCGTTTTACGATAAATAAATTATTTCTTCACAAATAATCTATAAAAAAACATACACAATATATTTATATAATGTAATTTATTTGAATATGTGCAATATTCATAATGAATTGATCGTATTTCGACGATTATCGGTGTTTTCACACGGCTCGCGTGATATGTAAATTTTCAAAATGGCGGCTTATTGTTTACAACGCTTTCCAAGTAAGAAACTGGTGACCTTTCAACTTTGAACCTCGATGCGAAACGCAAATCTTATTCGATTTTAAAGATTTTTATATCATTTTTAAGCTAATGGAATGCTTAATTAGACGATATATGAATTTTATTAATGTACCTGATAGTTTGGCTACAGGATCTGGTCAACTTCATGGATGTTTTGCTCTGTCAAATAACGGGTTACAAAAAAAATTCAAAGTTCTTTGTGTAGCTTGAACTTTTCTCTGATTGGTCAATCCCACTTCATTCATTTGCATACAACAGCCTCCGTCGCACATGTGGAAAATTTCCACTCTTATTCATAGAGATTAGGCTTTTTCCGATATAGGTCGTCATTATTATTCATTTAAAACATCAAAAAACATAAAATGCATGTTTGTCTGGCTTTATTTGATCGAAAAGTCACGACAAATCATAATATACGACACCGGCTTCTCAAACCTAAATAGGCCGCGATTGTAAAAAAATCATTCAATTTCAAAAAGGCCCGTTTACGCGATAAATAAATTATTTCTTCACAAATAATCTATAAAAAAAACATACACAATATATTTATATAATGTAATTTATTTGAATATGTGCAATATTCATAATGAATTGATCGTATTTCGACGATTATCGGTGTTTTCACACGGCTCGCGTGATATGTAAATTTTCAAAATGGCGGCTTATTGTTTACAACGCTTTCCAAGTAAGAAACTGGTGACCTTTCAACTTTGAACCTCGATGCGAAACGTAAATCTTATTCGATTTTAAAGATTTTTATATCATTTTAAAGCTAATGGAATGCTTAATTAGACGATATATGAATTTTATTAATGTACCTGATAGTTTGGCTACAGGATCTGGTCAACTTCATGGATGTTTTGCTCTGTCAAATAACGGGTTACAAAAAAAAAATCAAAGTTCTTTGTGTAGCTTGAACTTTTCTCTGATTGGTCAATCCCACTTCATTCATTTGCATACAACAGCCTCCGTCGCACATGTGTTGCAAATTAGTGACCCACAGAGGCACTCGTCCGTTATCGAGTGTTTATTGCACCAGATCACAAATCAATAGATTATTGATTATGACCAATTAACACATTTTTCATTTTTAATGAATAACAATAAAACTTATATCATCAGAAAGATAATTTTATTAGCTTTTTAAATATGTAAGATTTATAACGATTATATTGCACTGAGGGGTTTAAATAGTGAAATTAACACCACTACTATCTGATTTTACCTATATTCCAGAGGGATTATTGGCTTATCTGGGGTTGCTACTTGATTTAGTTAAAAATGCTATATTGCTAAATTTTGCCTCGTTAAGATGATAGGGCCTTTATTTTTCATCCTATCTTTACCAAACTTTACCACATTGTTAATATCAATGAAAGCTCGGACAAGTTTGAAAACCAGCAAGATCGGACTAGTAACAGCGGAGTTGTGGCCCTTGATTTAGTTAAAAATCCTATATTTTGCATTGTTAAGACGATAGGGGCTTCATTGTTCATCCAATCTTTACCAATCTTTATCAGACTGTTAATGTCATTGAAAGCTCGAACAAGTTTGAAAACCAGCCATATCAGACCAGTAACAGCGGAGTTATGGCCCTTGATTTAGTTAAAAAATGCTATATTTTGCCTCGTTAAGACGATAGGGGCTTCATTGTTCATCTGATCTTTACCAAACTTGATCAGATTGTAAATATCAATGAAAGCTTGGACAAGTTCGAAAACAAGCCATATCGGACTAGAAACAGCGGAGTTATGGCCCTTGATTTAGTTAAAAATGCTGTATTTTGCCTCGTTAAGACTATAGGAGCTTCATTGTTCATCCGATCTTTACCAAACTTTATCAGGTTGTTAATATCAATGAAAGCTCAGACAAGTTCGAAAACCATTCTTATCGGACCAGTAACATCGGAGTTATGGCCCTTGATTTAGTTCAAAATGATATATTTTGCATCGTTAAGACGATAGGACCTTCATTTTTCATCTGATCTTTACCAAACTCTATCAGATTGTTATTTCTATGAAAGCTTGGTCAAGTTTGAAAACCAGCCAGATCGGACCAGTAACAGCGGAGTTATGACCCTTGATTTTGTTTAAAATGCTATAATTTGCCTCGTCATACGATAGGGCCTTCATTTTGCATCTGATCTTTGCCAAACTTTACCAGATTTTATGACTTAATTATTATATTTGTGTTATTTTTATATTATATATATTTTTTTTATTTCTTTTTATTAATTTTTTTTAATATTTTTTTTTATTTTTTTATTTTTTTTTAATTTTTTAATATTTTTTAATTTTTTTTATTTTTTAATTTTAATTTTTCTTTTTAATTATTATTATTATTTATTGATTTTTTTGATTTTCTTTTTTTTAATATGTTTTTTTTTAATTTCTTTTTTCCATTTTTTTTTTTTTTTTTAGCTCTACCAGTCGGACCAGTAACAGAGGAGTTATGGCTCTTGATTTAGTTAAAAATGCTATATTTTGCCTCGTTAATACAGTATGGCCTTCATTTTTCATCTGATCTTTACCAAACTTTACCAGATTCTTTAGTTATGGCCCTTGATTTAGTTTAAAAGCTGTTTTTTGCCCGAAACTTTCAAAAAACGTAAATGGCAGTCACTCGCTTCATTGATGTTATAAGAGCCATGTTAGCCAGTAGAGCGTCCACAGGCCCTCTTGGGCCTCTTGTTTAAAAATAAAACTTAATTAAAATTAACTCACCCGATCCACTGCAGCTCTCTTTCTGTTTCCAAATCCACTGATAATGATGAATCATTTAACACTCTCAGTCTGAGGTTATCATGTTTATGAACTGTTTAAACTGAATTTCAACTTATTAACTTTGAACTTAACATATTTACATACTGGTGACTACAGTTTATTCTTTGTTACTGGCACTGGTATGGAAATTCCTCCAGTGAACCGTTTCGCACGATTTTGCCGTTTTCGACGCGGTAGATTGATAAAAGTCCAAAAGCGTTTTACTTTTTCGTTTGCGGTCGGCCATTTTTAAACACGTGCGTCGAGATGAGTAAGCTAGCCTCCGATTGGATAATATCAGTAACTTCGGCTGATGCAAACCAATGAAATTCGCCGATACTTAGCGCTCTTACAAATCGGGACATGGACTAAAACAGGAGCTGAATAACAGGATCGTCGTCGGATCGGAAAAAAATCGCGAGCAATTCTCGGCGCGCCGTAGGGCCCAACTATGGGATTTTTTATGCACCATTTGTGATACTCATAGCTCATCCTGTAACTTTGCATTTTAAGTTTAGATCAGTGGTTTTTTTGACTCAATAAAAACGGTTTAAAACTATCATTATGCATTACATACAGTGCTCCAGATAGTAGATAATGATAGCCAGAAAATATGTCTGCATGTAAATATGTGTATATAAGATATTGGGTAATAAAAACATTGTTAATTTGATGTTGACTGACATGCAACAGAATGACCAAATGCAGCTGCAAAAAATCAAATATACGTATCATTTTCTTTATAAATCTATACTTTCAGTATTTTATCGCATAAAGTACAATTTAATCTTCTTATAAGTCAGGTGACGATGATGCAAGTCCTTATTAGAGATTTAATTAAATTTATTATTTCACATCGTTTGATATTTTTTAATATATCTCATCGCTTTTCACAGACTTTTTAATTGCGTTTTAAATTCCCTGACTAAATATAAAATTCCCTGATATAATATGATATTCTGAAACGTAAAAATAAAGCTACATGTATCTTTGAAATCTAGCACCCACGGTCCATTGTAGACAATTTGTCTAAGTGGAGAATTTTCTTTCTTTTTGACTCTTCGGCTTCGTTATTGGGACACTGAAATGTTAAAATTATATTAATATGCCTTATAGTAGCAACCCCAGCTCTTTTTTGAAAGTTGTTCAAATCTTCGAGGAATTAATTTAGTCTTAAAGTACTTGAACAGAGCATTAAGAAACAGTTTTCCTTTCTTAAATATCTCTAAAGAATAAAAAAGTTATGATAATTTGAAATCTCTAAAAACTGACCGAATTTCAGAAGATTTGCCTATATAAACTCTTATTTAAGGCGCCGCGTCACGAAAATTCGTGAATATTAGTCGCAACTTATGAAAAATGCTATAACTTTTTTATTCTTTGAGACATTTAACTGACATTTGGAACACATGTAGATCTGTCCAGGCTGCTTCTGCCAATGCTTTCAATTTATTCAAGTAATATATACAGCAACAACACAAACATGTGTACAAGAAAATGTTTTATTATTTATTTTCTCTCAGGGCCGTCGTTTGACCGTTTTTGGGGCCGAATTCCCCTCCACTAAAAGTATATATTTTTCCCCTTTGCCTGTGAAAAATTCCCCTTAAAAAATAAATAAAAAATAAATATATATATAAGAAAATGTAACTCCTATACAGGAAAACAGCATACTTTTTGTAATTTGGAGTGGTACATTCTTGGTGCCACTTAAATAATAAAAAAAACGGATATATAACAGATGCAAATTTTGTAGCAAAAAAATCCCCTTTCCTTTAAAATCGACGCAAAATTCCCCCCTCTCACGGCCCCGGCCCCATTCCCACAATACAGAAAGACGGCCCTGTCTCTATATTTTCTTTTTCATGCAAACATCATATTGAATATGTTTCAAGGCATATCACAGTTAATTTACATCATTATTTTAAGACAATGCCTATTTCAACAAATAGAACACACATTCAATCATAGTAATCATTCAGTCATTCAATCATTTCAATCATAGTACAATCATTTCAATCATAGTATTAATTGACATCATTTTTACAAAAATAAATTCACCGAAATTTCCCCAGATTTACTGATGCCGCCATTGAATGATGTGTTTAAACTTTAACAGTATCAGTTTATTTAAATATTATTTATATAACAAAATACCTATTTAAACAAATATAGCACATTCAACCATTTCATTATCTGATTTAATTAATCATTGATCAATTGTATGAATCTTTTTTTTTCCAGATCTGATGTCCACGAAGACTTGCTTCTCAAGTTCAACATTTTCGAATATAAATCTTTTTGTAGTTGTGAAAGAGTTTCTCAATTGTTTTTTATTTCTTTAATTTCCCTCATTCTGCCAGAGTTTGCACAATCTGGCACAAAACCTTTCTTCAAAATGAAACCTTTGTCAACCGTTTGAACATCTTCACGAGAGTTCCAGCTGAAGAATTCGTATTTTCTTGCTGGCGAAATAAACTTAACACAGTTTATACCACTTTTTACATCGGTTACAATTCCTGGGTACCATGCATCTTGGTATGCTACTGCCACATATTCGTCAAGTTGAATAACCTCATTTGTAGGTAGCTGTTCAAGCAACGCCGCTTCTTCCTCATGGTCCGAGAAGCCGTCGGATTTGGAATCAGCATCATATTCTGCTTCATTACACCTGCGATTTTTGTCTTTTTTATTTAAATTACTGTCTGCCTTTCGTTTCTTATTTATTTTAACAGTTGTCATTTCACCGTTATTTCTTTCAAAACTTCACGATCCTGTGTCATGTGCTTTTTGCGCAGTTCCTTTCCTTGCCGTTTTCATTAATTGGTCATGCTCACTGTACGGCATTTCGACTAACCAACCCATCATGTCTGTTCTGTTACGCTTCAGAAGTTGTATCGACGAATGGTGGTGCAAGGAGGCACTAGGTCTGCGTCGCTGACTACTGTCGAGGTCTCCAAAATGGTGCTCGCATCCCAAATTGGTCGCATGAGCAAAGCCAGTTCTGATTAGATCCTCCTTGACGCGAACTGACCGTCTTTAGGAAATCAACTGTTTACCGATTGTTCTTTTCATTGCACAGGAATTAATTTTACTGTAGCAAATATCAGATCCCGGCACACATTGTCTTCTGTTATCATAAATAGCTTGTCTGCCAACAGCTGACCATAAGGTAACTTTGCTATACCATAGCTGTCTTCTTCTTTCCAATGACCGTCGAGCAGTATGTTTGCTGGATTGTTCTCACAGCCGTCTAGGAAGTCGCGCATTGCAGAAATCTCATGGTATAGCTCTAGGTATGGCACTTTGTTGCTAACAACCAGATTCCAATACGGCCCTGTAACCTTAATATAAAACAACCCTAGACACTGTACAAGGGTCATAACAATATCTGATTTAAGCTCTGCCCGAACAGTCTTTAGTTTCAGGTTTGGAGATTTCACCGATTCCAGGACTTCGACAAATTCTTTGCTGTTTGGAACAAGGCATTGAACCGGTTGTCTTTGTAATTTCCAGTCACAGACTTCTTACCGTTAACTGCACAGTGTGCCTCCCACAAATCACGAACACCATGATGGTCACCAGAAGGACCGAACACATCCGACACTGTCCTTAAAACGCGTTCTACTATAGTGCCCTTCTTACTCCAAAACTTAAAACAAGCCAGACTATCGCATTCTAAGTGACCATGTTCTGCAGACAGCAAACTTTCATGGCCTTTCATGTCCATACAAATGTATCGGTGAAATCCTAACAGTACATGTGCCATGCAATGGAAATGGAGAACTCGAGAATGCTGAATTGTGTCACACTTGCCTAGAACCTGATCACGCCACTCGTCAAAAAGTCGATCTGCTTTTTTCTCATTACTGGCGCGATCACTCTTGGTAAAAGCCAGCTTTTCAAGAGAACTTTTGACGTATCGTCACCTCTCCGCGAAAATGGCCGACCTCATTTTTTTCAAGTTTTCAGGAGAAAGAAAAAACTTCATATATTTTTTTTAAATTTCAGAATGAAACCGAAACTTTGCACGGTGACTTTTTAGACCTTTCTTTATTTGTCAAAATGTTGAAAAGTGACGCTTAATTGTTCCTGTAGTGAAAGCTTGAGTTACGCCATTTTCTCCTAAAAAAATTTGAAATAATATCCGGTAGAGTTTGAGATGCGCCAAATTCGTTTGAGATTCGCCAAGTACGAAATTTTAGTAAAAGGCAAATTGCATTTTTTGTCGAGTTGCGCCATTTTCGAATAAATTAGTAAACAAATAATTCATGATTAAGTAATTTTCTGTGCTCTTCATGTGAACTAATCATTAAATTTAACCAGGCTGATTAAAGGTATTCATCAGAAGTAGACTCTTCTTTGAATCATTGCCTTTATTAAATCTATACCCATGATTACATGAAAGATTTTCGAGTTTCCGACTAGACGTATGACTGCAATCATTTCCAATCCGAATACTAGAGCTAAATGAAAACAGTAAACTTTTATTGTCACTAAAATAATGAAATGAAATACAAAACACAACTTGAACACAACTTGTGAGCAATTAACATAAAAAGTGTTGCTATGTACATGTACTTGAACGCCTTGATAGATAAATCAACGAACACAATGATACAACTACGACTCTCAATGTAATGATTTTTACGACAAAAGGTTGAACTTTCAATAGCTTGTTAATTAAAATAACGGTATAAAATCAAATCAATATGCACCAACAATAACTGTTAAGAAAGAAAGGTAAACAAGATGGCAATATTCGGTAAATATTAGCAAAACCTTACGTGATCATATTTGAACAACAATAATTTTGGAATAGTGAAAATTGTATGTTTTCCAAATGAAATTGGTTTTGATGTACATTTCAAATAAATTTGTTAAGCAACAACATGTACGTTCCAATGTGCTAAGATAATAAAAAATTAAGAATCTGACATGACTCATTTCTTTTAGATTCAAACATTCAAATTCACTAATGTATATCTAATGTCTAAATCTAAACATCTTGTCAATAATTTCTCTCAAATTAAATTCATTAAACAATATAATAATTATATTATTTAGTGAATTTAATTTGGAAGAAATTATTGACAAGCAGGTATAATTTTTTTATACATAATTTATCCTGTTTGCAGAATGTCAAATAGAAACCAAACCACGGAACATAATTATCTGAAATATCTTTGATATTTAAAAAGTAGAATGCAGCCAATCTAAGGAAACTTTTTAACATATTTTTTATCATGAAGCTTTGTTATAATTCGTAAATTATGATCGTTCTCATTATTAAGAGTCACTTCAGTAATCACTGATTTTTCAAGAAAAAGAATTTTAACAATAAACATTATGAATCATTGGATTCAACACTAATAAACATTCAACGGTTATGTTAAAAGCAAACTACATGTTCCTCAAAGCACAGTCTCAAATTCACTGTGCTGTATTTGCCTGATCAAGTGCAACTTTTAGTAAACATTTAAATGGCACTTTTCTGTAATGAAACTTTGAAATAAAACAGATCATTTAAGCAGTTTCAATGTATGAATAATTTGTTGCACAATTTACGACAATACCCTATACACAATATTTCGTCAAACTCTAAACCATGATCCTAGTAATATTTTGAGCTGTGAAATATCAGTTTTACAGCATACCGTCCTGCAACAGTTCTCTTCCAACAAAGAGTAAGTTCACGTTATATGTGGGAGATTGTCATAAAAACCATGAAAGTCTCTCGGGATTACTGACTTAAGTTGCATTAGATGCTGGTACTTTCCTTTCTTTATAGGGATGCTATTTCTGTAGAGCTTGTTTGGTACGTCTAAAATTGATACTTCTCGGGTTCTGTTACTTCTGGCTCTCGGTATTTCAAGAAACGCTTCGTCGCTGTGCTTCAGTTTATATTCAATTTTTCCATCTGTGTTGTACCTTAACACTCTTATATCAGTCACTGTAGAGGCCCCTACACCAACTCCCGGTCTAATGGTAGTGTAATAGTTAAGGCTTTTGTAGTCGTCAAAGAATTCATGGTCAAGATATTTCACTTTATATTTGGGATTAGCTGTTTTAGCGAGTTCAATGTTGTCCACATACATCTGAGGTACATAGATAGGTTGCTTACGTATCTTTCTTTCTATTACGGAGTGCACGGAGTCGCACTCCATCTGCGTGTGCCCCCTCTCCAAATATTTCTGATAGACTATATTATTCTTCGCTGCCCAAAGAAGTAATGCATTGGCCATTGTGCAGTTCCTATTTTGATAGGTACAGCCGTCGCTGTATATTATAATATAGGTGATGTTCGATGTGTCTATACTATCTAAGTAATCAATAACACATGATGCGAACACATTTGCATTCAGCTCTCCCTCTCCTTCATGCCAGAAGTAATTCATCGCTTCATTTGTTGAGAGATCATATTTTTCATAGATCGACTTTTTCTAAAATGATCAGCATGACATGATGTTGATCCTTGTCAAAAATCGTTTTGATTCAGCGTTAAACATGGCTGCCAGCGGCCATCTTTGTTTACATAGAGTTATATAGTAAAAACTTGTAGCGACTACTCCTCTGAAACTACTTGACGGATTGTCATGAAACTTTACAGGAATGTTGCTCTTGATGTCTAGTTGATCCTAGAAAAGTTTCAGGTCGGCCGGAAATTCAAGATGGCCACCACAGCTAAAAATAGATTTAAAATAAATAAGTTTGTAGCGACTACTTCTTCAAAACTATAAGAGATATTGATATGGGACTTTTTCTAAAATGATCAGTAAGACATGATGTTGGTCCTTGTCGAAAATCGTTTTGATTTGACGTTAAACATGGCTACCAGCGGCCATCTTTGTTTACATAGAGTTATATAAAGAAAACTTGTAACGACTACTTCTCTGAAACTACTCGACAGATTTTCATGAAACTTCACAGGAATGTTGCTCTTAATGTCTTAATTGATCCTAGCAAAATTTCAGGTCTGCCGAAAATTCAAGATGGCCGCCACGGTTAAAAATAGATTTTCAAAAAACAAGTCTGTAGCGACTACTTCCTGAAATCAAAATCAATCAGTAGAGCTTCAACGTCATTGACCTCTTGTTATTTTTTTTTATTTTTTTATTTTTTTTAATTTATTAGTTGTTTTTTTCATATTTTTTTTTTTTTTTGTAAATTATTCTTTTATATATATATATATATATATTTTTTAGCTCTGTTGGACCAGTCGGACCAGTAACAGAGGAGTTATGGCTCTTGATTTAGTTAAAAATGCTATATTTTGCCTCGTTAATACGGTATGGCCTTCATTTTTCATCTGGTCTTTACCAAACTTTACAAGATTTTTTAGTTATGGCCCTTGATTTAGTTAAAAAGCAGTTTTTTGCCCGAAACTTTCAAAAAAACGTAAATGGCAGTCACTCGCTTCATTGATGTTACAAGAGCCAACATAGCAAGTAGAGCGTCCATAGGCCCTCTTGGGCCTCTTGTTTTTAATTATTTTTATTTTCTTTATTTTTTTTTATTTTTTTTTTTTATTTTTTTATTTTTTTTATTTTTTTATTTTTATTTTTATTTTTTTTATTATCTCTACTGGCTAAGTTCGAAACAAGCCAGATCGGACCGGTAATGGCGGAGTTATGGCTCTTGATTTAGTTAAAAAGGCTATATTTTGCCTCTTTAACCCATTTCATTCTGGGACCCTATCAGATAATAAGTCCTGAATATCTGAACATTTTCAGAATTATGCTACAGCAACAAATTCAAATCGGTATAGTTATAGTTTAGTAATTTACCAAGTAAGTATTAACATGAACATAACAGAACTATATATCATTTGTGTAGATATTTGAAATACCTACACATTCATATAAATAAAAAGGCAGAAATCATGTAAAAAAAGTTTCTTTTTAATTATAAACTTTGGGGAAGCGTGCGAATCGGGACATAAAAAAGCCATACATGGACTTCAAGGTATGTTTTATTTGGTAAATATCCATTTTTTCTCTAATAATCCAGTATATATATATATTGCCGAGAATTTTAAGCACTTCATCACACACCAAAAATCATCAAAATCCATTGAGTAGTTCAAAAGTTACAACAATTTTGGGGCAAAGGGAGGAGCGGATTCCATGTTTGTTCCTGGTCTGCATACCGGTTGGTTTCTGTAACCATGTGTTTTCACAGCTCATCACCCCAAATAAAATCAAAAAAATTATGGGGTTGGTATTCCTGTGGATGCTGTACTGTAGCACCCTCAACTCCAGTAAGTGGGTCAGGATTTCTTGGAGTAAAGTTGTCCGTAATCCAGTCGGCATGAAACCCTTCGAAATATGAGTCCGAGTTCGAATCCGAGGTAAAAAAAACCTGAAGTCGCGAACTCCCGGTCGCCGACCAACAGCAGGTCTTCCCTCGTACATTCAGTACGTTCTTGTCGTCAAAACTTTCATTTTCGAAGTCTTCAGAACTAAAATCGGAAGTATTTCAGACATCAATGTCACTACCTTCACTCGATACATCGTCAGTGTTCGCCATTTTGAAAAATTCCCCGAAAAAGTCACAAAAAACAAGCTCAAAATCACTTTTTTGAAAGAATTTCCTACTTTGAAAAATGCGGAAGTCAACAGAAATCAGTGCGCATGCATTATTGAATTTGTTATTTCCGGGCACATATACGAATGACGTTTTTCACAGTTTCTATGGAGCACATGTGTACACACTGATGAATCGGTATTCCGAATAGAAAGGGTAGTTACTGATGGATCGGTATCCCGAATGCTATATTTTGCCTCTTTAAGATAGTCACTCACTAAGATAGTCACTCACTTCATTGAATTTTTTTTTCTCTAGAATTTTGTCGTCTTCTATGAACGAATCTGGATTTGGATGCCCTTTACTTCTATTCCATTTTAAGATGGAATATGGAGGGCATTCCAGGAATATTACAGTTGCCTCCCTATTAGCCTCTAAAATTTCTCGCTTGGAATTTTCAAACGAAGCAGTTATGTTTGCCACAGCAGTATCAGTATTTCGTAAACACAGGAATTTTTTAGACTTCTCTGTAAAGTCACATGTTGCTAGCCAAAAAAACACGACGGGTTGCTTAAAATCCCGTACTATTCTACGTGTTCTGTCCAATATTCCAACATCAGACGATTTTGCCCACACACCCCACGACTTACAAAATGTATTATCTGCTCCTCACTCTTCGTCTGGCTCTCCAGGTACCTTTCCTTGCTGTCTGTCATCACAACACAAGGTCGAGTTGGTCGGTCTGTCTCGGTAAAGTCCACCTCAGCTTCAAACCTCTGAAGTTGGTTGCGAATTTTGGAAAACGATATTTCCTAAGTTTTGTACTTTGCGCGAAGTCAATGATGGTCAGTGTTATAGGTCAGTGTAGGCTAAATGCTCTATGCCAATAAAGTAAAATAACCGAACTGAGTTGAATTAATGAAACGGACAGAAAGAATGTGCAATACTTTCATACTTGATTTGTCTGTTAGTATGTTCCACTCGGTATCATATGCTTAAGACAAAGTTTTGTTTGAATGGTGTTTTACGTCATTTTAACACATGTATGGTTATACATGACGGTCGACTTTTTGTGGTGGAGGCAGACCTCGCACTTTTCCTGAATATAACCAGTATTGTACACCTTCCGCCATCCGTAAAAAATAAGTATAGTAATTGCCACGTGAATATAAAATGCTTATTAATGGAGGGTCGAGAGGGGCGGGGAGGGTGGAGTTAAAAATAAAATAAAAAATACTTCGGCCATTACTTAGTGACGCGTAGGCCTTTTTAGGGGGTATAAACACGTTAAAAATAGGAAAAAAAACAAAGAAGAATATTATTATTATATATAGGGGCTGGCATGGCGCAGTCGGTAGCGCGTCGTATTTGTATTCGGAGGCTTGGGCAAGTCACTTTTCCTTAGGGATGTGGATGTAGGCTAACCCAGGCGGTACCATGTATCTGTCTAGTCTTTCCCTAAGGCAGCTCTAAATAACCTATACATTTATTTTTGGTTTCCGAAGTAGTGGGTGTGGGGTCGAGGGGAGCAGGGTTTAGGAACGGGCACAGTATCTCCGCTCCCCCATCCCTGGATTCGCCATTGGACTGTATAGATTGTTCATGTCTTCTATATATGACGCTGTGTATTATTTGTATGTTATGTTGTGAAGGATATAAGTCGAAAATATTGACAGAGAAAGTCAGTTTTAGGTAAATGCAGTTGTAATTCACAGTTAGTCAATGTCAAGTTGTTTACAATTTAATACATGTATTGTAGTTAGTGTTTCAATTGTTAATAACTACTCTTTGGCGTCTGTCAAGTTTGTCAGATACTGTTCTGATCTTTTTTCTTAGTATTCGCGGATTCTTAGGGTTTTCATCATGTACAAATTCTGATAACGCTCTATGGTACCTCCCATTCACGTCATTAAAAAGATCTTCTGGTTGTAAATACTCAACCATTTCAATCACGTTTTTATCTCGGTTATAAGCCCTCCTCCTGTGCCTATACAATTCATTTTCAATTACCTTAGAGTCGAAAACAACATCAAGGCCCAGAAAGCTGTCGGCAGTGCTGTATTGAATTTTCGTGTATTTGCCTTGTGCGGATGTTAGTAGATCTTTGAAAAGTCTATTAAGAATTTCATTCATCAGATCCATCGGTAAATTGCGCTCTATTCCCCAGCCATAGTTGACTGTTCGATTCCAAATAAGATCGTCTTGCAGATTTGAAGGTAGGCATCCATTTACCGAAGCAAGGAGGCGGTGAGCAAGCATTAACCTATTTTGGATGTTTTTTGGAAAAAAAATCCACAAGGTCACACCTCCAATATGCCAGTATTGCTTTTCCATCGATCTCTCGAACTGCATCTCTTCGACAGAGAAGATTTAAACCTCGCCATGCCAGTGCTAAGCTGTGGTTTCGTTTGTAATAATCTTTTTTAATAACCACCTTTTTAACCGTCTTCTTTAAACCTTTCTGTGCACAAATTGGACAGTACCACTTGCCCTTTGATATTCTGGTGATGTTCATACATGTAATGTGGTACCATTCGTCCCCAGCACATTGTGCCCCATTTTCACAACCAACCATCGGTTCATCCTCACCTAGGTGTACATGACAAATGCAGAACTCGTATGCTTCTTCATTTCCGCACACACTCCATCAAAATATGTCTTCTTCTCCTCTTCGCTTTTTTCTTCTAGTCCATCAGGAGCATCCGCCGGCCTATCCGAATGCACATTCATGGCAAGTTTGTCCATCGTCAGCAGACGGACCATACCTTCAGTTGTTAGGCACATGAGTTCCCATGCATGCGTGAAGTCGTTAGAGATGTCTGCTTTGACATTTCGGAAATAGAACATGTTTTTCAGCTGGAAAACAGTTCCTCGATCTGCAGAACTGGTGCCACTGAAGAACTCGTGATAGTAGTCCTATAGTAAAATCATTTCCTTGTGAAATACTTGTGCTGCCGGTTCAATACCTTCAAGTCGCTTCCATGGATTTAAGCCATTGAAACAAGCTTTCTGTGCATCATTTCCCCTTTCGCAACTTAGACCATTACCATATACAAGTGCAGGATGAGGGCGATTGTTAATTGATGGTATGTATTTCTGCAATTTTTCATACCTTGTGTGCTCCTTGGATTCTCGTCGAAAACGCCTAAATTGATGAGTACACTTTTTTTACTTGTCTCTGCAGTATGCTGATGAGTAATATGACTTGTAACATGGCCGATGAAATTATCTCTAAACCAAGCCAGGTGTCCACACAAATATACCTACAATGACTATCATTCTATGTTGAATTTCTGAGAAAACATTAGCATCTGTTAAGAAATAATTTATAGCAATATCGCTCGCCTTTTTAACATTTGCCAGATCAGAATCTAAGTGAGCAGTCGGTATTCTATTAACTGCCATGTATCCCAAAGCCATATTTATATATTCGTTTTTATTCTCTTGTGTGGGAAGTCTTGTGGTAACTTTCTTACCTACATTATCCCAACACAAAGTGAACCCGAGATGACCAGAATAGCTTTCTTCAAATACAGAAAGGTCTCCGTACTGAATTGTGTCCTCCATATCTTCGTTCTCATTCATTGCTGTTTCTTCGTCCATTTCTTCATCATCACCTTCCATTTCATGTTGTTCATCTTCTTGTTTTTAGTCCTTTTCTTCTCTTTCTGGCTGCTTTTCAATTTCATCATCGTTTTCAGATTCTTCAATGTCGCTTTCTACTTCATCGCCCTCTTCGTCTGATTTATCGTTCATTTCGTCTTCAGTATTACCAACCGTTTCAGCCAACGCCGTGGATAGCTCAAGGTCGTCATTGTTAACAAATTCACCTTCCCCGACAACTGACACATTTTTCTCAATTCCTCCTTGCACACAGTTGCTGCTTGATCAAAGTCTATTCTTATCTTGTCCAAAGCTTTGAGTGTCTAGTCATAACTCATACAAATACCTGTATACGCCAACTGCTTAATTGTCTCTATTTTCAGCCCCCCACGCCATAACTGAATGGAAAAAACAGAGGGGATAAAATTTGCTGTTCTTGGTGCTTTTGCGTGTAACAAGCAGGCAGCTGCTACACCGAAATACGGCTTAAGGTTTAAGGGGGGCATTTGTCCGGGGGGGCATTTGTCCACCCTTGCAAAAATATCAGGGGGGCTAATGTCCACCTTGTAAAAAGTTCAGGGGGGCATTTGTCCACCCTTGCAAAAACGTGAGGGGGCATTCGTCCACCTATACAAAAATGAGCAGGGGGCAGATGTCCGGGGGGGGGGGGGCATTTGTCCGTATACCATGTTTGTCACCTGACTACTCTCAATTGTAACATGTAATCACATTGTTTATTGTTTGTACATTCATAATTATCAGTCTGTTGTTATAATAATAACTTAAACACCAAGCCAATGGTGTCAAGCTTTTAACATTAGTATATAAGATGTAAAATTTAATGTTCAAATATATAATATAATATAAGGAATAAGGAAGGAGTTAATAATAGTCAGTAAGGAGTGCATAGTCAATGTTTGGATCTACCGAGCAGATTGGAATTATCCGTCAAGATTATTGTAACTCGTTTAAATATTTTAAATATATGTTTGGGACAACTTTACCATCAACTTGTGTAACAGTGTATACAGTTTAGACTTCTTAAGTGGACATTACCACTGTTCATAGTGACTATTGATAGGATTGGTTCAGCTTGTGTGTTCTTGTTCGAACTGTGTTCCCAGTAAGGTAGTCTTGTAATTCAATGCATTAACATCTTTCTGTTAATATCGGCAGATTATTTTGAATAGTGTTATTGTGACATCACTACTTTTACATTGGTTATCAATATATATTTACATATTGATATGTGTGTCACCTTTAGTGTACATTCGAACTGGTTTCCCCTAATGTAGTTTAACTACCATTACATAAGCTATCAATATAAACTTGTGTTTTAAGTATTCATCTGTGTGCTATTTTAACATTAATAAGTATAAATTATAAACTTTCTACGAGACTTCTGTGTGAACAAATTTACATATCCTCTACAACGCCAAGCATATGCATAATTGAGCTTCAATTCCCCCAACACAACAACGACTCGTCACACGGCCCACATCGACGGCATAATATATGTTTAATTCTCAAGAAATCTATTCTCATTTTATTAATTTCATTCAAAATATAATTCTGTAGTATAGTACACTCTATAATATTCCAGTACAGTACACAGTAACACTCTTTCATTGAATATACTGTTATATAATTTATTTCTGATTCTATATTCAAATAACAATATTTCTCAAAATATTTTAATGTATTTCTTTAGTAAAATAACATCATACAACACATTTGTTTCAATATTATTATGATTTTTTTATTCTCTGTTAGTATATTTCTCATAAAAAAACCACTTCATTTAAACCTCTTATTAAGACACAATCCAGTATACATGTATTTCTTCTTGTTTTTGCTATTCACAGGGGTCGAATTTCACTCTTACAGACTAGCAAAATGCGAGTTGATTTTTCAGATTGCTACTGAAAATTTCTTGCTTTTTTCTGCGAGTAGAAATAAATAGCACACATTTGATTGAATATCACCCTAGACAGACTGACAGAACCAACAAATGGTCCGATGACATAATATGTAGTCAAACCTCTCTCCAATTCCACGATTATTTGAGTAACTTCATTGTCAAATGAAAATAAGTAAATGCCATCTGTATCAGATTGACGCTTATCCAATAAACAAGACTAGTGCAAGCGTCTATACGTAATGAATCGATATCAACTTCCGGTAAGATAACTCGGGACTTTACACAATCAATTATCATGGCAGAATCGTCTGCTCGCAAAATCAAATCCTTTTTGCCTCGCCTTCTTCGACACCTTTTTTCCAACTGACTTACCAAGATGCCATACATCAAACTGGTGGTTTATTTCAGGTTTTCCTTCTTCAGGTAACTTCTTATCGGCACATGTCTGTCTGTGGCCAGCACTTTAACATCCAGTCCAACGTTTTCAGTAGATGCTAAGCACTCCTGCTTCCTGCGTTTTTCCATTCCGACCGAATTCCCTGTCTCGGTGCTCTGAATTATCTTGAAATCTACAATCTGTTTTGAGTCCAAGTCTGTAAGTGTGTATGTGCCATACTTGGCTGATTATCCTGGCGAATCACATCTACCATCACTAGCCAGTGTCAGTGGATTGCCACGCAATGAGGACAGAAATGACTGTTGATGGTCTTCCCAGGCTTCTTGGGCAACTGGGTACAGGTATGTCTTTTGAATGCGACTGTAGGTTCGGCGATGTAGAAACTGCAAGTTGAGAAGAGATGAAAGAGAGGCTATTTTGCTGAAGGACGTTCCCGAGAAGAGAATAGCTGCGGACATCAACTAATTCCCAACCGATGTTCTGCCCACTTCCGGCTGCGATTTCCATAACAAATCATGTCCTCCCTCGCAGTGAAAATGAACCGAGAGCAGAGTGCCTCTAGTATAAACCTCCGATGGAATTACTTTATTTCCACAAATTTCACGACGCACATACGAAAACGGCTTGTTTAGGCATGTCCCAAATACAAGAAACAGGTTGTTGTTTAGATCGAAGTCCTCAGCTGAATTTTCTAGAATGATCGAGTCGGTTGATGACATATCTGAATCACTGGTGGATGGGAAATATTCCTGATCTGTAGAAGAATTCACAGACATATTTGAACTGGAGTCAACAGAAGAATTCATGGACATATTTGAACTGGAGTCGAAGTCCCTATTGTCAACGAGACCCTCACCTCCACAGTTTGGTTTATTTAATTTGGCATCTTTCAAGCCACTTAAGTTTATAGCTGCTGGTAGCACCTTTTCATTTTCAGTTCCAATGAAGCTCAAGCTTATGTCTCGATGGAACTCAGTCACAGGCTGTCTTGTTGGATTTGATGCCCTCACTGGTGTACTTGTAGCTTTAAATGAGTATGAGTGGTCCAAAAGACTATCACTTCTGGTGCTCTCTGACTGCGCATCAGGCGGATTTGTAACCGGAGGCCCCGGGTTCAATCCTCTGTGGTGCCACTGAGTTCCGTCGGTGTGTTCTTGGGCAAGACACTTTCCCTTAGCCTCGTCCGTCGGATGGGGACGTAAACCGGGCGGTCCCGTGTATCGGTCTATTTTCCGAGCACGTTAAAGAACCTTAGGAATCTATTCGATAATAAGAGTAGGGCAGGTTCCCGGATTCCTATGTATCCTTCCCCTCTCTCTGGGGCAGCTCTAAATAACCTATACTGTGTTGATGAGCCGTTAAACAACATTCAATTCAATTCAGTCTGGGTTTGAGAGGAAGCTGTAGTGGGCATTGGATCAGTCTCGGTTTGAGAGGAAGATGTAGTGGGCATGGGATCAGTCTGTGTACTCGCATCTTTATGTAGTGATTCACTATGCCGTCTCTTCTTGCTTGGGGAAGGCTGAAATATAAAAGTCAAAATTTAAATAAATCTATCACTGAAGGGGTTTAACACAACCCTGAAAACGCATACATAATTGAGAAAAACTTCAAAGTCCTGTAACTCTGCCAAACATAATTCAATGGGAACATCTCGACAATATGCTCTACTAGACATCATACTAATACTTCTTGTAAAGTTTCATAAAAATAGGATGAAAAACGTAGAAGTTGAGCGGACAAACTGAACAGACCGACCGGACAACCAGCCAGACAAACAAGAGATGGACCAACTCCTGTTTACCCCATTAAACATTTGCTGGGTATAAATATATCTACATTAGACAGGGTTCTGGAAGTGGATTTTCAAAAATCACTTGCTCGCCCAAAAAGTCACTTGCCCCACATTTTAAGACCACTTGCCCTGAAAAATGGCGTTGTTCATCATTTGTGTATAAATCGGGCCATTATGATTTATATTAGTATTACATTATTAAATTTGAAAACAAAAGGGAGAAAGGTTTATTTGTTTAATAACACATTGCATTTATACATACAACTACATTAAACAAAATGACTGATTTTGCTTTACTTTAATGTAGATGTTTAAAAAATAAATACAATACACAGGTTTAATTTATAAAAGCACATCTGATGAACTCATTTTTTGAACTTTTGCTTTATTGTCTGTAATTCGACCAACTTCTACTTTTATTTTGAACACATTATATTACATATTACCAAGGTATGCCCTGTATGTCAAGATGGAATTTGGCAACAGTTCTTAATACATGTCACATATATTAATGTCATACTACACTGACATGTCGAGTGCCAGCTCCAGAGGTCAGCCAAAGTCTAATGGCACGATCCATATTTGGGAATCCTCCTTTTCCACTGTTTTCATTATCTTACTGTTTTCTAGTTTTATCCTTAACAGAACATTCAATGTGTCCTGGCTCATTCTGTTTCTTGTTTTTGTCTTTAAAATGTTCGTAGCAGAAAATCCGCGCTCACAATCTGCTGTAGTTGGGGAGATTACCAAAATTATTTCTAGCACTTCTAGAATTGCACTGCACTGTTCATTGCATTCCTTTGATTGTAGAATAGTGGAATAGACTTCCATTTTCGACTCGGATGTGTTTTTGAATTTACGCAACTTTACTTTCAGCACGTCATACTCTCTTCTTGCCGCATCTCTGTCGGTAATAACTGGAGCAAAGTGCTCCAGGATCTCGTCCAGGTCTTGTGTGCCATACTGCAGGAGGGAGTCTCGGTTTTCTGGTATCTGTGTAAAGTCGAATGCCCTGGGCCTGGTTGAAGTTATCAAAGCTGCAAATGTAAATAAAATAATATGAGATACATTTCCTGCAAACATTCTAAAATACAAATTGAAAATGAAAAAAATGAAAAAGGGTTTTAAAATAGGTTGCAGACACAGAACCACAGACTTGTGACTGATTATACAACCGAAAAACAAATATATTGTGGATTGGATATTAGGCCTGTAACTTTTATTTTGTAGATGTCACCTTCTTTATTCTGCTACTTTTCCCACTAAATTATGATACACCGTTATTATTTTGAAGACAATTAATATAGTTTTGAAATTTCTCAAGTCATTATTTAATTACCTTGAGTCTATGTATGAAGTCATCTCATCAAGCAGGCTGTGTAGGGATTCACACTCTGGTACTTGCCCAATCACCTTGTGGCCCTCAAACATACAGTACAGCTCACGCGAAACCCACACTTTACTTGATTCGCCGAGTTTGGTCGTACGGAGTTCCGCGCGTATCTACGCGGAGTCGGTGTTGTACTTGGGCGAATTCACGCGGCGAAAGTATGCCATTGTCGAGTCACTCACACTCCGAGTTACTCCGCGTAGAATCCAATTAACCATGAGTGCACACCTGTGGTGATTTATTATTGGGAAAAAATCTGCATTTTCCAACAACTTTTCAACTTGTCCGATATCGCATTTGAAAAAGCAATCAATCGCCAGACAAAATACAAACAATGAGATGCTGAGTGCATCTTTTATGTGCAAAGTTGACACGACTGATAAATACAATGAAAAATTTTCATAACAAATACGTATTTCGTACTTTTAATGCATTTATAATCACAAGTTTTGTTTGTTTTTGTTGTCCGTAAGTCACAGTTTTCCTACACGTAAATACCCATAATCCTTGGCCATGTATGTATCTTTTAACAAGGCGGCACTAATAACAGGTTTATGACCCAGAATTCTTTACCATTTTTTCTGATTATTTCTGACAAGAACCCATCGATGTAATACTAAACATCAGAATATTAAAATTTGTTACAAAGAAAGACTAATTAAAAACATAATTATAATTTTCAGTATAATAATTTCTAATTGAATGTTATGTTCAGTCGCCGCGAAGCCGGTAATAGAAACCGCCATATAACTGTTGTGACCCAGTATACACACTCCAGGCATTCAAATTTTCCCACATCCGCTTTTCCAAAACAAAACAAAACAGAAGTCTTCTGCTTTGACTTTTTCTAAAGTTATTGAATAATTGTTCATTAAAATGACTGCAATTAGAAAAAGTTGCACCTTTTACCTGTGCAGTTTCGACTCGGTGAACTCCGAGTTTGTCTACGCGGCGTATCGTGGCTTACTTTCGTGGCGTAAGTACGCCGAGAAGCTTTTCCGACTCCGCATAGTTTTATCATCGAAACTCTGCGTGTTTTTGCGATTTAATTTGTAAATTCCTCACTCGGCGTGAAAGAGTAAAGTTTGAGTTTCGCATGAGCTGTACTGTTCCTTCTGGGGATAGCACAGCTACGAATTCCTGAAAATGTGCCTCATAAACTTAGCTTTGTTGAAAAATAGGTGTGAAGTAACAGAAAAATAATTATATGATGGTGGTTTATTTAAAAAAAATCTTTCTTTGATCACACACACATGTAATCTGTAAAAGTATTTTGTGATTTTGTCATCATTTACTCACTACTGCAAATATAATACCATTATGTATATACTTGTAGCATGTCTGAGATGTAAATAAAGTTTAGTTGACACAAAACTTTGAAATTCTAAGTTCTATCTATTCTGGAATTCAGCAAACACTGTTCTGGATCATAATTATTTTACACTAATAGCTTAAGATATTGTTAATCACAAATTGATTTAGCAGCCAGTGTACATCATTATTGTATCATTTAACATACCTTCATAAAGGGACCATGTTCATGCTTCAGGCCTTGTAGCTGGATGAGGTGGACCTCTACCTCCTCGTATACGTCGTTAACAGGTAGGTTCTCCCTCTGAAAGGTCTGACTGAGGCGCTGGAGTATTGATGTAACGTCACACATGAAGAACAGCATCTGGGTGAACTTAGCTGTTCTCATATCCCTCAAATAGCCCTTAGCTCGTGAAGCTTCGTCGCTGGATCCTCTTTCTGCCACATGCTCAACGTGGGTCTTGATGGTAGTTAGGTTCTTTCGCATGGCAAGGAGGGCTTTGGATTTACTGGAGAGCCACCTAACCTGCAATGAGAAAAAAATATTAAGTTACATATCAAACATAGCAGACACTTTGTGGTCTAGTGGTAGAGCATTGCAACCATGATGAAAAAGTTGTGGGTTGATCTACGCCATGACCATATGTGTTTTGTCCCTGAGCAAGATGTTTTATCTGCATTTGCTTATTACAGTTTTTACCCAGGAAGACATTGAAAGTTATTAAAAAAGTTTCCAGAGCTTTCAACTGATGCAAAACAATTAAGATTTAACTAAACATTGCATAGTCATATATTTCTTTATTTTTTAGTACAAATGCAATAATATAGATTAATTAAATTGGACAAAACTGGATGACAACAAAGTTATCCCTTTAAAATATCATATTGTATATATATTTGACATAAAGCCAGTAATGCATTCTGGTAAGCAATGCATTATGGTTTTAAATGAAGTTATTAAAATTGCACGGCTGAGAATCAAATTAACATTAATTTTAAATGATGATGTACAAAGCTGGGTGAAACCAGCCAAGGCCACACAAAGCAAAGTGATTCCTTTAAATAAACATTTTCATGTTGCAAGTACCTGTTTCACACTACTGATATGGAAGGGTTTTGTGATCAAAATGTTGGCGATGTCCCTGACTTCCCGTCGGCGCTTGGAACTGTCGTGATAAAACAGGGAGATACCCTTAACCACATCTTCAAATTTCTTCAGGTATGGGTAGTTCTTGACAGCATCTAGGACTGCCAGTTCTAGTTTGTGCGCGACACAGTGCATCGGCAACACCCACGGCATGTCCCTCTGGATAAGGCCCATGGTTCCATTCTTAGTTCCCTGCATGACTGCTGCACCGTTGAAGTTAGCACACACTAATGTAGGCTTCTGGACAGTATCTGCACCAAGTTCATTGAATCTGATACCCAGCTTCTCAACGCTTTCGTCCAAACCCTGCTTTACACCTTGGGCAGTTGATGATGATAACTCTTCAATACTCACAAATGAAGTTTCAACACAACCTTGATGTATGTACCTGAGGTACACAACTTCTTGTTCTGCAATCGACACATCCGTAGAACCATCGGCTAAAACAGTTACAAACTTGCTACCTAACACTTTCGCACTCTGTTCATTAGAAATCATTTTGTCAATGTGGAATGTGAAATCCTTGGCGGCATCGTCTGTTTTGTACTTAGATCCAAGATCTATCCCATTGATTTCTTGCAAATCACACAGTCCTTTGAAATCACTAAATGGACGTAAATTCACCGCCAAATAATAAGCACTGTTGAACAAACTGCCGAGTTTCACTTGATGCCCTGCATTGAGATTAATGAAGGCCTTACCGATTTCAGTATCTTCATAGTTGATGGCTGGAGTTTTTGTCGGTGTGTTACAGGTATTAATCCTATCAACTGATCTAATGTAGTGTAACACATGCCCTGTTTGGACCACTTTCATTATGTGAACAGAATCTACTCGAAAATTACTATTGCCAGTAACGAAGGATGACTGGGTTGTAGGTGTAAAGCGTTGAGAAGCTGGGTATAAGATTCAATGAACTTGGTGCAGATACTGTCCAGAAGCCTACATTAGTGTGTGCTAATATTCGAGCCAATCAAACTGAATTTTCCAATTTGGCACAAACTTCCTTTTCCTAGATTTCTGCTCATTCTTTTTGTTACGCTTAGACACAGGTGATTCTGGAAAGCTTGTTGCCTTGCGCTTACTGTGACAAGATTAGAAGTAGTAAGATCCTCATTATTTAGTCCATTTAATCCTGATTATTCACTACATTCCAAAGACTGTGGACTTCCCCCTTTGCTGGGAGTTGTCCTCACAAGAAAACTTAACATAGACATGGACGTTCAGGAATTGACTGACTTAATACCAAATAAATTAAAAAATACAGCTATATAAACTATCTAACATATTGACCTGTAGCCAATCAAATGAAGATCATTTTAAAATCAAACAACTTTCTAATCAGCCGTTAATCACCCCGTTTTAATTGATCCTCTCAGTTTTATATAATTGGACCATCATCTGTCTGTACGATACCAATCAATCTTCGCAGTTTTATATAATTGGGCGATCATCTATTTATAGGTGCCAATCACTATTAACAATAGGATAATCAACTGCTAAACTTTCGTAAACAATAAACATGTTCTTTGCAAAATTGACAGTTTGACAAAAATCAAAAGCGAGAGGACCGACACTTGATTACACGGTCTGACCTACGCGTTACAAACAATATTTGTTGAAAGGCACATCAGACAGTTGATTGCCAGTTGATTGCCTACTTCTGTGCATCAATTAGCGGTGGATTAAAGTGTTATTGTCAACTACTTTGATTTTCTTGTATATGCCGCGCCATATGTTTGCGTCATCCAACTTCTGGTAACAATCATATAACCGAATCATTCATTGGCCAACACCGATTGAAAGTCGCGATTTCATTGGACGTTCGATACACGTTTCACAGAACACAAATACACACCTGCATAATTGCATACTGCTACTGCGGTGTTTTGCCCACTGAGAAGGGAAGCGTGCTGTTAATTAGTTATTTGTATTGGGATAATTACGACTGATTGACACCGATTAGACTGCCTGCGGCGATATTGGTAATTGATCTTATTATAATCGCTTGAGGCGGCGAAAACAGCAGGCGGTATTGGCTATTGCGCAATTATTTGTTTTGGCGAGTTTTGGTCTATAACGGAAACGTCCAGTTGGGCAAGTGCGGGCAACCAGATTTGCGATGGGCACTTGCCCGCACCCAAAATCCACATGCCCGGGGCGTCGGGCAACCGTATTTCCAGAACCCTGTAGATATCATACTGATACTTCCTATGAAATTTCATGTAAACTGGATGAAAAACGTAGTTCAGCAGACAAGCTTTAGATTTAAAAAAACTTCAAAGTCTCGTAACTCTGCCAAAAATCATTCAACCTGAACATCCTGACAATATGCGCAAGAATACATCATACTGATACTTCTGATGAAGTTTCATGAAAATTGGATGAAAAATGTGAAGTTGAGGGGACAAAATTTAGATGAAAAAACTGCAAAGTCCAGTAACTCTGCCAAAAAACATTCAGTCAGAGCGTCCTGAAAATATGCTCTACTATATTGAAATCACCAAGAATGATTACTGGTTCTTCAAAAGGAAACTGTTCTGATAAATGAGTGAATAATCTTTTGAGACTACCAGTCGATGTATTTTTTTGGAGCAGTGGAAATAATCTATACTTGTATTTTAGTGTTATTAATTGAAATAGTAGTAGATGTAATTTCTGATTCAGAGTTATTGAATACCTGAAAGTCATCCTTCAGTTCTTGCCTTACGTAAATTGCAGAGCCATGAAATCCTGGATTATTTTCATTCTTTACACCGGCATCATTTCTGAAAAAAAAAATCCTGGTATTTCAAAGTTTTGTGGTAACATGCATGTTCTCAACCTGGTTTCAGTAAATGCAAGAATGTCAGCGGCCAAAAAGTTGAAGTCATTCTGAATGTCTTTGATGTGCTTACATAAAGAACAACAATTGTGACCTATTATAGTCTTCGAGTTTTGTGGAAATGTGTATGCCTGAGGAATACATAATTTTACCATGGCTGTTTCTCTCAGTCTTGTCATTTCACTGATGGCTGATTTAGAAACTGAAAACCCCCAGTGGCCTTTGTTATCACTGACCGTTCCAAGGCGGTAGCCCTATTGTCAATCCTTTTGTGTTTGTCGATTGCAATTTTTATTACTTTTGCCTTCTCATTTGTCTGTTTGCGTGTTTGTTTTTGTGTTTTGGGGTTGACTGTCGTCCTTGAATGCTGCTTTCCCTGTCCGATATTTGTATCCTTCTTTGTCTTCATTCAAATGCAAAATATTCACAGCATCCAAATTCCAAACACGGCTCAAAGCTACATAATGCATGTGATCAGTTTTTCTTTGTCCAAAATGAATGACAGCTTGAGACATAGTGGAACCTTGAGCCTTGTGAAGTGTTTTAGCAGCAGATAAATATACAGGAAACTGTTTGCGAGTAATAATAAACTGTTTGTAATAATTCAGAGCAAATTTCTGTGTTATTTCCAGAATAGTTGTCCATGAAGAAGATATTTCACAGGTTTGTAGATGTTTGTACGAATGTGTACGTTTTTTTCCAATACTGTGTTCTTCAAACTGGACCCATATTATACTACAGCGGTTCGAGATTGGTACTCTATATTCTCTTTTTTTTTTTATCGAACATGGCGTACCATTTGCAAGGCCATCAGAGTTATCAATATTGCAACATAACTCTGCAGGCAATCCTTCACCTAAGCAAACTGTACTTGGCATTCCCTTCGTTTATACTACAGCGGTTCGAGATTGGTACTCTATATTCTGTTTTTTTTATCGAACATGACATACCATTTGCAAGGCCATCAGAGTTATCAATATTGCAACATAACTCTGCAGGCAATTCTTCACCTAAGCAAACTGTACTTGGCATTCCCTTCGTTTATGACCGATCATCTGGTATTTTTAGTATTTTTGTTTTTAATTTCTGCTGAAAAATTTCCAGATATTGTATCAATTGCATGAATTGAAGTCTTTGAACCACTGCAGTTGTTGAAGACCTTTTGATTGTGACTGTCGATTTCCTTTCTTGTAGTATACAAATGGGGGATTGCTGAACTTGTCTCATTCTGTTCAATAATTCTTCTTCTTAAAAGCTGTAGATCTGCTGGTAAATGACATCCTTCGCGTAATCCGTTTAGAAGCTGTGCAAAAGTTTGTGGTCATTTTGCTGTTGCATGATTTCATCAAGGTCATACAAGCTGAAATACTGCTCCCATAATGACTGGGCTAAACTTCAAGCAGTGTAACCAACTGAGGAAAATATCCCAACTATCCATGACTGGTTTCAACTGGAACAGGTCTCCAAATTTGATAAGAGAAACACCACCAACAGGTTTAGAAGTACCTATAATTTCTTGAAGACGAAGGTTAATGAAATTGAACATTCTTTGGCCAACCAGTACCAAACTTTTAAATTTTTCTTGAATTGAATTGAGTTGTTGCATATCCAAAGGCTTAAAATTGAAACCTTGTTCAGGCGGAGTATTGAAAGCAGAGTGTATTGTTAAACCTACAACATTGTATGCAGCTTTTCCAGTGGGAGCACATTCATGTCATCAGGGTTAGCACCTACTTTGTGAAAATAGTATTTATTTAATGCTTGGAACAGAGCTTTTAACAACACACTTTTGCCAACTCCTGCACCACCACTCAGGAAATTATACATTGGGCCTTTATTGCATTTGTGCCAGCTCAAAACATAATAAAAACATTATTTTTGTTTTCTGTTCAACTTCTGAACTAAATCTCTATAATCGTTATCACACATATCTCCTTGTAAATGTTCATCACTTGCAATAGGTTTTCTGCCTATACCCATATCTATACCTATGTCGTAGGAAAGAGGTAATGAGTTTGAAAGTCCAGGATCAAAACATATTTTTTAGATTCTGAACAACCTTCTATCATATCTTGCTCATTGACAAGTTGTTCTTCCAGTGCAATACAATCATTATGTTCATGTGTTAGATTTAATACATCTGAATCTAGAGCCAAAATGTCAGTGTGGGTAATGCCAATATAATAATGTTTATTCTCCTCATTGACTCTTGCACATGCATTGTATCTATCTTCAAATCTAGTACAGTTGTCAATTAGCATTGAATCATTACGCCTTGGATAGTACAACAGAATTTGCTCTCAAAAGTAATTTTCAATACTGTATCCTTCAGAGTATAACACTTTTTTCTCCGTCTTCTTTTTATAACAGAGCCATGTCTTACATAATATTCTTCACTGCCACTTGGATTGGGATTACTAACATCATTAGCTTCTAGATCATATACTGTGTCTTCTTCAGAATCCTCCTCTGGAAGGTAATCGTGTACACTGTTAGATGCATAAGGTTGTTTTGTAGTCTTTCTGGTGGGAAACTGTACATCAAACCAGGCAATATAATCAGCCAAACAGTAATGATCCATTGTATGTGGTCGTCTTTGATACCTTTTAATTTGATTATCAGCTTCAATGCTTGTACAGTCTTTCGACATTTCTCTCAGAGTGGATTCAGGCTTGATAATAGAAACTCTTATTTTCTGGAGAATTTGTATTGACAAACACAACCTGATGCTCGTCTTAGAGGCACCTGTAGGACAAATTTACTGTGCTCCAGATAGCTGTGAATGCGTTGCTATGGAAGCAGCTTAAACACATATGACAAATTTTGCTCTGTAGTCAGAATTAAAAAGTGTTTAACTACATTTATACGAAAAACAAAGTAAATATTCCGAAAAATAGAGTTTTTATAACAAAAGTCTACAAACTTAGCGAAAACCCTTCATACAAGGTTATATTTATCATTGCTGGAGATTACATTATTAATTCAGAAATGTAACCCTTTGAGATGCAATTGTGCAATGATTTATCACTTTAAAAGCGTTCCGGTAATATATTTTCTCTGTAATCGACAGCGATGTGATAGTATAGCAATGTCATTAATTGGCTTCGTATAAAAGTGTACATCATCACAATTGTAATTTTATTTTGTTTCAATCGTATGTAAATAGTGGTAGGAGAACGGATCTAACTAGAGAAAGAAAAAATATCGGACAGGGAAATCAGCATTCAAGGGTGACAGTCAACCACAAAACACAAAAACAAACACGCAAACAGACAAACGAGAAGGCAAAAGTAATAAAAAATGCAAACGACATCACAAACACAAAAGGGATGACAATAGGGACTACAAGTTGAGCTAAGATAGTATAGCATGTGATAAAACCCTATACTGGTTAATTTTGTACATTGCATGACAGTGGTATCTTAATTTGCAATAGTATTGTACTAAATACATGCAGCAATAGGTAGAGCATAGTAACAGGACTTGCTGTCCAGACTTGAAAACAGCTAAGAAGGAGGAAAACTCACGCTCCTGATGTTGAGTTATTATATTCTTGAAACGTGGGCAATCAACCTAGCCTTTCCAAGAATGTTACAATAATCAAGCAAGCTTGTGATAGTGGTAAAAAGTAATTTTCCCTGTATTTTCAATACTGTATCCTTCAGCGTATAACACTTTTTTCTCCGTCTTCTTTTTATAACAGAGACACTTGACTGTTATTTCCCAAAGGCATGACGGAATCTCGATCCTCCGGTGGTTGGATGTCTGCATCACTATCCTCCATAGCTTGGACGATTGGATCACAGTCCTCAATAGCTTGTCTGTTTGCATCACTTTCCTCTGTAGCTTGGACGACTGGACCACTATCCTCTGCAGCTTGGATGTCTGCATCACTATCCTCCGCAGCTTGGATGTCTGCATCACTATCCTCCGAAGCTTGGATGTCTGCATCACTATCCTCTGCAGCTTGGATGTCTGCATCACTATCATCCGAAGCTTGGATGTCTGCATCACTATCCTCCGCAGCTTGGATGTCTGCATCACTATCTTTTGCAGCTTGGATGTCTGCATCACTATCCTCTGAATCTTGGATGTCTGCATCACTATCCTCAGAAGCTTGGATGTCTGTATCACTATCCTCTGTGGCTTGGCTGTCCGCACCACTATCCTCTGTAGCTTGGATGTCTGGATTGCTATCCTCCGTAGTTTGGATGTCTGCATCGCTATCCTTTGTAACTTGAATGTCTGCATCACAATCTGTAAACACAAGACACATTACAATGCTATACACCAAGTGCAAGTATACTATTGAGAGGTACAGTGCACACTCGCCAACTGCAGGCATAAATTCTGAGGATCTCATGTTCAAGTACTTGAAACATCGACAACAAATCATGAGTGCTACGATTTTTGCAAAATTTACTTGCAGTTTATTTTTTTATTTAACACGACCTGCAAAGTTTTTCATATAAACAAAGTGGCGAGAACATTAAAACAAAAAGACCATATGGTCCTAATTGGCTCACCTGGTATGGACCACCCCCACTGTGCCAGTCGAGACAATAATTGATATTTAGTCATATTTCGTTGGATCAACAGTATTAAAGATAAAAAGAAAATGCTTATAGGGTATAGCTCTAACCAACTGCCCGGTCGAATGTGACTTCACATTTGGACTGTATGACTGGAATTCCAGGTGACCTTATTTCAGTGACACTGGAATTTTATTGGACCATATTCCAGTGAACTGGAATTCCAGTGGACCTTATTCCAGTGACACCGGAATTCTAGTGAACCTTATTCCAGTAGAATTATCAAATGAAATTTTGGATTTTGGCTACAATTATTTTAACTACAGCTAACCTCTTTCTGGGTTAATATCAAACACAGAAGACAGGATAACAATTTAACATCCCAATATTTATTTTTGTGCATAGCCCCTGGATCATAATAATATGTCAAAGCAATGGATTCATGACTACATGGTAGGTATATTTCTACCCTTGATTTCGTTAAATATGCTATATTTTGCTTTGTTAAGGCAATAGGACCTTCATTTTTCATCTGATTTTTACCAAACTTTACCAGTTTTTTTTACTGTTTTTTTCTTTTATTATTTTTATATTCTCTTTATTTTTTGACTTTTTATTTTTTATTTTTTTATTATCTCTACTGGCCAAGTTCGAAAAACCAGCCAGATCGGACCAGTAAAGGCGGAGTTATGGCTCTTGATTTCGTTGAAAATGCTATATTTTGCCTCTTTAAGACGATAGTCACTCGCTTCATTGATGTTATAAGAGCCATATTAGCCAGTAGAGCATTCACAGGCCCTCTCGGGCCTCTTGTTTTTGCTATTTTTGGTATCTTTCAATATGTCTAATCGAATTTATGGAACATTAATGCTTCCATTAATTTCGCGAACTTTTGCATTCAACTGCATTACTTTTTCTTCTAGAATTTTGTCGTCTTCTATGAACGAATCTGGATTTGGATGCCCTTTACTCCTATTCTATTCTAAGATGGAATATGGAGGGCATTCCAGGAATATTACAGTTGCCTCCCTATTAGCCTCTAAAATTTCTAGCTCGGCATTTTCAAACGAATCAGTTATGTTTGCCACAACAAAGGAATTTTTTAGACTTCTCTGTAAAGTCACATGTTGCTAGCCAAAAAAACACAACGGGTCGCTTCAAATCCCGTACTGTTCTGCGTGTTCTGTCCAATATTCCAATGTCAGACGATTTTTCCCCCCCACCCCCACGCCCCACGACTTACAGAATTTATTATCTGCTCCTCACTCTTCGCCTGGCTCTCCAGGAACCTCCCCTTGCTGTCTGTCATCACAACACAAGGTCGAGTTGGTCGGTCTGTCTCGGTAAAGTCCACCTCAGCTTCAAGCTTCTGAAGTTGCTTGCGAATTTTGGAAAACGACATTTTCTAAGTTTTGTACTTTGCGCGAAGTCAATGATGGTCAGTGTTATAGATCAGTGTAGGCTAAATGCTCTATGCCAATAAAGTAACATAACCGAACTGAGTTAAATTAAGGAAACGGACAGAAAGAATGTGCAATACTTTCATACTTGATTTGTCTGTTAATATGTTCCACTCGGTATCATATGCTTAAGACAAAGTTTTGTTTGAATGTTGATTTACGTCATTTTTAACACATGTATGGTTATACATGGGGGTCAACGTTTTGTGGTGGAGGCAGACCACACACTTTTCCTGAATATAACCAGTATTGTACACCTTCCGCCATCCGAAAAAAGTACCAATAAGTATAGTAATTGCCACGTGAATATAAAATGCTTATTAATGGAGGGTTGAGAGGGGCGGGGAGGGTTGAGTTAAAAATAAAATAAAAGATACTTTGGCCATTTCTTAGTGACTCGTAGGCCTTTTTAGGGGGCATATACATACGTTAAAAATGGGGAAAAAAACAAAGAAGAATATTATTATATATAGGGGCTGGCATGGCGCAGTCGGTAGTGCGTCGGATTTGTAACCGGAGGCTTGGGCAAGTCACTTTCCCTTAGGGAAGGGGACGTAGGCTAACCCAGGGGGTACCATGTATCAGTCTAGTCGTTCCCTAGGGCAGCTCTAAATAACCTATACAGTGTTAACAACATGCAATTGAATTATTTTTTATTTATTTCTTTTTGGTTTCCGAAGTAGTGGGTGTGGGGGCGAGGTGAGCAGGGTTTAGGAACGAGCATGGTAGCTCCTCTCCCCCACCCCTGGATCCGCCATTCGACTGTATAGATTGTTCATGTCTTCTATATATGACGCTGTGTATTATTTGTATGTTATGTTGTGAAGGATATAAGTCGAAAATATTGACAGAGAATTTCAGTTTTAGGTAAATGCAGTTGTAATTCACAGTTAGTCAATGTCAAGTTGTTTACAATTTAATACATGTATTGTAGTTAGTGTTTCAATTGTTAATAACTACTCTTCGGCGTCTGTCAAGTTTGTCAGATACTGTTCTGATCTTTTTTCTTAGTATTCGCGGATTCTTTCATTATGTACAAATTCTGGAAACGCTCTATGATACCTCCCATTCGCGTCATTGAAATGGTTTTCTGGTTGTAAAAACTCGATCATTTCAATCACATTTTTGTCTCTGTTATAAGCCCTCCTCCTGTGCGGATGTTAGTATATCTTTGAAAAGTCTGTTAAGAATTTCATTCATCAGATCCATCGGTAAATTGCGCCCTATTCCCCCGCAATAGTTGACTGTTCGATTCCAAATAAGATCCTCTTGCAGATTTGAATGTAGCCATCCATTTACCGAAGCAAGGAGGCGGTGAGCAAGCAACATATTTTGGATGTTTTTTGGAAAAAAATCAACAAGGTCACACCTCCAATATGCCGGTATTGCTTTTCCATTTTTTTTCTGTGAGATAGTTTTTCTTTTGGATGCCCTCATATTGACAATGAATAACCTCTTTCTTTTTCACATACTGCCAGTGAAATTTACCCACGGACTCTTCCTACAATTTAATATTCTTATACCTCTGAGTGGAATAGGGCACATCACTTGAATGACCATATACAAGTGCCCCAGGAACTTGGAAACTGCATGGGAATGGTCTGTAAGTGGGTTGGGTCCACTACCAAGGTAACAGGCTGTTGATCCTTATACACTGGAAACATAGGAAGCCTGGGAGCTGGTGGAGCATTTACGACAGGAAGTATAGGAGCTGCGGATGGTTGTGGTCTCCTGTTTGGTGCTGCTGAAGATGGCGACATTATAATGTGACTCCTCTCCTGTTTAACAGTTCCTGCTGTATTAACTGGCATTGAAAACGTGTGGTTCAGCATGACCAGTAGGAAGGCTAGCTGGCTGTGAAAGAGGCAGAGGGAGTCCTTCAGCTGCTGTCATGCTCGCTTGGAGAAGTTCAATTCCCTGGTGAAGAATGTCTCTGTCCTGTCCTCGATAACTGGTTGTTATACCTAAAACGACACAAGAAATGCATTGGATTAAATATATTAAAGAAATGAAATCTTATTAAATTTACTCATTTCCACCATCGAATGGGGATGTAAATTGGCAGCCACCATCGGATTGGGATGTAAAGTGGCAGCCACCATTGGATGGGGATGTAAAGTGGCAGACACCATCGGATGTTGATGTAGTGGCAGTCCTAGCGTCTTTTCATTCTGTAAAACAGTAGTCACGCACTCTAAAGAGCTATATAATAAAAAAGCAATATACAAGTAATTTGAAACGTGTGATTTTGTAAATAATTTACTGGCAGATTTTAATACTCTCGGAGAACCTTATTTTGGAACAATTCCCCGTCTCAGTGTTACAGGGATTGGTCACTCAAACAAGCGGGTTTTGCCAGTTTTCTTTGGTTTCCTCCCACATCAACATTGTCATCCATGCCACTGAGAGTGGTTTGGGTAAGCTGTATAGCTATTTTGTGAACTAAATAAATTGTATCCTTTTTAGCTCTGCTGGCCTTATGGGATGCCGAGTTGTCCGTCATCTGTCCGTTGTCCGTCGTCTTTCGTTAACTTATGTCTCGTTAAGATGAAAGGGCCTTCATTTTTCATCTGATCTTTACCAAACCTTACTAGATTGTTAAAGTCAATAAAGCTGGGACAAGTTTGAAAACCAGCCAAATCGGACCAGTAACAGCTGAGTTATGGCCCTTGATGTAGTTAAAAATGGTATATTTTGCCTCATTAAGACAATAGGGCGTTCATTGTTTATCCGATCCTTACTAAACTTTACCAGATTGTTAATGTCAATGATAGCTCGGACAAGTTCGAAAACCAGCCAGATGGACAAGTAACAGCGGAGTTACGGCCCTGGATTTAGTTAAAAATGCTATATTTTGCCTCATTAAGACGATAGGGCCTCCATTTTTCATCCGATCTTTACTAAACTTTACCAGATTTGTTGACATTTTTAGCTTGACTGATCAGAGATCAGCGAGCTTATGGCATGGTGCGGCGTCCGTCTGTCTGTCCGTAAACTTTTATTTGTTACGACTACTCCTCTGAAACTACTGGATGGATATTCATGAAATTTACAGAAATGTTGCCCATGCAGTCTAGTTGATCCTAGCAAAAATTCATGTTGATGTGAAATCCAAGATGACCGCCAAAGCTAAAAATAGATTTTTAAAATACAAGTTTGTAGTGACTACTTCTTGAAAACTATAATTGATATTGATATGGGACTTTTTCTAAAATGATCAGCATGACATGATGTTGGACCTTGTCAAAATCGTTTTGATTCGACATTAAATATGGGTGCCAGTGGCCATCTTTGTTTACATAAGTTATCTAGTAAAAACTTGTAACAACTACTCCTCTGTAACTACTTGACGGATTTTCATGAAACTTTACAGGAATGTTGCTCTTGATGTCTTATTGATCCTAGCAAATTTTTAGGTCGGCCGGAAATGCAAGATGGCCACCATGGCTAAAAATAGATTTTCAAAATACAAGTTTGTAGCGACTACACTCAAGTGATATGAAAACGCAACACGGGAATTTCCACTATATATTGTATATACTGCACACTTAATTGCACATAATATTCCAAAGAAATCCCAAGATGTTTTTTAAAAAGAAAGTTGCAGTTAAGGGGGAATTGACCTATTCGAAAATTTAAGGGTACGCATATGAACTATATATATTTGTAAATTTGAAGATATTTGCGATTTGAATCTGAATTTTGTTTTGCCGTTATTTAAACATGTTTTTAATAATAACGTCTCAAATTTGGCTATGTTTGACGTTTTTCATAAAAGTCCCGTTGTACTCAGTTTTCAAAGTTTTTGACATTTTTAGAGTGTTAGGCTAGTCAAATGTAATTACTTTTTATATCAAAATGTTCGTCTTGATGAGACCTTTCAATTGATATATAAATTATTTCATTTACAATAAGACATAAAATAATATTTATATAATTTCCCTTTTCTTTCACCGACATTTTACCGTGAAATTTTAAGAAAAAACAAAGTTAAAGCCTTTTATCTTTTAAACGGCTTCATAAAAAACTGCACAATTTTAATATGTTTTAGGGAATTTAATTATATAAAATAGTATAAAATAAAATGTGCTAGTCATCGGAATATTTTTTTCAGTATTCTTGTTTTATTAACCATAATACCCTTCGAAAAAGACGTCGCGTCATGAAAATAACGTCGACGTCGATGGTATTTCTATTAAGGGTACGTTGTACATGTTGGTGATGTATTAACAATTGTTTTGTGATAATTACCTCTTCGTATATTATTTACAGTTACCGTCTAGATGGACTGTACATGCTACTCAACATAAATTGCTGAAGGTTTTTAGCAATTCGTCAATTTCATTGACTGAAATATAACTTATATTAAATATATGTGATTAAATATATGTACGTGAAAACAGACAGTAATGAGTTGTTCGTGATTTTTCAAAAGCTAGCGGTTTCGCCTATCCAACCCAAGTATTGTTTCAAAGGTGTCTACAAGAGTATAACATATGCATTACAATATAATACTAATATGAGTAATAAAAATTGTATTTATACATTATATACGCATGCATAATATGAAAGCAGAATATAATTAAAGTATGCATTTAAACTATATAAGTGCATTTATGACGACACTTGGCATACCAGCCATTAGCTTTAAGACTATTAAAAAACGGGAAAGAGATATTGGTCCATTTATCGAAAAAACTTTTCTCAAGGCGACTGCGGATGAAAAGATAACTCTTAAACATCTGAATAACAACACCACAGCAACACCAGGTCAGCATATGGAATTCCAGTTTCAGCTGGAAGAGACATTAGATCTATTTGAAACAGACGGTAATTGTTTTCTATATTCAACAAATATTGACGACATAACGGCTCTTAAACAAAAGCCTGATCTGGTTTATTGTCGTGTGTTTGTACAATGTTTATTGGATGATAACTCGTTTCTAAACTCTTAATGTTGTACACTAATGTGAATTTGTGTTAAAAATTGCTTAATTTATAACTTAAAGGGACACTTGGCAATTTTGATGTTTTAAACTCGTGGCATCCCATTAGTTTTTCTACATAACCTGCATATCTGCAAATCATTACAAATAATGATTGATTAGTTCATGTCAAAGTAAATTGTTTTTTACTACGAATTGCCGATTATAGTGTAGCGATAATATGTTTAAGCTAAGGTTGAATAACGAAGAAATAATGAAAACTCCAAATTGTATTATATTACTATATGCCAGCAGATATAACGTCAAACTGATACTGAATTGGTAAATCGAGGTGAAAATAATTATTGAAAATTATCTTGTGTCCCATTAAAACATTATTATCATGTACTCTTTGTAATGAGTATACACATGAATTCCAGTTCCAAATTCTTAATTTCTCTTAGGAAATACATACGAATAGCATAAGAAACTGTGTAACAAATCATCAAATATAATTTAAACGTGTGTACAGGAAACGACTATATACAAACTATCTAGCAATGCGGTGTATGTATTTCTAACCAATATATGAGTATACTCATAAATAAGTATTACAGATGTTACAGAATTAATTATAATATATAAATATACAACTGATCAACATATATCACATATTCAGGAGAACACAGTTTAAATTCAAAGTCTACACAAAATGCGCACAACGATATAAAGTTGCTGCCATTACATCCACGTGGGACGATGCAACAACTGTCGTCTGGTTCTTTTGAGTTACAGTCACGTGCTTCATGTATGATACCAGAAAACTCGTCTGCAGCGTGTATGAATACAAATAACGACACTGTCCAGTGCACGTTCGATGAGACCTTGGCTTTCTTAGAAGATGATAATATGAATGAATGGTGTTTTACGGCACGTCGACAAATAAACAGGTCATCTTGTGTGCAAAAACTAATGAAAGATGAAGAAATGAAGTATTAATTAAAAATTAATGTAAACATATAAAGAAACAACTATTAAAAAATAAGGGAGCGGAAGGTAAAACACGTGTTTTATTGCACGACAGTGTCACCTGATTTTTAAAGCAATGTATACTGAAAGGAAAAAGAAACGCATTATGGGTATTTCCGCTATACATTTTATATGTTTAATATGCTACTGCTAATCAAATGATGCAGGGCGACATTAAGCCTGTCCTTTCGGAAAGAAGGTTTAAACAGTACCGAACACACCAATGGTTACCCCTTTAAAGTTTCATTATCGACAAAACGCGCATTTGGCTCAAGGAAGCATTTAAACGTTGCAATCGTTTAACACACAATACTGAAATGGCTTAACTTTTTCAAGCGAAACTTCAACATTTATGAATTTCGTGTAACAAAGTATACTTTGATTAAAGGGTCTACTACATGACAGAGTTGTCCTTTCTGTAATTAGTTGTAGCCCCTTTTTGTACAAAACACGTTGAGATATATCTGGAATAGGGTGTGTCTAATAGTGTAGTAAAGACAATTTTTTGATTATGCGTTTCTTTTTCCTTTCAGTATATTTTGCTTCTGATAAAGCAGCGTCTGCTTATTTTAATTTTGTTTCAGTTAGCGAAAAACATAGAAAGCAAAGCATTCCGTGTATTGTAAACGAAATGCGAAGTACTATGTTATACACACTTTAAAACATTATCCTTTATTTGCTGTGTGACTGACACTACACTTTTTATTAAAAAAAGCTTTGATAAATAATCAAACGATTGTCTGTCTAGTAGACTCTGATTATGAGAAAACGGACACACAGTTCATGAAAACATACGCTTTAATGATACAGAGTAGGATAAAAAAAAGTTTACATGATTAATAAAAACACATATATCTTATGATATTCAGCATGATTGACGGCTGCCTGGAAATTGTATATACATTAAACACTCTTTTAAATGAACTTGAACTTATTGTTTTACCCTAGAGATATACCAAATACATGACCGTAGTTATTGCTGTAATTTGAGATTCGAGCGAATTAGACATGATACATGAAAATAAATTAAATTTAGAGTTTTCACATAAACTCCAGAAAAGAAGAAAAAGAAAAACGGACAGAAAAAGAAGTAGAATATACGGAGCAGTATTTATCATTATCATTTAGGGTACCAGTGTTTGTTTCCATGTTTGCGTCAACGTCGTAAGTCGTACACATATTATATTTACGACGCGACGTCGACAGAGACGCCTTCTTCGTAAGGGTATTATGGTTAATAAAACAAGAAAACTGAAAAAAATATTCCGATGACTAGCAAATTTTATTTTATATTCGGATAGAAAATTAAATTCCCTAAAACATATTAAAATTGTGCAGGTTTTTATGAAGCCGTTTAAAAGAAAAAAGGCTTTAACTTTGTTTTTTCTTAAAATTTCACGGTAAAAAATCGGTGAAAGAAAAAGGAAATTATATAAATTATATTTTATGTCTTATTGTAAATGAAATAACTTATATATCAGTTGAAAGGTCTCATCAAGACGAATAGTTTGATATACAATGTAATTACATGTGACTAGCCTAACACTCTTAAAATGTCAAAAACGTTGAAAACTGGGTACAACGGGAATTTTATGAAAAACGTCAAACATAGCCATATTTAAGACGTTATGATTATAAACATGTTTAAATAACGGCAAAAACAAAATTCAGATTCAAATCGCAAATATCTTCAAATTTACAAATATATATAGTTCATATGCGTACCCTTACATTTTCGAATAGGTCAATTCCCCCTTAACTAGAGAAAGGATACAACTGTGATGTTGTAGCTGTTTTAATCACACTACACTTTGTAACAAGAACTTCATAAATGTTGAAGTAGCTCTTTGAAAAATTGAGCTAGTTCACTACTGTATTTAACGTAAATAGTTTGCAAAATATTGCATCCTAAGTTTGCTTACATGATTGAGCCAAACGCATACTCTGTGAATAATGAAACATTGAAGGAATACTATTTGCTGTATTATTTGTTGTTTTAGTATTTTTTCCAAAAGGAAAGGTCTTACGTAGCCATGTACCATTCGATTAAAAGCAGCATATTGTACATATTGTACATACAATATATAGCGGAAATTCCCGTGTTGCGTTTTCATATCACTTGAGTACTTCTTGAAAACTATAAGCGATATTGATATGGGACTTTTTCTAAAATGATCATTATGACATGATGTTGATCCTTGTCAAAAATTATTTTGATTTGACATTAAACATGGCCGCCAGTGTCCATCTTTGTTTACATAAAGTTATATAATGAAAACTTGTAGCGACTACTCCTATGTAATTACTTGATGAATTTTCATGAAACTTCACAGGAATGTTGACCTAGCTATCAAAAATCTATCAGTAGAGCTTCAAGGTCATTGAACTCTTGTTTTAGTTATTTCCAATCCAACAAAACAACTTTTATAGCAACTTTTGGAAGAAAAAAAAGTTGTTTTTTGTTTTGAAAAAAATCGGAATAGACTGCTTCACTGCAAATGTCCCATTCACTCAACCAAGCAGTGAAGCAGCCTGACGGCAAGGGGATTTCGGTATAATACCCTCCTGAAATTTTGTGTGCACATCAAACAAAGATGTTATTAAAAGAAAATCATGCTACAATTGTTCATTCTTTCTTACTGTCTCCGATTTTGCAGGAAAACAAAGTGGATACTTTTTATTTTTGCTGAGTATACATAAGTCATACAGAGGATGGATGCGCATTAGTCATACAGAGGATGGATGCGCCATGTACTTTATTTATAGTAGTACAAATAATATTGGGCATACGTGTGATCTCATTATTCTAAATGTAAGCATTCTGCATTTAGTCCTTTTGAGTTTGAAATACATCAAGTAGACTTTCAAACACTTCCATTTTCTCACGATGCATTTTTTCTGCTTTTTCAAGCCTTTCTTTTTCCCTCTGGTCTTCTTTCTCAGAATAATGTCGGAGGAATTCAACAACTTGTGTCGAACCACTCTGACTTTTTCTAGGTTTCTTTTCAGGTGGCTCACCTGATAATTCAGCCTCATCCTCTGAGTTTTCCGCAGGCAAAGATGACATTACAAATGTTGGGGACACATCATGTCGCTCCCCAAAAATTTCATCTAACTCTTCATGAAATTCAAAGCTGCGACGGTTGTTCCCAGATTTATTGTTTTTGGCTTTTATCCTTCTATACGCTGCTGTAAGCGTCTTCCATCTACCCTCCACATGTTTGACTTGAAATTGGTAATTATGCTTGTTTAGAGCCTTCGTAATGTCTTCCCATAACACCTTTTTTTTTAATGGTAGGGTTGTCGAACCTTTCTTTTCTTTCTTTGAACAAACTGATCAGTAGTTTGGTCTAATCTTTATTCCACAATTCCTGACCTGAAAATGTAAGTCAATTTGTCTTGGATTTGCTTTAAAACATATATCAAAGTTTCAAACCAAAAGATGCACATATAACTAGAATTAGCGGACAAGGGCGGATAACTTAATCACAAATTTGACGTCTTGACCACTACCGCACTAGATGTTAGATATCTTTTTAAGGAATGAATATCATTTTCTGAAAGTTAATAGGAGTAAGAACTACATCAGGGCATGTGCAAAATTTGCTCGCGCCCTGATGTAGTTCATAATCCCATGAATATTCAAACAAAAGCACTGCCTAACAGCACATTATATGAGCGTTAGGTAACGTTTTAATGTTAAAAATGTTTGCTAGGTATCAGTTCATTAAGTTCTTGACCTTTGACTTCTGACTAAAACACAATATATAATGGCTTGTTGTTTAACAAATGTGTATAAAGCTTCAAGATTGAAATGGTTCAATTGTTTTAACAAGGGTACTATTTTTGTAAAGTTTGAAGATTGAAGGTCCAATAGTTAGAAGTTACAGTGTGAAAAATGTTTCTCAGGATTCGGTCATTGTCATATCAATGTGATCTTGATGACCTACTGAACCCAAAAGCAATAGGCTTCCTCCTCTCACCAATGGTTTAAACATGTTAAACGTATTTATTTTACATCGATTGCGAAACAAGTTCATGCAACTTAGATTAATCACTCTTGATGGCTTCCTGGGTAAAACCAGTTCTAAGCAATGTGGATTAATTATCTTGCTTAAGGATAAATAACATGGCCGCGGAGAGGATCAAACCTACGACCTCTCAATCTGGAGTTTGGAGCTCTACCACTCTAACCACAAACTCCACCAAGGGTAATGCATCTATGAAGTTTAATAATTGTGGGTACTTCCACAGTTATCATGTGGAATGCGCATGTCCATAATTAAGATGTTAAAGCTAGCTTCAAAACCTTTGACCTACTAACCCCAGAAGCTATAGGGGGTCCTCCTTTCACCAAGGGAAATGTAACAATGAAATTTCATGAGTGTGAGTGTTATGGTTTCTAAATTATCGCTCAAAATGTTTATTTCCATATACGGTCATGGCGACCTCGAACATTGACCAATGAACCCCAAAATAAATAGGGTTCTTCCTCTCAACAAGTTTTAAAACTGTTGGGAGTTATGGTTTCAAAGTTATCGTTCGGAATGCATATTTCTATATACGATTATGATGACCTTTGACATACTGACCCCCACCCCAAACGTCGGGTTATAGATTGGCGAAAACTTAAGAGTTTTCAAGAAGCAGAGCTTATGCCATGGTGCGGCATCCGTCGTCCATCTGTCACTCCGTCTGTCTGTTTGTCCGTAAAGAAATTTGTAGCGACTACTCTTCTGAAACTTCTGAATGGATTTTCATGAAACTTTACAGAAATGTTGCCCATGAAGTCTAGTTGATCCTAGCAAAAATTCATGTTGATGTGAAATCCAAGATGGCCGCCAAATGTAAAAATAGATTTTTAGCTTGACTGATCAGAGATCAGCAGAGCCTATGCCCTGGTGCGGCGTCCGTCGTCCGTCTGTCCGTCTGTCTGTTCGTAAACTTTTTTTTGTAGCGACTACTTCTCTGAAACTACTGAATGGATTTTCATGAAACTTTACAGAAATGTTGCCCATGAAGTCTAGTTGATACTAGCAAATATTCATGTTGATGTGAAATCCAAGATGGCCGCCAAATCTAAAAATAGGTTTTTATAAAACAAGTTTGTAACGACTACTTCTTGAAAACTCTAAGTGATATTGATATGGGACTTTTTCTAAAATGATCAGCATGACAAGTTGTTGGTCATTGTCGAAAATCGTTTTGATTCAACGTTAAACATGGCTGCCAGCGGTCATCTTTGTTTACATAGAATTATATAATGTAAACTTGTAGCGACTACTACTCTGAAACTACTTGACGGATTTTCATGAAACTTCACAGGAATGTTGCTCTTGATGTCTAATTGATCCTAGCAAAATTCAGGAATCTCTTAATAGAGTCAGTGTCTGCCACCTCACTGTCACCATAGTGTAAGCAAATGTTGTCAGACATCACGTTGATTCCTATAAAATATAAATGTTAAAATAGTGTCAGGGTATTAGAATAATGCAACATTTTATACACGAGATATAGAAATCATACCAAATGTGTGACCATTCTAGGACTTAAAAGTGTCCATGGGACATGACATTCTTGTTACACAACATATTTTAAAGAAAAAATGGGTCATGACTCTGGTAATATTGGGTTTATTTTGATGATGAAATGATGTGCACATCTTGACATCATAGGTAAGTATCCTGTTTGGAAGCAATTGGTTGAAAATTGTAGGAGGAGATAGACACACAAACTTTTTGGGACGAACGTACGGACATGGCTAACAATGTTCCCTCACCATTCGGTGCCATAAAAAAAATAATTTAACATTGCAACCTCAAAAGTAATATTCTTGCAAATGGCATAAATTACATTAAAATGATTTGAGAGAAGTAGAGTTTGTTTAGTAGTTCACAGGATGAGCAGTTATAGAAGACGGTATTTTTAGGGTTTTTAGCTCTACTGATCAGAGATCAGCAGAGCTTATGCCGTGGTGCGGTGTCAGTCGTCCGTCTGTCCGTCTGTCCGTAAACTTTTATTTGTAGCAACTTCTCCTCTGAAACTACTGAATGGATTTTCATGAAACTTTACAGAAATGTTGCCCATGAAGTCTAGTTGATCCTAGCAAAAATTCATGTTGATGTGAAATCCAAGATGGCCGCCAGATCTAAAAATAAGTTTTTAAAAAACAAGTTTGTAGCGACTTCTTCATGAAAACTATAAGTGATATTGATATGGGACTTTTTCTAAAATGATCAGCATGACATGATGTTGGTCCTTGTCGAAAATCGTTTTGATTCGACGTTAAACATGGCTGCCAGCGGCCATCTTTGTTTACATTAATGAAAACTTGTAGCAACTACTTCTGTGAAACTTCTTGACGGATTTTCATGAAACTTCACAGGAATGTTGCTCTTGATGTCTAATTGATCCTAGCAAAATTTCAGGTCGGCCGGAAATTCAAAATGGCCGCCACGGCTAAAAATAATTTTTCAAAAAACAAGTCTGTAGCGACTACTTCCTGAAATCAAAATCAATCAGTAGAGCTTCAAGGTCATTGACCTCTTGTTTAGTGTTAGGTTTATTAGGTATAGTGGAATTTTGTGGACTGTTTTCTTGATTTTGGTTTACATTAAGTATGTCTTCTAGATATTTTTGGTAAGCTTGTTTAGTTTGTATGCGTGTGATGTGTTTTGTTTTTAAATAGTTTTCCCTATCCTTGGATTTCTTTGTTTTGGCCTGTTTTTTGTACAGTCTATCTCTCTTTCTGAACAACCTAGTGAGTGTAGAGTTAATCCAAGGAAATTTATCTTTAGTTCTTGCAGTTTTTGATATGGGACTTTTTCTAAAATGATCAGCATGACATGATGTTGGTCCTTGTCAAAAATCGTTTTGATTCAACATTAAACATGGCTGCCAGAGGCCATCTTTGTTTACATAGAGTTATATATTGAAAACTTGTAGCGACTACTCCTTTGAAACTACTTGACAGATTTTCATGAAACTTTACAGGAATATTGCTCTTAATGCCTAATTGATCCTAGCAAAATTTCAGATCGGCCAGAAATTCAAGATGGCCGCCACAGCTAAAAATAGATTTTTAAAAAAGAAGTTTGTAGCGACTACGTCTTGAAAACTATAAGTGATATTGATATGGGACTTTTTGTAAAATGATCAGCATGACATGATGGTTATACGAGTCAAACATTATTTTGATTCGACGTTAAACATGGCTGCCAGTGGCCATCTTTGTTTACATAGAGTTATATGATGAAAACTTGTAGCGACTACTCCTCTGAAACTACTTGACGGATTTTCATGAAACTTCACAGGAATGTTGCTCTTGATGTCTTATTGATCCTAGCAAAATTTCAGGTCGGCCGGAAATTCAAGATGGCTGCCACAGCTAAATATAATTTTTCAAAATACAAGTTTGTAGCGACTACTTCCTGAAATCAAAATCAGTCAGTAGAGCTTCAAGGTCATTGACCTCTTGTTTAAAAATTATTTTACGACAATGTCATTTTACAACAATGTCAATCTTAAACATTAAAATAAATACCCGAGTAGTATGTGGCTTCAGTAGGGGACCCGCAAGAGAGACCCTCCCTCACAACAATCACGTCCTGGAACTGCCCACCCGGAAACAGAACACTTCCACATACATACAGCAGCTCTTCCTGAACTCACTTAAGTAAATGTTACTGGACGTCACTAAGATGTTTAGGTGAAAACACCACTCTCCTCTTTCCACATTCACAGCGAATGACAAATCCACAGACATTGGCTGAAATGTTAAATAAGAACAAATGTTATCCTGTTGTATTAAAAAAAGACCCACGACATGCATGACTGTAGTTTCACCATGTTGACCATGTCTTTAATATCTTGGATCTATCCTATACATTACTCTTACAGAAAATATTTATATCCAGTACAAACCAATAAGCTTTTGACTAACCTAGGAATAATTCTAGATAACATCGAGTGATCGGAAAAGCTCACCTTTGAGCACATCTGAGAGCTAAAAAGAGATTTGAGCATATTTTAAGTACATTTTTAATCAAAAAGGTGCTAAATGTAAATGAATGAAGTGGAGTTAACATCCCGATAAAACATCATATTAGGTTATATTAGGACTGCAACTTCAGTGACAGATGATATGAAGGATGAAGCTTCCCATCAGACTTGACTCCAACTCTGCAGTTCAGGGTGAGAAGGTTCTAGGCCCTTTTTCCATATTTTATCTCAATGTACATGGAAGATGAGCCTGGCATGTTCATGCCTGTTAGGCGCCATATAACCTGTAAAGTGTTGGTGCGCCTTAAAATCCCAATTCAATTCAATTCAATTGACTCCGCCAGGATAGCGAACCCAGGCAGTTCAGAGGTCTGTAGCTCTAAAGCTGATGCATTCTCCACTGAGAACATGCTAAATGTAGTCAGTAAATAGTCTGTTATCCAATATAGAACCATTGATAGTTTTGTTCAGAAGCTTCTACTATAATAAAAATTTGATAATAAATTTACCATCCAACCAGTAACCCTTTGAATTGTTTGTCTCGCTCTGTAGCATTTGGTTTGTTGGTCAAGCTTGGACGATCCTTGTCGGATGTGTCTGTTCCATACAATTCACTGAATGGCATATAGTGTCCACTGTTGTTTAGCATAGCATCTGGAACAAATGTCAACGCCTTGAAAACATCCGATGGCAATCTTGGTGGGTTCAGGAAACAGTATACAGGTGCATTTCTTTATCTGAAATGGGAATCAAACTATTAACTATACACATGTATCATATACAATAGGGAATTTCATATAAACTAGAAATGTGTTCATAGGACACGGATATTGATGCAAGCATGAGTGGACGGACACACAGAAATAACAGTATTGCATGGCCGGTTATCAAAACTGGCAGAGATGTTATGCCCTTACACATTGTTGTCAAGTTTCATCAACATTTGATTATAAATGAACAAGTTTATATTAAGCGGACACTCAAGAAATCATCAATTTTCAAAAATGAAAGGGCCACGACTCTGGCATTTATAAGAGCAATCTGGCAGGTTATCAAGATATTATGCCCATAAACAGTGTGCCTATAAAGTTTAATGAAGATTGGATTATATTAAATTAATACAGAGCTGTGAAAACACTCCACCATCCTGAGATATACCTGAAATGTATAGTGGCGACGACGACAATGCTTGTCAAGGAACTCGTCCACTTTAACTGACTTCAGTTTGGATATATTTTGAAGAGTCATATCTTCAGCATTTCCATCAAGCAACTGAAGTACCTGCATATATAGAGATACATTTTAAGTCTCTTTAATAATGTGTACTTTTTAAGTTTTCAAAATACATTTTATACTTCACCACTCACTTAATAGCGTTATTTGTATTAACAATGAATCACTCACTGTGTGTTAGTCACTTATTTATAATAAACGAGAGGCCCATGAATCGCTCTACTGGCAAAGTGTACTCTATTAGATAATGCTACAAGCTGTAGATTTTGTGGTTTCAAGGAAGAAGATTTTTAACCCTTGTGGGTTTGGAGAAGAAATTAAAAAAAAATCTGTTAAAAAAAATATATCTTTTAGCTCTTGCGGCCATGTTGTGCAGTGGAGGGGAACCATTTGTACACACTTGAGAGATGTTTCTGGCCAAGTTTGGTTGAAATCCATTGAGTGGTTCATGAGAAGTTGTCTGAAGAAAATGTCAACGACAGACGGACGGACAGACAACACACCATGACATAAGCTTGACAGGTCCTTCATACTATTAAATGAATATTTATAGTATTACATGAAACCTGTAAACAATGGACTAGAAAATACAATACAAAAAACTGTCACGATACGATGAAGTGCTACGATATGATAGGCTGCGATTTATACATATTACTTTCGAGTCCAGTTCACCAATCACAGTATACCCAAACCCAAACAATCTCATCACTATGGATAAATTTTGACAATATATATGAGCCAGGCCTCAGGAAAACCTATTCAGCCTGCACGTGAGGCGCAGTCTGATCCACAGTAATATTCATGAGGTCAATTATATCAGAATAGCGCATTGTCGACTTGGTTCAGACTTCGCGTAACGCGCAGGCTGATCTGAGTCTTCACTGATCGACCCAGCTCATATGTTAAAACAAATCCCAACCTGCATTAACATTGCCATTTCTTCCTGTATTGTAGGCTCGTAAACTTCCACTGATTCTCCTTTCCATTTCAGTTTCTTGAATCGTTCTTTGATTATCCCTATGGGTACACCAGTTGATTCGAGGTACTTCTCTTTAAACAGTTATTCTTCTCAGACAAAATTCTAAGGCTTTTCAGAGATTTGGACTTGCTCTGCATTTCGAATTCAGGAAGCATTTTATCTCTTTGCAGAAAGCAACATTTTGCAGAGCAAGGTTCAACAGACTCATTGTTCGTTCAGCAGGATTGAGATAAGACATAGCCGTTGCTGTCCTTGTACAGACCATCATGTCCAGGTCCAAAGCCACAAACTCGAGTAAGGAGTACAACTGTACAGATCTGTGTGTTAGTCGATGGTCCGGTCCTCCATCAGTGTACCTGATTAAGATTGGTTTAGTCATGTTGACATCGTCTTCTGACAGGGGTTTTCTTATTATTGACACGGTTTCTGTGGAATGTCTTACAGGGCTACTTGCTTGGAATACTTTGTCTTTCACAGTTATATGAACAAGATCATTATAAAAGCCTCGCTTGGAGACATTGGAATGTCAATGATAAAGCACACGTCTTGAACAATTCCTGCAATGTGGAAGTCTTGATCCAGTGAAATATTCTGCCCAGAACCAGTTACAAGGCCCCCATGATGTGCACGTACTCCCGTGGAAACTGTATGGTTTGGTACGCCTATTGGAACGATAGATTTATCATCTAAGCTCTGGAATACAGCAAAGTCCCTAAATTTGCACGCAAACTCATCAGATAAAACTGATTTCTACCATAACCACTATCTTCATGTTGTGCTCATAGCAATCTTTGCTGGACATGAAACTTCACCGTGAAACAACCTGTGTAGTTTGCTGCAGACTCACGAAATGGGTTACCTGGGTAAAAGTTCAACTTTATCCATGATACTGACGGTAACTTTGCATCCTGTGGTAGTCGTTTTTAGCTTGACTATTCGAAGAATAAGAGAGCTTATGTAATCATCCCGGGGTCGGCGTAGGCGTCCACATCAAGGTTTGCATGTAAGCTGTGTTTACAAGTCTATATCTCTTAATTTCTTATCCTAGCACAACCAAATTTGGTCATGGGCTTCCTTATAGCATTATCTTAAGGGCTGCATAAGCAATTTTGGTTCCTGTAACTCATGGGCTCCCATGGAACTTAAATTATGATAGCCCATAAAATGTGTCCCATTTCACATCAAATTTTGCGTGTAAGCTGTGTTTACAAGTCTATAACTCTTACAATTCTTACCCTAGCACAACCAAATTTGACCATTAGCTTCCTTAGATTATAGCATTATCTTAAGGGCTGCTTAAGTAATTTTGGTTCCTGTAACCCCTTGGCTCCCATGGAACCCAAATTCTGGTAGCCCTTAAAATATGTCTGTTTCACGTCAAATTTTGCATGTAAACTGTGTTTACAGGTCTATATCTCTTACATTTCTTGTCCTAGCTGAACTAAATTTTGGAATTGGTTTTCTTATAGTATGTTGTAAAGGGTTGGATACGTAATTTTGTCTTCTGCAAATTCTGGGCTCCCATGGAACCCAAATTGTGATGGCCCATAAAATATGCAATAAAGGCAGATCTAGGTTTGCATGTAAAGCATGTATATATCTATACTTTTGGTTTGGGATTTCTTATTGCATTATGCATCTTATTCATACTTCACACATATTGGGGCATGGGCTCCCTCCTACTCCTCCCACACCCACCTCCACATCTTTTTTTTTTTTTTGCCTATTATTTTTTTTTACATATTTCTGTGTTGTTTTAGTCAATACTTACACATATATGTTGCCCCCTCCCCCCCAACCCACTCCCTTCCCCCTAACCCACTCCCGCCTCTCACCCCCGCTTCCCCCCCCCCCCCCCCCCCCCCCCCCCCCCCGCTTCCCCCCCCACCCCTGCCCACACTTGAAACTCTTTTTTTTTTTCTTACACATACCGATGTTGTGCCCCCCCCCCCCCCCTTTACATATTTCTGTGTTTTTTGGTGAATTCTTACACATAGCGTATTACCCTCCCCTCCCCGCCCCCCTCCCCCCACTCGAAACTGTTCTTACACATACCTATGTTGCGCCCCCCACCCATCCCTCCCCGCTCCCCCTCCACCATGCTAGAAACTGGAATATAGCATTTTTAACTACATCAAGGGCCACAACTCCACTGTTACTGGTTCGATATGGCTGGTTTTCGAACTTGTCCGAGCTTTCATCAACATTAACAATCTGGTAAAGTTTGGTAAAGATCAGATGAAAAATTAAGGCCCTATCGTCTTAACGAGACAAAATTTAAAGACGGACGACTCGGCATCCCATAGGGCAGTAGAGCTAAAAATGACAAAATGAACATGAAGGGGGTTGGGGTTGGGGGTGGGGGTGGGTCCTATCCCTCTGCCTCTAGGGGTGGTGGGTCCTACCCCTCTGCCTCTAGCGGGATTTGCAGTTCTACCCCGGCAACCACAAGGGGTGTAACTAATGTTAAGTTTTAGTAGAGAGCGGATGGAAAATGGAGGGGCCAGAATCGATACACTAAAAACGTTTACTGGTTGACAGACAGAAAGATGAAGGGTAACTTGCCATGACACAAGGGTGAAACTGCTTTTATAGCACTTGGCCAGTACAGCTGAAATGTTTGCTTATCAAATATGTGTACTTCTGAGGAAACATTACTATAGCTATAATTAGCTAGTATTAATCATGTTATACAACACATCAAAAAGAAAACATTAAAACTATATAAGATTAAACACACAAACAATCTGAGGCTCAACACACGATTAAACTATCTAGGTTGGCGCTAAGTTTTAAAAAGTAGTGGCCAAAATTCTCAAAGTTGTCAGAATAGCTTAAATTTGATGAACTAGAAGGGTGTTCCATGTAACATCTGTGTTGCCTGCCATGTGCCAGACAATGTAACTATGAAGTTTGAAGACAGGGGATAAAATCCTGCATGAATTATGGAGATTTTATCTTTTATGAAAAGGGGCAGAATTCTGTCAAAATGAAATTCACAGTTATTGATATTGGGTAACAACATTACTAGGTGTAAGATGAATACGTGTGTGAAGTTCCATGAACAAAGATCAAATACTTAATTAAGTTTTGGCCAGTTACGAGCTTGGTTAGGTTGCAGGTTTTATGAAAAGGGGTATATGTAACTCTGTCAAAATGGAAGTCAGAGTTATTGGAAATGTGTAACAACATTCCTTGAGGTAAGATGAAGATGTGTGTGAAGATTCAACATAGCTGTAATACTTTTCAAGTTATGGCCGGTTAGGAGCTTGGTTAGGTTGCAGGTTAAAGTTTTATGAAAAGGGGCATAACTCTGCCAAAATGGAAGTCAGAGTTATTGGAAATGTGTAACAACATTCCTTGAGGTAAGATGAAGATGTATGTGAAGATTCAACATAGCTGTAATACTTTTCAAGTTATGGCCGGTTAGGAGCTCGCTTAAGTTGCGGGTTAAAGTTTTATAAAACGGTGCATAACTTGACAAAATAAAAGTCAAGAGTTATATAGTGGAAATGTGCAACAACATTCCTTGAGGTAAGATGAAGATGGTGTGTAAAGTTTCATGAACATAGGTCAAATACTTTTCAAGTAATGGCCAAGTTAAGTGGGGCGGCCGGTCGACAGACGATGGACAAAGTGATCCCTAGGTGTCTGCCATATTACACACTACTTTTTATAAATATAATTTTAAAAATTTAGCAGCCGATGGCTATTTTGGCTACTTCTTGCAGTAACATAGACCTGTAGACTATCTCTCTTTATCAGGGGTTTGTCAGTGAAACTACACAAGTCAGTGAGATTTAACTTTACATCAACAAGAAAAAAGAGGCATAATACAGCATTTGGGTCCTCTACTGTTAAACATGTACAGAAGTTTACTTTTTACTCCAAATAAAATCGTGTTACACAGGGTTGTAACCTTTTGTACACTGGCACGCTATCCATTAAATGTTATTTAAACGTTCCATAAAAAGTCTATAAGTATGTAAATCAACTTCGAGCTCTGATAAGTGGAATCACAGAGTTCTGTTTCATACTGCGTTTCTGCCAATACAGTAGACTGTCTCTATTTTTCAAAATACTTCAACAGTTGCTTAGCCAATGGGCGCCTTTGTGGATTATACTCCAATGTGTCTGTAAGAAGTGAACACACTTCTGGAAGTGTCATCAAAAGAGCCAAAGGTTTTTCCTTTTTCCTCATCTTATTTTTAATCTCAAGCAAAATGTCAAAGTCCATGTCATCATGTTGTATATCATCCAGACCCCATGCATCCTTTTCAGTGAAGAATTCTAAAAGAGTTACTCCAGTCGACCATATATCCGAAAAAATCATGGCACTCTGCGCAGCCAAGAGACATTCTGGGGCCATATAAGCTGGTGTTCCGGGCTGTTGATCATACCGAGTGGATGTCACGTTGCTAACTGCCTTGACCCTGATCACACCCAGGTCACAAAGTTTTGTGAGCAGAGATCCAGAAGTTATTAAGATGTTTGCAGGTTTAATATCCCTGTCAATTATCATTGGTTTGTTGGAATGGAGATATGCTACTGCTTGTAGACATTGCTTAGACACATACATTTTTTTCCCCAGATCTAAATCCATTTGATTTTTCGTTTCAATGTCAAAAACACAGTCTTCCATGTTGTGACCTCTAACATACTCCTGCAAAAGATATATGCCCTCTTTGTCAATAGCAATTGCCATTAACTGCACAATATTTGTGTGTCTTATTCGTGCATGTGTACTTATTTCCTTTTCTACCATTTTTTTTATGGGATGGCGAGCTGTCCGTCTTCCGTCCGTCGTCCGTCGTTAACTTTTGTCTCGTTAAGACAATAGGGCCTTCATTTTTTATCCGATCTTTACCAAACTTTAATAGGTTGTTAATATCAATGAAAGCTCGGACAAGTTCGAAAACCAGCCAGATCGGACCAGTAAGAGTTGAGTCAGGCCAAAAATAAAATTATGTTTGTTTCCCCTTCCCGACCGACCCACCGAAATTGCCGCGACCCGAATTATTTTTTCGACACTGGCGATTTTTTTTTTTTTTTTTTTTTTTTTTTTTTTTTTTTTGTCTTAAATGTGTCTTATAGGTAGCATGTATTCCAGTTTTGATCTCAAATAAAAGAAATGAAATAAAAAAAATATTTTACCTACCTACCTACCCAACCCTTTTTTTGCATGGGTCGGGAAGGGGAAACAAACATAATTTTATTTTTGGCCTCATGGTCCTTGATTTAGTTAAAAATGCTATATTGCTATATTTTGCCTCGTTAAGACGATAGGGCCTTCAATTTTCATCCTATCTTTACCAAACTTTACCACATTGTTAATATCAATAAAAGCTCGGATAATTTCGAAAACCAGCCATATCGGACTAGTAACAGCGGAGTTATGGCCCTTGATTTAGTTAAAAATGCTATATCTTGCCTCGTTAAGACGATAGGGGCTTCATTGTTCATGCGATCTTTACCAAACTTTATCAGATTGCTAATGTCGTTGAAAGCTTGGACAAGTTCGAAAACCAGCTATATCGGACTTTTAACAGCGGAGTTATGGCCCTTGATTTAGTTAAAAAGGCTATATTTTGCCTCGTTAAGACGATAGGGTCTTCAATTTTCATCCGATCTTTACCAAACATTACCAGATTGTTAATATCAATGAAAGCTTGGACAAGATCGAAAACCAGCCATATAGGACCAACAACAGCGGAGTTATGGCCCTTGATTTAGTAAAAAATTCTATATTTTGCCTCGTTAAGATGATAGGGCCTTCATTTTTCATCCGATCTTTACCAAACTAAACCAGATTGTTAATATAAATGAAAGCTCAGACAAGTTCGAAAACCAGCTAGTTTGGACCAGTAACAGCGGAGTTATGGCCCTTGATTTAGTTAAAAATGCTATATTTTGCCTCGTTAACATGATAGGGTCTTCATTTTTCATCCGATCTTTACCAAACTTTACCAGATTGTTGCTATCAATGAGTCCGACAAGTTTGAAAACTCCCACGTTATATTGCAATCCCGTCCTTAGCGGTTGCTATTCGTCCTGGTACCACACATACTTCCGGTCACGTAATTGAAACGCGACGCCCACTCGCACGATCCGTGCTCTCCTAGCATATACGGCTACAAAATATATACCCAGTCTTACAATGTTATGACAACATGCACAATAAACAATAACCGTTTATGCAATAACATAATGACAGTTAGAAACCTCCGTAGAAAAGTACAAACAATCTGAATCGCATATTCCATTTACTCTCTACAGAACAACTGGCATTATCAATAATGTAAATATATGCCCCAATAATCTTATCAGACAATAAGTTGGTAAACTATTCTGACGTTTGAAAACGTACAAGAATTAAAGACAATATCCTGCTAAGGCCTAAATTAAAAGATTGTTTGTTTGCAGTTTGCGACCGACCCACGGCAAATCCGCCGACCCAAACAATTTTTTTCTCTTTTTTTTCAATCTTTTTTTTTTTCAATCTTTTTTTCCCCAATGTGTTCATCACAAATATTGTTGGTTGTTTTAATTATTTTGGGAAGTTTCATAACGCTCTGGTATAATGGATGCTTGGAAATAATCTCTGCTGCTATAGTAAATTGAAAGCGTCTACATGACTGACCTTGAGATGAGAAAAATGTGAGGATGGTGTCTGCAAAAAGGACACTTGAAGAGAATATTGTTCTTTGCAGTAACATAAACTGAGAAGTGAAATTGACACAGAGTTCAATGTTTATACTTTAACAGGGCTTGACATTAACTTTTTTTGCTACTTGCCAGAACTTGGAAATTTTATGCGTGGGAACAATATTTTGGGTAAAGTGTATATCTCTACAATTTAATAATGTTGTTTTCGGGCAAGTCATTGTCTAATCCACTTGCCTCAGGCAAGTAAAAATTTGACCATATTGTTCATATCTTGTACCAAACAAAAGATTTTGTGTCAACTGAAACATTACTTCGAAAAAGTTAGCGTCGAGCACTGCTTAATAGTTACTAAGTCTATTTCATGTGTCCATAAATGAACATTAAAATTTTGATCAATGTTTTGCATGTTCTGTTAATATTTAACTAAACCCTTTTTAAAAAAAAACTCTATGGATAATACTAGTGAAGCACACAATATTTGCATGCCGTCGACGGGCATGCGTGAATAATAAGAATGTGTTAAAAAAATATATATATATCCCTACCTACCGACCCACCCCTAAAAGCCATGGCTCGGAAACTGCAAACAAACAATTTTTTAATGGTGGCCTAACTGTCTATGGCTTTTACCGGCAGATATTTACTTCAGAACAACAGTTTAAATATGACAATAATTTACAAAAAATAAAATAGATCTGACCCCTTGCCGTTATGGTATTGGTCACAACTACTCTGGATAATGGCTTGCGATCCTGTGACAAGTTCTTATGATTGCGACACCCATATATACAGTCCCTACACGGATACCTGGTGAAACACGCCATCCATGCAAATGTCATGTTATTCGGACTGCTCGAACTGCACGTAGTGTCGTAGTTTTGTTCTAAACATTTATTAGGCCCGCACTGGTAAATACAGTCGATTTTGGTTATTAGCATAGCCGATTTGTCAAGAAAATATATGCGATTAACCGGAGTATTCGAATAACCGAAACTGAACATTTTGTACATGTAGCGGTGCACGTTTCTACTTTCGTTTTACTGTTCTGTTAATACTTACATAGAAACTCCATAAAAGCGAGTTAATTCTATGTAAGATGTTTGATAGGATTATTATTGAGCATATCCATTTTGTATTTACCGTTATTTGATAGATTTTATGCAATATTTATGCGTATTTGTTTTCTTTCAACCTGCGTCGCTTTGCTATTGTTTGAAGTGTGAATTACACAGCCATGATAATAACACAAAAGCTTATTTTATTTTTCATTTATTAAGTAACCTCTATGAGCTACTCAATGTCATATGCATCTCTACCGACACTAGCAAACTGAGAGCAGTAAATAATTAACAACACCATGCTTTACATTGCGTACAAACTTATTATTAAATCGTGTAAGCTTATTGGTGAGCAATCGTCATGGCGTGGAAGTTTCACGGAAACCGCACAAAATGGCAAACTCTCTCGGCAAGCCAATTAGCACCTTTTGTTAATCAATTTGCCTCGGGCTTATCTCTGTGACCGTGTCAATCAATTAACAGTTGCAAAATACAGGTAAATTTGACTTTCAATATGCAATTAGCCAGATATTCGTTATGCAATTATCCGGAATGTGACAAAAACCTATGCGATTATACGGGTTTTTTTACATGCAAAAGAATACGAATGGTTTTGTGTTTCAAAACTTTATGCAATTAACCGAAATATGCGATTAACCGATATGCGATTAAACGGAATCGACTGTACTGGCAAATTTACTCATAATACACAGCTTGTAAAATCATAACTTTCTTAATAGTTGATGGATTTTGATGAAATAAACGCCAAAACAACTTATTCTTTATCTAATAGAATGAATCTAGTAAAAGATCATTTATTAGATACAGGCATCAATTAACAGTGATGCGCTTGGCAAAAATCTACCAAAATTCCTATTTAAAATCAGGGAAAACGAGGCCCCGACAAACACAGTTAAAACTCTTAAGTAAATATGCACTAATTTTTTTACAACACGTTCCCCCCTAAGAAAAAGTGGTTACACTACTAACTACAAAATGAACCATTTATATACCGTATTACAATAGCACTATTTACACTAACTTGACTAGCTTCCTCTACTAGCCTACATTTATCCACAGCTCCCTAACTACTGTCCTTCAACTATGACCTACATTACTAATAACTATATGTCCTTAGGTACAGTAAAGCTGAATCACTATCTCCTGTCCTCCCTACCAACATATCTAAGTTTTTATCCTACTCAAATAATCTCCTACACCGTCGACTCCTGGACTATCCTCACTACCGCTTCCATGACCTCGTTAAATAACCGTACTAAGTCTAAAAACATCACTCCTTCTACTTCGAATAGACTCTAAAACCATCTTTCTTACAAAATGCCTGACTTGCTAACCGCCATCTTTCAGACTTCCAGAACCTCTTTTAATCGGTTTACCCCACGTAACGTTTTTACGCAAATATTAACTAACCTACTGCTGTCTAACAACTGTCTCTGAAATCTAGAATCACACCAAATAATGACTCCCAACCAACTAATTTCTAGACTCATGACTGACCTGCATAATCCTATAACAACCATCTCAACCATAAAAAACATATATACTACCAACACCTTTTGCAATGTACCCCTATTAGTTTTATCACTCCGCGTGAAATCACCAGTTACCTTCTCTGGTACCGCCTTCAGCTTTTGGTTAACACTAACATCCTTCTGAACCATCGTATTCGTCGCTACATCTGTATCCCATAGTCCACTATCTATTGACTGTACTACATCCCGACTTACTAACAACTTGATCTCTGCTCCACTGCTAAATGAACTATCTCTTATGCTGCCTACATCCTTTCTAACCTCTACTGAATCACCATTTTTTATGCTTACCTCTGGAACTAACCGCTTTACCTCTCCTACATCAACTATCCTAACAGGTTCCTCTATTAATGGCTTTCTTGCTATCGCCAAAATACTAACACTTACATGTGTCACTGTTCTGCCACAACTACTACAAGACCTGCAAAATCTAGTCACTTCTGTATTTACACCTGGCCAATAAAACTGAGCTAATACCTTATCGCAACTTCTCTGAATACCTAAATGTCCACCTTTTAACGACTCGTGTGCCATCTTAATAACTTTTTCTCGACACTTCTTTGGAACTACCACCTGGTTTTCTGTTTTCTGGTCCTTAGACTCATATTCACGGTATAGTAACTGATTTTTATATACAAATCTTACCTTTCCACCCACTTTACACTTCCTGACTTGACCATCGTCAGCTTTCTCTCTCGTGCTGTCCAACGTGACGTCCTGTTTCTGCAACTCAATGAACTCTGACCTTGTTATATCTAAAATCTTACCTGGAACGTTTAACTTCCGGTATGGCTTCGTCTCTTGCTTCTTCCGTCCTCTAGTCTGTACTGTATTCACAACATCTTCTGGTCCTGGGTAACTCGCCCTTGGAATATTACCTATTACCAAATCATATAACGGTGAATTGATGCACAGCGCCTCCATTTTACCCTGGAAATATGGCGTCTCCACTTCTACTAAAGCTACAGAAAAGTAATGTTCCGACCCATCAATATACTTACAACATCTCTTACCTTGTAAATATTGGTCATCGCGTACTAGTGTCGTCCTGTCCACTACGCACGTCGCTCGCGTATCTCTCATGACCTTGACCTTCGTTCCATTGACCATACCTTCCTTCGTCATACATGCTCCCAACTGCTCCAATACACAACTCAAACTATCGGTCCTCTGCATCCAACCACGACCAAGACCTCTGTTCCTGCCACGTCCTCTAAAGAAATTGTTACCTCTATCATTCTTGCAGAATGTAGTCGTATTTTCAATACCCACACTTGCAACTGCATTTCTCTTCTCATCTTCGACTGCTGGAACGCGATGCTTACTGTCTCTTCCTGCAATCAACTGACCTATGGTTTCCACCACAAAAGTTACATTTCGAATGAGAATACGAATTATCACTTACCCTTGGCGTACTTGAAGACCTTCCCCCTATCTGGGTCTGGCTTGCAATCTGGACTGCTTCTGTCTTTCTCTCTGTCCCGACTTTCTTGTACCACTACAGACTCACATCCAAATCCTCGTGCATCTGCAAATAGATCTGCTTGCTCTGCCATCTCTGTACCTTCTGTAAATCCTTGTTTAGAAATTTCGAGCCATATGCTTTGGGTCGTTGTCTTGCTGGAACCTATGCGTATCCGGGAATTTTTTTCTGACAAAAAGCACAAGATTGTCTGCTAAGATTGAGTTTGTGTAGAAATGACTATCCATAATGCCTTCGAATATAGTGATTTCGGTTGGTCCTCGCCTACTTATACCTGCCCACACATGTACTTTTAAAGGGTGTTTTGGCTTTGGTAAACACGTGTTAAGGGAATCCATAGGCCTATAAGATGTCCTCTTGTTTGAATGAAGCTGAATTGATGACTCGTCTGTGAAAAATACGTCTTCAAATTTGTCGTTAATTTGCAACAGATCCTCGCAAAAGATCTTTCGTTCTTTCTTATTGTTATCACTAAGTGTGCGTATCTTGTTTTAGCATTGGTAAATCCCACTATCCCAATCGCACGTTTGGTGGTTGCTAAACATAATACTGCGCCGTCGCCATATAGTTTATTTTGGATATCCCTACTTGTTACATTGGGATCTGAACTCAAAGCCTCAGTGATTACATCCAAGTCCCTTTGCGACAGTCTTGTACGTGGAATCACGTTGATTTATTAGTCCAAACTCAAATTTCCCACTTTCGTCGGCGCTAACCCAATAATTAACATGGTCTCTTGTCACAGTTTTACCTCTGCTCATCAAAGTTGACACAATGAATTTTGCTGAAGCGCCTTCATTGTACAATTCAACGATATCAAGCTTAGTTTGAACATCAAGTTTAACCATCTTTGCAACTTGTACTACATTTAACTAACGACCTAAGTCCAGATAAGATATTTCCAATTATGGACGATTATCATTTTTGTTCGGCTACATATAAGAATGTTCGTGTCATATGCAAAATTATTTTAATTGCAAGATCACACATTATGACACCAAATTGCAGATGGATGCAGTCTCAACTTTTGACACCAAATTACAAATCTTTAATATATCAGAATGTATATTGTATATTGTCACAAGCAGATACTAAACGTATTCATAATTTTGATAGAGCATCATCAAATAAAATTGACCAATCAGTGACCAGAAATAAGACATACCTAATACATTCTGATCTTTATCCTTGATGTTCAACCAAGTTTACAGTTAAAATTTACGTATTTACAGTGTGATTCTTTTAAAACCCTGAATATTTCATGCACATTCATGCAAACTGATTCAGTATATGTATCTTTCAAAATCAAAATTTTGAAAATTATCATTTTATGCTGCCAAAGATTTTTATTTTACTATAGAGCCCAAGGATAAAAACCGAGTAACACAAATTTTATCACCTACTGAAAATATGATCAAATCTGAACATCTCTGCAATGAAAAATTATGAATCTTCAATTTGGTGTCATAATTTGACATTACCCAGAAAAATTTCACACTTTTCGTGTGATCAGTGAATTTTTTTTTTGAATATAAATGCTATTTTACCTGTACTTATTTGCATGGTGTGTTGTCCGTCTTCCGTCGTCCGTCGTCCGTCCGTCGTCCGTCGTCCGTCCGTTAACTTTTCTTCAAACGACTTCTCCTCAGAAACCGCTTGGCTAATTCTGACCAAACTTCACATGGTTGATCCTTAGATGAATGCTTTTTAGATTTGTTAAAATTAGGTCAGCGCTACATCCAAGATGGCTGCCATTACCATATATGGTCGAAACCTTAAAAAATCTTCTTCTCCAGAACCGCTGGACAGATTCCGACAGTTTTTCTTTTAAAATGATCGCCAAACGCCTAGACTATCAAGTTTGTTCAAATAAAGTCCCCGGGGTCAAAAATGCTTGTGCCCTGGGGGTCCAAAGTTTGTATATTGAGGTTTTGCATGTTTTTCATATAGACATATAGGAAAAAACTTTAAAAAATCTTCTTCTCTGAAACCACAAGGCACAGAGCTCTCATGTATTACATGTAGCATCAGCTTATGGTCCTCTGCTAAGTTTGTTCAAATGGTGACCCTGGGGTCAAATTTGTCCCCGCCCCGGGGGTCACAATTTTACATAGACTTATATAGGATTTTTAAAAAAAAAAAATCTTCTTCTCGGAAACTACAACAGCCGGAGGTTTGATATTTTGCATTTACTATAAGCTTATGGTCCTTTACCAAGTTTGTTCAAATGGTGACCCTCGGGTCACATTTGGCCCCGCCCCAAGGGTCACATGTTTTACATAGACATGTATAGGGAAAAACTTAAAAAATCTTCTTCTCTGAAACTCTAAGAGCCAGAGGTTTAATATTTTGCATTTGCTATAAGCTTGTGGTCCTCTACCAAGTTTGTTCAAATGGTGACCCAGGGGTCACATTTGGCCCCACCCCGGGGGTCACAGTTTTACATAGGCTTGTATAGGCAAAAATGAAAAAATATCTTCTTCTCTGGAACCACATGGCACAGAGCTCTCATGTATTACATGTAGCATCAGCTTATAGTCCTCTACTAAGTTTGTTCAAATGCTGACCCTGGGGTCAAATTTGTCCCCGCCCCAAGGGTCACAGTTTTACATAGACTTATATAGGATCTTTTTTTTTAAAAATCTACTTCTCGGAAACTACAAGAGCCAGATGTTTGATATTAAACATTTATTATAAGCTTATGGTCCTTTACCAAGTTTGTTCAAATGGTGACCCTGGTGTCACATCTTGCCCCGCCCCGGGGTCACAGTTTTACATAAATGCTTGTATAGGGAAAAACTGAAAAAAATCTTCTTCTCTGGAACTGCAACAGCTTAAGGTTTAATATCTTGCATTTGCTATAAGCTTATGGTCCTTTACCAAGTTTGTTCAAATTGTGACCCTTGGGTCACATTTGAACCCGCCCCAAGGGTCACATGTTTTACATAGACATGTATAGGGAAAAACTTAAAAAATCTTCTCTGAAACTGCAAGAGCCAGAGGTTTAATATTTTGCATTTGCTATAAGCTTATGGTCTTCTACCAAGTTTGTTCAAATGGTGGCCTATTGGTCATATTTGGCCCCACCCTGGGGTCAGTTTTACTTAGGCTTGTATAGGCAAAAGCGGTTTTTATTTTTATTTTTTTTAAATTTTTTTTTCAATTGCAATTTTTTTTTTTTTTTTTTTTAATTGTTCCAATTTTTTTTAATTTTCTTTTTTTTTTTTTTTTTTTTTTTTAAATTTTTTTTTTAATTTTTTATTTTTTTTTTTATTTTTTTTTTATTTTTTTATTTTTTGTTTCTAATTTTTTTTTTTTTTTTTCCCTTTTTTTTTTTTTTTTTTTTTTTTTGATTGATTTGATTTTTTTTGATTTTTTTAAATTTTTTCATTATCTTTTTAATTACTTGACACTTACTTTAAAATTTCTTGTCGGCGCTACTCATCCTAAATGCCTTGTTGAATTTCGACGAAACTTGGCAGGAAGCATCGGTAAGATGTCTAGTTGTGCATATCACGCTTTTGTTCCAGTTCGCTGATTTTTGACGGAGTTATGGCCCTTTGACATTTTTATTTTAAATTTCTTGTCGACGCTACTCCTTAAACGGCTTGTTGGATTTCAACGAAATTTGGCAGGAAGCTTCAGTATGATGTCTAGTTGTGCAAAGCGCGGTATATCAATGAAATCCTGGACAATTTCGAAAACTAGCTAGATCTTGTTAGTAATAACAGAGTTATGGCCCTTGATTTGTTGAAAAATCTATAAGAGCTTTTTTAGCCAGTAGAGCGTCCACAGGCCCTCTTGGGCCTCTTGTTTTAATTACCTTTTTTCTGTGACGTTAATGGTTTTAAAAAAGGTGATGTCATGTAACGTTTCGTTACGTCATCGTTACGTCATCGTTACTTTTAGCCCTGCAAAAACGGGTGACGCTATCCCGCAACTGTCTCATTATCCTTACAAATACATGTAAATACAGTACAACTACAGCCATGCTATGCTAGCCACAAAGCAGATCGGTACGCGAAGTCCCTACTTTCTCCCGACAGCCTAGGAAAAATAAAACAACAGAATCACACACCTAAACACACAATAATTTACATGCACAAGAACCATAGGCATACCATGTGAAATTATGTTAAGTACTAAGGTGACCTTTCATATTTATTTTATGAACATATCTGTTTTATTTTTCAGAATGACCAGGCCAAAAAAGCGAAGGTCTTGATGGTAGCGTCGCCCCCACGTGCATCGACGGCAGACGAGACCGCGCGTGCACCGACACCGGAAGGCCAGGTCCCGACACCGGAACAACTGACTACACGTCTCATTACACCACCAGACCAGACTGCAGCTGCCGAGCAACTGCCTGTAGTGATTGTAGGGTCGCCTCCACGTGCAACACGACTCATAACACCACCAGACCAGACTGCATCTGCCGAGCCAACGCCTGTAGTGATTGTAGTGTCGCCTCCACGTGAATCGACGGCAGACTAGAACGCGTGTGCACCGACACCGGAACAATTGAAGCACGTGCCATATCACCAAACCAGAATGTAGCTGCCAAGCCGCCAGTTGACATGAGCGGGAATTTCCCGCTACCGGATTTCCCGGGGGATGGTATCGCCATCGCAGCGTTGGACGACACTACCACAGATGCACCGGTGGAAGAGTCCGCACTTGCACCAGCGACGGCGCCTCCAGCAAAAATGTCATCAACGTTTGAGTTGAGCAGACATTCAGTGATGCCGTTCAGGACAGTCCGGCCACCAAACGCGCATGGTCAAGTAAACTGAACGTGATTTGTGAAAGTCTGAAAGACATCAATAAGTCTAACCAAGAGATGCACCGAGTGCTGGTGACATTCAATAAACGACTGACAGACATGGAGGTCGCTTCAGAAATGATGGAGAGGAAGCTGGACTCTGCTTTATGCCAGCTTACGCAACAGCAAGTGCCAGAGGTGACAGATCATAGCATCGGTGACATCCCAGAACATGACGCTGTCAGTCCATCCACCCTTTTCTACTTACATGTCAGCTGTTTATAAACATGAACAATAACATATTTTCTTGTTAGAAGTTTTAAAATGGAATACTTTTCCCTCTATAGTCATTACCAAACACAAATGCAAACAACTTTGCCGTTTATCAAGTTCGGTTGATTACATATTACATAAAGCCACTGGAAATCATTAATGCATGTCATATTGTAATTAAGGTTATGTCGTTATTGGTTAATATACTGATATTGAGATTAATGTTAACTAGTCGGGGTTAAAAACATATGTCTCCCCCATATAATTTATGAACCAACCTGGCTGAAAGTTGCGCTCTGCATGTTGTCTCGATATGGTGGACATTTGTGCCTCAAGCGGTTCAAGATATATGGAGTGGACAGGAATTACAGTGTATATGACCTTCGACCTCTAAGAATGACCTTGAACTTGAACGGACGTGGTTGGAAGTTGCGCTCTGCACGTCGTCTCGATACGTTGAGCACTTGTGCGAAGTTATTTTAAAATCCCTTATGCGGTTCGAGAGAGATGGAGAGGACATGAAATATAGTGCCTATGACTTTTGACCTCAAAGTATGACCTTGAGCGGACGTGGACTGGGAGTTGTGCTCTGCATGTCATCTGGATATGGTGAACATTTGTGCCAAGTTATTTCAAAATCCCTCAAGAAGTTCAAGAGAGGTGGAGACCGGCTTGTGACAGATAAAGATCCATACAGACAGACAGACATCCAAGCTAAAAACAATGTCTCCCCAGAGACATAATGATTCTTGAAATAAAAATAAAATATTTCAATTTAATTAAAGATTACAACTACAACAACTTCAAACAATGAAAAATCTAACAGTGTAAAACAAGTTTTAAAACAATTTTATAAACATTACTAATTCAGAAACATTGCAATCTATGCAGTCTAGCTAAAAGGTAACTTAAATATTGCTTCAACTCAAACAAGTTATTCAGTGGCGTTTCTTTTAACTCTTAGAATGCTTTAACATTAATTAAAATGTTTTATTGAGACCCAGGTCGAGTCATCTAATAGTCCTTTCCCAAAACTAGGTAGTCTCCCTTGACAAATTATCGAACCTGACTCCCAATGCGCATGCGCCGAAATATTTTAAACTTCCGGGGACTACTATTTTTATGAGTCATTACGGTGTTTACACACAGATCTAGCACAGATAAACAAATAATGTTTACAATGAAACCAAAGAAGAAATCGTTAAAATATTGTTGCGTTTGTAAGGGGATTTACCGTGGGAAGGTTATTGATGGTAGAACTGTGTCGCTTCATCGTTTTCCACAGAATAAACGTTTAAAACGAGTGTGGGTTCAGAGATGTCGAACAGTGATGAAAAGCTTTCAGTGGAACGAAAATAGATTACTTTGTAGTGAACATTTTGTTGATCACAAGGGGCCATCGATGATGCATACTCTACCATCTAGATTTCCAACAGCCGGTGGAACTGATAAAAACTTTCGTAGCTCAGTAAGTCTGTATTTTATTTAAAATTTCAGTGGAACAGTTGACTATCAAATTATGTGACCCACTTCTAGTTATATTCTAAGATAAAATAATTCAATCGTACATGTAAGAAGCCTGTACACGGTGTTTGATTTTTTTTATAAAAATCAAATATAAGGAGAGAACAAATTCTTGATGCTATTTTTAAACTAAATGCATTATTATCCGTACATTATAGTACATACAAAAAATGAAGTGTTACCGGCGTTTCGGGGGAAAATGTGGAGCCCCAATGAGGATTCGAACCTACGATCTCCGGGTTACCGACCCGACAATCTACCAATTGAGCTATCGCGGCTGATGCCTGTCAGAACCACTACAGTAGCAAATAGCCTAGATCCAGAACAGACGCAGCATCCTGGATCGTGCGGTTTGCTAAGGCTATTTAAGTCCGGTTCAGCATGCGGAGAATAAACCTTCCAGTCCAACTTGGCCCGTGTAAAGTACCGTGCCTTTTAATGCACAAGCCAAGAATCGAACTTGGACAGCATTGGTGAGAAATGCATGAATTACCACTGTACTTATTAAATAGTGCATATACATGCGAGCATAACAAGTAGACTACGTATGGCTATGCCACATGAATTATTTTTTTATTATTTATTCATTTCAGACTTTGGATGAAAATGAGCAGGACCAAGAGCCTGAAGAAGACATGGAACTGGAAGATGGACCTTATACAGCGACTCCCTTAAACATTGCAGTTGGTCTGTCTGAACAGTCAGGTGCACAGTCTGTCGGTGATTGTGACGACAGCTTCATACAAGAATACCAACAGTCGAATCTAGACGTTTCACTGAATTTCCATGACTATGGTAGTGGACCTATCCCAACAACAACTCCTATAAGGTATGTACATGTATAGCAGTATTATCATGTTTTTGTTTGTATGGGTGTACTTCAAGTTCAACCATATACTGGCCACATTCAACAGTTTGAATATAATTGCCAGGGGTGTGCGCATAAAGAAAGAAAGAAATAAAGGTGTGAGTATGTACAGTGAAAGTTAAAAATAAAAGAGTGTAACATCACTTTACAACAGTATTTGAGTTATGTAGCGACGGTGCTTACCGAGAAAGTTGTTGTGCAAGAATACATGTACAGTCATGTCATAGGCACCGACAAGTACCCCATCCAGTCACATTATCCTGACATCGTGCCGACCAGTAGTAGAAATAGAACTACCATCTAAATGCCGAGCTCTTGACGAGGGGGCTACCAATTTTGTATCGTCTTTAGTTAGACACGGTGATTGGGAATCGAACACACAACCTTCCGCTTAGGGGGAAGTCTACCACTAGTCAACTGCAGTGTAGTAGAAATATCACATTCATCCAACCTCAGACTCGGATTAAAAATCTATTACTATCAATTGATAACTATGCCAAAAAAAATAAAACTAAGCAGGAACCATTTATTTTGCGTTCCCTGCCTAAGAATGATGGTTCATAATTCATTTTTGTGTAAGGCCAAAACAAAACTTACATGTGGTTCAGGTGTCCCGACCGACCCTATTGTTTTGGGGCCGACCCTAATGTTTTTTATTGACTTGAACAAAAAATCCAAAAAAATATAAAAATGTTTTCAATAAAAAAAAATTAGAATCTCATTTCTCTACGACCACTAGGGTGACTATTTCGTCCTAGTCTACCCCTAGCTTGATCCCTTAATACTAATTTTTATTATTATCTTAAAGTTTGAAAAATAAAATATAACAAAATCCCTACCTACCTACCCTACGTTTTTGGCAGGCGATACCTGAACCACACTCTTTTTTTGGCCTAATGTATTATTATTTGTATTTATGTCTTATCACAATCATGGTGGTTTGTTTTACTTCAGTATAACTTTAAATACAAAAAGTCATTGTATCATAGTCTAGGTACTTTTGTATAATAAATGGTACATGTATTAGGCTAATTAGAATGCCAAAGGAAGTAACCTGTATAAGTGGGTCACTAATCTATACCCGCACTGTTTTCAGTGCTGGTAACTAATAATAATACCGATACTGTTTTGTATAGGCCATTCATGATAAAACTATTTATTTCACAATGTAACACTAACGTGAATGACACATCTCGGGGTGGGTAAATCACATGTGAAATAACTATAATAATTATTTCCTTACCTATACGTATATTACTCTAAAAATCTTTAAACATTTTATGGCTTTTTGTTTCGGATAGAAACATTTCCGTTTATTTCTTTTAAATGGAAGGCGTTTGTGTTTACATGTATACATACAACCATTGCATTGTATGTCAGGCTACTCAGCGACTGTATGTTGTCAAATCCGTACAGGGGCGTAGCGTGACAAATATTCAAGACGCCAAATTAAGCAATCTGAAGTTTTTTTCTTAATTTGAATGGCAATATATGGGAACTAAATGACTTTGACGACGAATTGTTTTTTACTAAGAATAGAAATTTATTTGTGCTATAACTTTTCCTTGCATGAGGGATTTTGAAATAACTTTGCACAACTGTTCACCTCAATGATACGAATGTCACACCCAAAATTCAGGTCCGTACCTTCAAGGTCATGAACCGCTGGATGGATTTTCACCAAAAAAAAAAATTAAAAATATTTCCATAGCAACAAATCTTAGAAAATAATTTTGAAAAAATAATTGATTTTAAAAATTGTCAGCATGATAACTTGATAATGGATGACTCGATTGACTTCAAAATTTACAGAATGTTTCTCTAGGCGACAGGATAATTGAGTTTCAAGATTGTCAGCCCGATAACGTGATAATGGATGACTCGATTGACTTCAAACTTTACAGAATATTTCTCTAGGTGACATAGATGATTCATATTGATTTTGTGCGAAATAAAATCCTGTTTTAATTGGTTTTGGTAATGATAAATATCAAACTTTGTAAGGGGAACATATGCCAGATTTTTCAATTTTGACATTCTCTAAATGCTCCCAATATATTCAATTTATAATTGTGTAGTGGTTTAAGTGGTTTTGGAAATGATAAATATCATCTTTTGTAAGGGGAACCTATGCCCGATTTTTCAATTTTGACATTCGCAAAATTCTGTTAGATTCTCTATGCATTCAATAAATATTTAGTGTGCAGCTGCACAACAAGTTCAAATGGTTCCAGTTCATTGCACATAGGGGCCAATAGAGCTAAAAATAGAAAAACAAATCTCAAATGACTTGATCTCTTGAACCATATGAAGAATTTTTACCAAATTTGGTGTCGAGCATCCTTGCATTGCACAAATGTCACCTCAATGTGAGGATGTGTCACATGCCCATGACAAAAGTGTTGATGTGGTGGCATCCGTGTCCTATGGACACATTTCAAGTTAATGCAGATTTCAACTTGTAAGGCCTTTTTATTTTTTCACATTTTCAAATTCGAAGTTACGCCATGGTGTAATGGAGTATGCCACGCTATGCCGCTGCCATATACATGTAATTTTATATGGCGGCAGACTTTTTAAAACAAATATCACATACCATCAATTTGTTGTTGTTGTTTTTAGGATGATTGAAACACAGACCTGTCTACACATGGTGTCGAGAGAAATGCAGACCGAAGAATCAGAGTCGGCGCCAACCTTTGTAAGTGTCGGGACGCAGACGGAATGTGAAGTGAAGGACGTTGGTGAACAGACCGCCCTACCTTCATTAGTGTTTGAAGACGTTATGAATAATTCATCCAAAGTGAATTTCTACACTGGAATTCCAAACAAAGACATGTTTAACGCTTTATTTGACGAAATGGGAGATATCCATGAAGGAGGAGGACAGACAAACAATCATTCAAGTGGAGGTCGTCCAAGATCACTTCGGTTAATAGATGAATTTTTTATGGTGTTGATGCGACTTAGATTAGGACTATTGGTTGACGACTTAGCAGACAGATTTTGTATTTCATCCACAGCTTGCAGTAGACTTTTAAATAAGTGGATTGACTATCTGGATGTCAAATTAAATTTTTTATTATGTGGCCTTCAAAATCTGCTGTTAAATTTAACATGCCCAAAGTTTTTAGGGACAAATTCCCGGATACTAGAGTCATCATAGACTGCACAGAGATAAAAACTGAGACCCCAAGTTCACTTCAATTGAAATCACTAATGTACAGTGACTACAAGTCCCATATGACTTGGAAGTCTTTGGTGGGGATTAGTCCATCTGGTCATGTGACCTTCATATCTGATTTGTGGGCTGGGTCCATAAGTGACAAACAATTAACGGCGAGGTGTGGGTTGATTGAATTGTGTGAAGAAGGTGATGCAATAATGGCAGATAAGGGATTTACAATATCAGATTTAACCACGCCAAAAGGTATCAAATTAATAATTCCTCCATTCAAGCGTGCAAATGTAAAATTTTCAAAACGCGAAGTTCAGAGTACAAGGGAAATCGCGAATGCAAGGATTCATGTGGAGAGACAAATGGAACGGATTAAAAACTTTCGAATTGTGCAAGGTGTGATGCCGATTACCATGTCCAATCGAGCATCTAAAGTCTGGAAGCTGTGTGCTAAATTGACAAATCTTCAGCCGCCATTAGTGCCTCATTAATATGACACAAAGTGATATATACATTATGTGCGACTTTCTGTCATCACTCTGACAGTGAAATTAATAGTGTTAGTGACATTTTATCTATCTGTCCACCTTTACATGAAAAGATTTGGGGATTCAACCTTTAACCCTTAAAGTGCTGAAACCGGATTAAATCGTTTTTGCAAATAGCATAGATTCAGATCAGACGCAGTAGAACTCGGCATCTGATCAGGATCTATGCTATTTGCTATTCAGATAATAATGATTAACCATTCTGGCTGAATAGCAAACAACATAGATCCTGATCAGATGCAGCGTTCTGCTGCGGCTGATCTGGATCTATGTTGTTTGCAAACGCATTTTAAATTATTCAGCACTCTAAGGGTTAAATGGGCTGAATATAGGTTGATGCCGAAAAACACTTTTTTTGATATTGCTGTATTTTCATCAATTTAGTACTATAGTTTGTCCCACCAAAATTGTCATGCTCATATCATTTTCACTTTTGGTTTATTTAACTGTTTTTTACATATACATCATCGGAATGTTCATATCTCGGGAAACCTTTTTCACTTTTTTGATTATGGCTTCATTCTGATATTTGAAATAATTCGTTCCCATCACCATAATGTTATTTTGACGTCGTCCATTTTTACGCGATAAAAGACGCAAGTTACGTCACTTCAAGGCGAATGGTACACTTTACAATAATGCACAAAAACGTTTGAAAAATATACCATAAGAAAGATCTATCTTTTCCGAATACGTAATTCTTTCTTTTGTCTAATCGGTACTTTTCTTTTTTACCATTATGAAGTCCCATAGAAAAATGGGCTTTGTGAGAAAATTATTCATTTGTTTAAAAAATAATTGCGCACAAAAAATGTGACTTTTTTATTATTTACAAAACCGCTTTTATTTTATTTCTAAGTGCAATATATTTTGCACAAGAGCTGAAAATGACGTTTCACTTGGGATGGGACAAACTATAGTACCAAATAAACAAAACAAAAATTACCCAAAAATCTAGGTACAAGTAATTGATATGATTTTTACATAAGTGATACGTACACCATAATTATTAGCTACGTATCACATACATGTATATGAAAACCGATCTTTAAAAACTCATATTAAGTATTTGTACCTAGATTTTTGGGAATTTCTTCTTTTGTTCATTTTATTTCAACGTGGTATGCATGAAAACACATCAATTTAAAAGAGTGTTTTTGGCATCAACCTTATATTCAGCCCCTTCAACACACATCTATTATAGTATAATAGTGAATGACCTCTGTGTATTTAACAACTTATATTTTTGCAAACAAAAATGGAAGCAGATCAGCTGCAATAGAATGATGTGTCTGATCATGATCTATGTTGTTTGCTATTCAGTCTGAATGTTTTAATTTAGCATTATTATCTGAATCGCAAATGGTGTTTACTGTTAATGCAATATGTACCTGTTTTTTGTATAAATTTATTAAACGAATTTCAAGGTACTTAATAAAAGTGTACTAACCTTATTTCCAGTTTATATTTATTTATTTTTAGAGATTTTGGTTCTTTGTACATGTATGTAGATTCAATGTTACTTTCAACAGTATTCCAAGTTTGGTAACGACAGTGCCTACATTCCCAAAGCACTTATATTTATACATCCGGGTCACCAGTCGTAGAACTTTTCTCTAAATGCAGAGTGCCAGTCAAGGAAGCTACTATTATATAGTTATACATCCGGGTCACCAGTCGTAGAACTTTTCTATAAATGCAGAGTGAGTGCCGGTCAAGGAAGCTACTACTATATATTTATACATCCGGGTCACCAGTCATAGAACTTTTCAATAAATGCAGAGTGCCGGTCAAGGAAGCTACTACTATATATTAAAATTATTATACATCCGGGCCACCAGTCATAGAATTTTTCTCTAAATGCAGAGTGCCGGTCAAGGAAGCCACTACTATATATTTATACATCCGGGCCACTAGTCATAGAATTTTTCTCTAAATGCAGAGTGCCGGTCAAGGAAGCTACTACTACATGTTTGTATGGTCTTTAGATGTCCATGGTTATGACTCGAGCATGTATTTCAAGACAAACAAATGAAAGAAGTTTAGAATTTTAATTTAGTACAAAATTATGATTGCTAAACTTAGAGACTAGATATACAAATGTAGGTTGATGCCAAAAAATACTTTTTTGTAATTTATGTATTTTCATGCATAACACCTTGAAATAAAATGAACAAAACAAAAAGTTCCCAAAAATTAAGGTGTAAATAATTAATACGATTTTTTAAAGATCGATTTCCATATAAATGTGATACGTAGCTAATAAGCTACGTGTAGCTAATAAGCTACGTATCACTTATACATGTATAGAAATAACTCCTAGAAAAAATCATATCAATTATTTGTACCTATATTTTTGTGTATTTTTTGTTTTGTTCAATTTGTATCAATGTGTATTAAATGAATGTGAATACATCAAATTAAAAAAAAAAGTTTTTCGGGATCAACCTGTAGCACCTAATATTCATTTCTAACACGACCCACGCAATAAACTACAAAAGCAAAGAAGAAATGATGATGTGGAAAATTGCCTCATTTACCACGTTGAAGCTACGTATAGTCAATAATAAATACATCGTAATTATAAACCACCGAATAATATAGTTCTAAGTTGTATCGTTTAATTTAACAAACACTTGTGTTAGAATTGAAATAATAACCATCTTGTCGTGATCTTCGAATAATACACGGATCGCCGTTTAGATGCGCAGATATATATCACTCCGGCCTAAAGGTCTTCGTGATATATTCTTCCGCATCTGAACTCCGATCCGTGTATTATTCTATGATTTACCACGGGCAGATATTTATTATTTCATAAATCAACAATGATTAACAACTTCATGAAATTAATGTCATTTCTTCTACATGAAGAGGTCAATGTGATGGTAAGCTCCACATGTACTAAATTTCTCATAAATGTTCTCATCATGTATACTAGTCATGTAATGGAATCCCTCTCAGCACCCGACGGGTGAACAGCTCAGGTACAAAAGCTTTCACATAGAATACATTTAACTTCTTGACAACATGGAGCTGAAAGAAAGAATTCATTGTCCCAAGCTGTCCCTGTACTTGATAAAAGTAACTGTGGTTCTTTTTCAACGCCAGTTTTCCATCCTTTATACTGCAGAAAAACTTCAAATCTTCTGCACATTCTGCAGGCGTCTTCATCCTCCAATCAAGAGATGACGGGCACTTGATCTCTAGGAGTCCGTTGTGGTCTGCACAATGTGTGCAGTTTACAAAACCGTCTGGGCTAGAACCCAGATGTGGATATTCTGGGGTAACCAACAAACCACACTTTTTAACTGTTAACCCAGGGTGGGTTTTCCTCATTGTCTTTTGATATTGTAGTCTTGCCACTTTCTCATGTTGGCGCCCATACTTGGTATAAATACTGTGAAATGTTCTATAGTTTAAAAGATCTTTCAATGTTGAATCTGGCTTGGTATCGTCCTTCAATTTACAGATTCTACCAAAGTTGGAGGAAGTTAGTCTATCTTCTCTGGCCGTTGTCCATAAATCTGAATCGCTTTGATTTCTTGTCAGACATTCGATGGAAATGCATTCGTGTTCATTGATTTTCATAGAATTAAAGTATTCCTCAAACATGGATTTGCAGTAATCGGATCTGATGTTCATATTATCATGAAAATTGAAATCAATGTTGTGCAATTTCGGAATTAAATCCCTCTCCGTTTGAATCTCAAAATTCTTCAACCAACCAGCATTCGATCGCCATCCCAGCAATTTACCCTTAAATTTGTCCACATTAAATGGTTTGGTGACATTATAAATGGGAGCCAGTATATTTCGCTTAACACTGGCATTGTCGCGTCCGTGAACAAACTTGTTAAAAGAGGCATCTTGCGACTTCATTGGCGTCAGTTTTCGTTTTCTTGGATTGTTCCATTTACATTTCACTGAAGTTGGAGCCAGTTTACCGTCCTTCTTCTTCTCAGTTATGTCTGCAACGGCATAAAGAAGGGCAGCAACATGGTTACAGCCTTCTCCTTCACTGTTGAAATAAAAAGAGAAAATGATAGTCTTAATATCGTGTGCATGTCCGAGCATATTCAAGGGGAACATCACATATGGTGAAAAGAGCAAAAATAAAATATTTTGAAATGATTCATTTTTTAAACCGATATGTGAAGGACACCAAAACTATGGAATTAATTTTTTCGACAATATATGAAGACATGCCCCTTTAAAATAATTTAAAAATGTGCATTAATCTGACATTTCAGGCATATTTTTATGTATTATTAAGGCCGTCCTTAAAGGTTGAATCCCTAAATGCACCAAAACTCCACATAATCGTAAAAATCGAAAAGTTTTTATAGTGTAAATATCATAGCATTCTTTCCAACAGTGCATCCATTTCCACTGGATTTGTGCTAAAACATGTTTAAAAGTTGCGTTTAAAGAGGGGTTTCCTATCTCTGCTCACTGTCCCGGTTAGCTATTTTTAGGCCGTTATTATGTAAAAATAAACGGGAATTTCTATGTAGTATAACATACTGGCAGTGGTTGTTTGATAAATCAAGTGTAATCATGTGCAATAAATAATTGTTACTAAATCTTTTGAAATAGCTATCTGCATCTGATAGATTGTTATTTCTGACACAAGAAAACATATTTTTCTGAAAATTTGAATGCAAGACAGACGATTTAGGGATTCAACCTTTAATGAAAATAAAATGTTTTTGCTCACTGCCCGATCCCATGTAAAATAATTGGTTAGATCATAGGTAGGGTAGTTTTTTCTTCCAGCAAGTTTAACTTCTAGGCCATATAAATAGAGAATAACAGGTTAAGTACTGTCTTTTTAAATAAGTTTTATCAGAAGAGGTTGATATGGTACGAAAGGACGAGCCTTGGCAAGCCCTTGCAAAACCATATCAGCCGAGTCTGAGAATATTTATCTCAAAAGACAGATACCTATTATTTTATTTATCGTGTCAAACCACTTTTTCTAAAGAGAGTGTACAGTATGTATTTGCTGTGAAATAAAACTTTTAAAAATATAATAAAATGATGTAAGCGGAAGAATCTACATTACGGATGTCCTCAGACTTTATGATCGCATTAAACAGTTTCTCAGGTCATTGACATGAGAAAGGTTTTCCATCTTAGTCAGCTGTTATCAGTGTGTTGTTATGGTAGTGACATGATCAAATTAATTCCCAGTTTATCATCCCCCGCACAATTGTGCCATTTTTATGGTCTGTCAGGCAAGTGATAACAAAAAAAAACTCAGGCAAGTGATAACAAAAAAACACACTATTTGGCCTAAGGCAGTGTTCTCCCCAGGCCATTAAGGCACGTCGCATGCAACAACCCTTAATTTTGGATGATTAATAATAAAATTGTCATTTTTCAATTCTATATCATATAATTAAGATTCAGTGGCATTTTAGAGCATTATTACAGCAGAGACAAGATAGAATTCAATGAAATTATGATAATATATGCTTTTATGGATGCTTGAAAATGTGGATAGCATAGCAAAATTGCATTTCCGCGTGAAACGCAACAAGTCTTATCAAATTAATTCCTTGTTTATCATTCAAATTTTGGGGTGTAATTTTTTTTAATTCACCAGCTAATTAATACATGTAAATGACAAAATAAAATTGATTGAGGCGGCACAAAAAATCGGGAGTGAGCGGGGATGATAAACTGAGAATTAATCTTATATGGCCTAAATGAGATAATCTTAACTTACCCTGCTGTACAACTACACTCTGCTGAATTAACACAACCCGTCATCTTTGATAACATCACCCACACACTGTAATCAGGACACTGCTTCTTGTTTGCTGATGGCATCGATGGTATCGCCTTGCATCTCACAAAGCAGTGACTCTCATTTTCGTTTGGTTCATTAATCTGAAAATAGAAAACAGCAATTTTTAAGTTCATATTTTGAAATAGATTAGATTTTCTTGCATATCAGATAGAGTGTGCCGCGTTTTTGACCAGTGCTGGAAATTTCTATCTTACACAGGTTGGCGGGGGGTAAGATTATAAGTGTCTTGCATGGTTGTGAGGTTAAGACAGGGATATCCGATCACGAGGATATACCTTTTGTGATCGGATATCCCTGTCTTAGCCGAACCGTCATGCCAGACACTTTTTCTTGCTGCTTGCATACCATATACGCCCATGAAACTAAGAGTCATGACTCAGAAATTAGACGTTCGATTTATGGCGCCGCTTGAGCGCTTCCCCCCAAAAAAATCAGTCCCCAACTGTTCGACTGTATATATATATATATTTTATAAACTTTTAATCTAAGCAAATCATTTATTAATACATAAAATATCCATTTTCGTCTTACAAATGTCCCAGTTTCTTTTGTTGTGTTATCCAAAATACATGACTTTGTTTTTACTTTTACATTACAGTTACTATTTTTAGATTCAGAAACTGTCATTGGCACGCGCGACTCATTGACCGTAACTGTCTTTACCGGGGTGGGTAAAGACAGGAATATCTTACACAGGCGGAAGACAGTACATAAAACACAGAACATAAAACACAGAAGCATGTTCATATACTTTTAAGTACACCCTAAATGTGTGCGACTATGCCAAGTTTTAACATTCTGTCCAAAAATAAAGATTTTGAAAAATCTGCTCTATCAATCACGAGATCAGAAAATCTTTTGATTAACAGATAATCCATTGATTTATAGATTATCTTTAGAAAACCAGTTTTCTTCTACCTGTTAATTGCGCCAAAAATAATTGAAATTGTGTAAATAATAATCAAAAATGGTTTTATATGTTCAAACATCTCGAAATGTAATTATCAGATTATATATACAGTAATACACACCTCAACACTGTGTACATGTCCATCTTCATACATGACCTTCGATTTCAATTGACGTTTGGTGTTCAGCTTGTACACAAAATAATTGTATATGTCCTTTTCACTGACATCAGGAATGAGCGCAACATCGTTTGTCCAAGTATCAATGCAGGAGGGGTGCTTTAATTTTTCCCCAACGGGTGTTTTCAGTTTTTCAGTTTCTCTTTTTGACGATTGTAACCGATCGGTAATTTGCGCATCGAAAACACTCGATAATCCCAATTTATATGCGCCTTTCACCCTTTCAATTAACTCAGACTTCTTTCCTGACACATGCTGCCCAACACACCGTAAATAACTTTTCAACTCGTCCATTTTACAACTGTTTAATGAGTCATTTTTACACGCATCAACAACTTTATCTTCTTCAGCCATTTTTATCTCGGTAGTCCCCGGAAGTAGAATTATCGATTTTCAGGGGACGTAAGCGATGATTTACTAAGGGAGGTAACCTAGTTAAGGGAAAGAACTATTCCTAACATTTTAAAACACGAACACTTTTCTTAGTCTTCTCACGGCATATTGGGCATGTTTTCATATTTTTACTGCATGTCATACAACAAATCATATGCCCACAATCCAGGAATGAGTACCACTTTACTTTTAAATTCACTTTAAAAGAAGACTTCATTCTCAATTATGTTTGTTATCTTTAAAAGCATTAATCATTTCCTTAAACAATGACGTTTTTTCATTAGGTCTTTTGTTGTTTTTCTTTTCTTCATTCGCGCGTCTTTCATCGTGCTTTTTAGATTGATCCTCTAAAAAGCAATACTTCCGCTACTTGGGTTTTGCGTGCTTTTGATGTTTGTGGCCTTTTCCTTGTTTCGACAGCATTCTGGCTTGACCTAGCTGTTTCTTCTTTGCTTTCTTTGCAGTCTTTTTGACTTGTGCTCAGCACATAATCCGGTCTAATATTGGGTCTTTCAAAGTATAATTCATCCAAAACATAGCTGCGAGGATCATTTCCACTTTTAGCATTCATGATCTTTGACTTGCTTATAGGTTTTGGTAATACTTTTAAGTCTGCCCGCACATTGCTCCCCATTAAATTTAAAACCATGTTTCTTCATAACGACGGAAATTTCTTCAAATGCATTTTTTTTCTTCATTTTTCCGTGATCGATTTTTTCTTGCCGCGTTTTGTATTCCGATACCAACAATAACGTCGCTTATTTTGACCAGAACATCTGATCAGTTTCAAGGTCTGCTGTAACTATACCCTCAGTGGGCTCTGTGTTGTCTCCATCTACAAAATAAACACACCACTGTTATTCTCTTAACAAGACCCTCTCAGTTTCACAATCACACAGTTCAAAAACTGACTATTGAAAACAACAACAATAAAAATGGTCACCAGACAGTCTTATTGGATGTAACAGACAAATAATTTGCACAGGTGTGTAAGCACCTTATTGCCCTGAATACACATGATTATTTTTAGGGTTGCAATAATAAATTGTCATAGTAAGGAAGCTCAGAGGTGACGTGTGTGTGTTTTTTATGTTGGGGTTTCATCATAACATCTCATTTTTGTTACTATTCTCACGTCCATGACATGATATCTCATGCTTTTTATATTTATCTCCAGGGCACAACATATTGTGCACACCACAGGGTACATTGGTACGGAGCGGACTTTAAATGTAGGAATAATATTTTATTCACATCACAGGGTACATGGGTACAGAGCGGGCTCTATAGTTACAATGTACAGTCCACATCACAGGGTGCATGGGTACAGAGGGAGCTCCATAGTTATAATGTACAGTGCACATCACAGGGTGCATGGGTACAGAGGGAGCTCTATAGTTATAATGTACAGTGCACATCACGGGGTACATGGGTACAGAGGGAGCTCTATAGTTACAATGTACATGTACAGTGAACATCACAGGGTACATGGGTACAGAGGCAGCTCTATAGATATAATGTACAGTGCATATCACAGGGTGCATGGGTACAGAGGGAGCTCTATAGTTATAATGTACAGTACACTTCACAGGGTACATGGGTACAGAGGGAGCTCTATAGTTACAGTGTAAAGGGCACATCACAGGGTACAGAGGGAGCTCTGTAGTTACAATGTATAGTGCACATCACAGGGTAGATGGGTACAGAGGGAGCTCTATAGTTACAATGTAAAGTGCACATCACGGAGTGCATGGGTACATAGGGAGCTCTATAGCTACAATGTATTGTGCACATCACAGGGTGCCTGTGTACAGAGCGGGCTGTAGTTTAATATGTAAAAAAACGTACATGAACATTGCAAGTTAACTATATAGCCTGCTCTGTACCCATGCACCCTGTGGTGAGCACAACATGTTGTAATCACGAGATAAATAAAAAGCACGAGATATTGTGTCGTGGCCTCCATATCAATTAAAAAACCCAGATATTATGTCATGACCACGTATAAAAAAGTGCATTATTTACAATAATAATAATAATAATAATAAATAACATCAAACTTTCAAATTCATTAATTTGTACAGATTCATTTAGGTTTATTTGTGTGTGTACTTTTAAAAAGTCTGATATTTCATTCATTAAACATTTTAATGAATAAAGAATCAGACTTTTTAATTTATTTTCTTAATTTTAACTGTCTTACTACCGGAAAGTGTACCTTAATTGAAACATATATAAGCTGCTTTAAATCATTAAGGTATGAAACCAGAAATTATTTTCCCCATAGACACCAATGTTAAAGTGTCCCATATTAATGATTTGCTGCAAATTCAACTCAAGTATGGATAATGCAGCAGTGTAATGTTCATATGGAAAACTAATTTTCCACTTCAAAATTCACCAGAAAATGTGGGGTCATAGACATGTAAGAAAGTTCTTGTTTGTTTACTAAACAGGTCAAGGGTAGGTTACAGCTGTTTTCATTGATTGACTGTTTTCATTGCTCACAAAGTGTAAGCATACTGTAGAGTCAACATTTTGAAAAATGTTCATCAGTGATCCAGTAAAACCTATTAATACGCTTCTTATACGTACAACCAAAAAATCGAATAGAAATGGGCAATTTCCCCCTATTTATAATGCCCATTTCCATCAAAAAAGTGCGGATTACTTTTTATTATAGGAACTACACTCAGAGGCTTACATGTAATTAGTGGTGGTAAACCTTAAATTGATTAATAACGATCTTAATCATCATTAGTTGAGTTTAAATTGTTACCTCTATATCATTTGTGACGAGGCTTACTATATTATTATTATTAAAAATGTTCATTAGTTTTCATGGGATATATTTACGTATGCACCGTATGCACGCTAGTTTTGTCTGAAAATTGAACATTTTGGATCGAATTAAATGCAAATGTACATAAATTTACCTGGCTTGATACAGCACGGATGTTTTAAAAACACCGCCATTGAAATGAACCATTTCGAGCATAGATCGCACTCGAACATAGTTTGCCGTTCCCCTGACTGCATGGAGCTTCCAATCATCCCACCTTTTAGGCTGGGGCGGTCGGAAGAGCATTCGGAGTGTTCTTCTGCACCACTTGATTTGAAAGGATTAACTTCCGAACACCTGGAACGTCGAATCAAGTCAGCCCTAGGTTATATATCGCGAGCAGTTTAATTGGTGGAGGAAGACCACAGCCATTTGAGTAGAACTCAGATAACTGAGTAGAACGGGCATGTTCTTTATTGATACCGAACACCTGTTTATGGACAGATAGTTCTGTTGATCTAGATCAGTCAGCTGATAATCATATTTAAAGAAAAAGTATGTACCTTTCTCTAGGTCTTTTTTAAAAGAGATGTTGCCAACTCCTTCTGGCTCTGTTGGATTAGCATGTCTGAAAGAGGATCAATATAAAATGGTTTAAACTTATTTCACAAGAAAACTGACCTAAAAAAAGTCTAATTGTTCCATACCTAAATTCACTTATCCTGATTATTAGAGAAATTTCAAATTATGAGTTTATAAAGTATATTTATTTTCAAGAATGGAGTTCTACAACTTGTTAGTCTCTTTTTAGCTTTATACCATGACCATAGTGGGGGTGAAAATAGACCCGCTGTGAGGGTCACATAGGCTGATACTGGGAAAAACTTAAACTAAACCACTGTGTCACTTTCAATAATTAGAGTCCAGTTTCAGGTTTGTTCGAACCATGACCATGGGGTCAAAATGGTTCAGTCACATGGGTTCGCATGTTCTACAGTAACTGGTTTCGCAGGTTTTGCATAGACCAAGACCTCTAAAATGGAAAACTTTAACAGTTGACTACTGTACTTTATGTAGCTAGGATATTTAAATATGGGTTTCAAATTGGTGACAGGTTGTCGAGGAACAAGTGGTTAAAGCATGCAAGTATGAAAGTGAAAACAATGTAAAGAGGTGTTACCTGGTCAAAATCTGGGAGTGAAGTGACGATTCCTCAAAGGTCCGTGGAGATCGTGGGGGAAACCCGGAAGCAGGGTTATAGCCGGTGTGAGTGTCAATTAGCACTTCCGGAAGTCTAGGTGGAGCGAGTAAGAACCGGAATCACCACGCTCCTCCCACTTCACAAAAACGGAATCGTGTGTGTATGATGTATTATGCAGAATTATGTGCTTGAATATGAGTGTCCGGATAATATCGTAATATTATTTAAAAAAAATAAAATAGTATTAACTTAAAACAGTAATTACACTGAAAGGATGTGTGAAATGATCAGTATGAACAAAACCTATTGTTATCCCATATTTACAGGAGTGCGACTATGTGCACTTATTTACATGAATGTTGGTACATAAACAAATGTCCTTGATACATATTATATATAATAACAGTAACCCTATATATACAGCAAACAGTTTTGCCATATATTTACAATGACTGGGTACTGAGTTATTAAGGGGAATGGTTAGAATGTTACGGGCCTAACTCCTTATGGGTTAATAGTAATGTGCAAAGTAGGTGACATATAGCTACAGTGGAATGTAGCCTTCAGCTAGTTCAACGACCGTCTTCCAGAAACATCCACTGTAACTATCATTTAACTATAACAATTATATTATGGATATAGGTATGACCTGAGTATGTTATATATTACTATAGAGGAATGCAACCTTCAGCTAGTACAATGACCGTCTTCCAGAAGCATCCACTGCAACATCATTTAAATATAATATGCGATTCTTAATAGAAATGTTTGTGTTTCATAATAGTAAAATAATAGTAAAATGGGACGAGAATGTTAGGGGAGTCAACAGTGTAGAACGCGATAAGTTTTTAGTAGATAAGTTGTAGTTAACAGAAAGATTTAGCAGGACGTCCTTTACATGGCTGACTAGAATACTAGTATTATAGGAAATACTTAATATTGTAATTTGTATAGTGAACAAGCGTTTCGTATGCACTGTTGGTTGAGAATTGAAACCGGAAGGTTTCCAAGTCTGGCTACGAAATCTGCTACTTTGGGAAGTGACCAAGGAGTATTGATTGGGGACGTTTTGACAGGGGACAAGTATGGAGAATCGGTCTCCAGAAGAATCCGCTCAAGATCCACCCGTGCAATGGTAGAGGAGGTTGAGGGCTCATCCATGGCTTTTACTGTGAAACCAAATTTTACATTTGGAAGAGTCCCCTGCCACTCCATTATCTCCTCAACAGTGCCACTGAAGCAATGTCTATGTATGGGGAGGTTAGCAAGGTCCATTGTTACTAGGAGTTCTAGGACTTCCTTTGCTGCACAACCATCTCCATAATCCCTACAGTGAAGGACCAGGACTTTGTTGTATTGTTTGACCAAGGGAAATATTTCGCGTAAGAATAACCTTTGGGAAGTTAACTTGTCTTTAAGACACTGTGTCTTGTTCCGACAAGGGGGGCGACATTTGCAAGAGGAGGTAAAGTCTAGACCTATTTCTCCTATTCCAACACATGGTGTGGAAAGGATCATTTGTTCCAACTTGCGGGCGTTTTCCTTCACATTTGTTTTGGATACGAAATGGGGGTGTATCCCAAGAGTAACTTTGATGTGATCATCGCCATTAATTAATGACGCGATTGAACCCTATTTATTTGGATAAACAAAATTTGCTATTGCAATATGCAAGGACGCCTGCTTGTTAGCTACTGCTGACTCAATAGCATGGAGAGTATGCGGTCCGGATCTGAAAGATGCTTGGACTTTCTGAAGTAGAGCATCTAGATGAAAATGAGTATCCACTATATCTATGGATATTATAGGATCCAAAGGTAAAGGGACACTCATACCATCAGGTAACATTAAGTCCGAGACCACTCGAAAAACTGGCCAGTGAGTTTGGTCCACTGATGCTAGTATTGTGACCAGAATCTTCCAATGAGTTAAAGCAACTATTGAATTTGGGGGTGCAATTTGGTAGGTCTCGGTATGACTCCCAGAACTACGGACCTCGTATGCTCTCATTACAGAAACCTCCTCCTTAGTGAAGAGAACAGTGTTGGTCTGAAATCCAGTTGGAAAGAGAGACTGGGTTTGGACATATGTAAGTAAGTCCGATAGATTTTCAACTCCTACAACATGACGCAAGAAATGGAGCATGCCGTTAACCAATAGGAACCATTTCTCAAAATGAGAGTCATTGAAGTTGGCTCCTTGGGTGTGTGATTCTTCCGTTACATGGTGTTTGAAAGTTTCACGAAGACGTGTTTCCGGTTGTTCACACACCCAGCATGCTGTATGTGGTGCAAGATACCAAGGTAAATGGGTGGCAAGCACATGGCGTTTCATATGTTTTGAAACAGCCGGACACAGTAAACAATTATTCTTGCGAGAGACTAGAGATTCCAGACCTGCAAGTGTCTTTTCAGAGGAGGCTTGGGCCATATTGCTGAACTTTATTTACATTAATTTAACTGGAATATACCATTGGTATTTAATATAGTATGTGAAACAATATCACATTATTGTAATAACTTTAGTGTTTGTATTGTTGTTGTATTGTTGGTGAGTGTGTTGTTGTAGTTTTTGTCGTTTCTAACAGACAATTGAAAATACAGAGCACCTACAACAAAATAGAGTGATTTTAGGAGTGCAAGAAGGTTAGTTACTCTTGATTTGATATATGGTGAATGACCATAACTAGGAGTAATGAGAACATTATTATTAATATTCAAAAAACATGGAAAACCTAAATGTACGTGTTCGAGCTCATGTCGAAAGCCAGTTCAACGACCGTCTAAACTGACAAAAACTAAACACGTACAGTGATTTGTAAGCAATGGCTATCGAATTCCCAAACCGCATACTAGGCGATCAGCCAAGCCAGTTCAACGACCGTCTTCAGCGACCTAGCATCGGAATGGAGTTTCTTTTAAGAAATTAAATATAATATTAATTTTGTCATAACCAACATAAATAATTTAGTATCCAATAGGGGTAATCAATGTCAATGTCAGTACAGCGACCGACTAATTCAATGACTACCCATATTGGGAGAGTCTAAACCTTCCACCTCCCAGGTTATATCACCACATGACCCACATGCTTCAACCACCCCCGACACCCAGCGTCACTGTAACCACGGCAATACATACCCACAATTATATGTAAAAACTAGGACGCGCTACTGGACAGATCATAATCCTGTAGATGATATGGGCGTCTGATCTGTCGTCTTGGTCTGTCATTGTCCTGCCTGTCCTCGTCATTAAAGTCTATTGTGTTGGACAAGGGGTTAGGGTCCAAAATGCTTATCCCAGTGGGGGAATCCGGAAGTTGGGAATGATTGGAATCCATGTAAGGAATGGTAGCATCAGGGTCTACTGGTGAGTCGTCATCATCAGACTCATCCGAGGAGCACTCCAATAATGACAGACTTTGTACATCATCGTCATCACTGGAGTCCTCGGATGAAAAAGAATCCGACAGTGGCAACCCCAGCACAACATTATCTAGTGGTTCTGTATCCTCACTGTCGGCATCTTGGCTTGCCTCAGTCTCCTCCTCCCCCATAAGGGTAGAAAATAGGCGGTTCCTCCTTCTTCGGAGCCACAACGGAATGGAACCTCTACAAAGTTTTAAACGATCATGATGGACGGTATATACCTTATGCCTATCTGAAATCTTATAGAGAGGAGTTCTTGCTTCTTCAACTAAGTAGGGTCCAGTATACGGTGGTCGTAACTTGGCACTAGTTCCTACCCTAGATGAAGAATCGCTTTTGTAAACAATGTCACCAACGTTATATGCATGATCAATTACGCGTAAATCATAATCGCGTTTTTGGCGTCTTTGGCTTAATCTGAGGTTAATACGAGCCAGATTGTGTACTCTATCGAGTTCACCACATAGGTGTTTGACCCATTCCTGATGTTGAAAACGGTCAAGGTTATCAGACAAGCCTAACATCAAATCAAGAGGCTGAATAATTTCACGACCAAGCATGAGTTGGTTTGCAGAGAACCCCGTACTTCTGTTAACCATAGAATGTAAAGCCATGGTTATCAGTGCTAGGTCTCTGTCCCATTCACGGACCTTACTGTCAATGGAGCAGCGTACCATTTGAAGTATAACACGATTAAATCGCTCTGCTTGACCATTTGAACTAGGGTGATATGGTGTCGTTCTTTTTTTTGTAATTTCAAAAAGGTCGCAAAAAGTTTTAAATAAATTGGAGTCAAAATTACGTCCCTGGTCCGTATGAATCTCTAGGGGGCAACCGAAAGTGGCAATGAAATGATCTAGAAAATGTTTTGCCACCAGTTCTGCAGTTTGATCAGGAAGTGCTGACAATTCTACCCATTTGGTGAATTGGTCTACCATAATTAAAATATAACGGTTTCCTTGCGAGCTAGTATTAAACGGCCCGATGATGTCAAGGTGAACTCGTTCTAGAGGAAGACCAGCATGGTATACCCCTAAAGCTGCTCTTGGGTTAATTGAAGCTTTCTTCTGCTTAGTGCACATGTTACAGGAAGAGACATATATTTTACTGTCTTTAGACATTCCGTACCAATAGAATGATCGTTTTAACCTCTCAAGTGTTTTAACTTCTCGCAGGTGACCTGCTGACTTAACATTATGACAAAAATGGAGTATTTCGTCCTTCAACCGTAGAGGGACCAGTAAGGTTTGGTTTCTGTTCTCCATGTCATTCCAGATGTAAAACAACACATCATTCTTAAAAAGTAGTTGATCACTAGTTAACCAAAGGGATTTGACCGCCGCACTTTGAAGTTTGAGTTCTGCAGAACTGGGAGCGTAGTTTGAGTTTAACCAGTTTATAATGATGCCTAAATCTGGGTCTTGTTTTTGAAATGTACTTATTTCATTGTTTGTAAAAGGTTCCATCAAATTTGGCGGGTCCGAAGTGGGGGTATCCGTTATGGGTGTAATTTGTCTGACCAAAAATTTATTATCATGAATGATGGATGAAACTGATCTGATTGCAAGCGGGACTACATCATCCACATCTTCAATAAAACGGGCCCACTGAGTATGTGCACGAGCGCAGTATTTACATCCCTCACTGTAACATGGTAAGGAGCTCAACTCAGCTCCAGCATTGTAACAATCACAAGGTGGGATATTTTCCGGGATTCGGGACAAGGAATCCGCATTTTGATGGTCTTTTCCGGGTCTATGCATAATGGTCATGTCAAACTGGGCCAGTTCCTCTAACCAACGAGCTAATTGACCTTCAATATGTTTGAATCTGGTTAGCCACACTAAACTATTGTGGTCCGTGCGTAAAATGAATTTACGGCCTAGTAGATAGTGTCTAAAATGACGACAAAATTTGACAACAGCAAGTAGTTCTTTTCTAGTTGTGCAATAATTGCGCTGTGTTTTTAAGAGAGTGTGGCTTGCGAAAGCAATTGGTTTTACTGAACCGTTTTGAACTTGGTAAAGCGCGGCTCCTATTTGGAGCTCTGATGCGTCTGTATCCAGTATAAATATGTCATCTGGTGAAACAGAAGGAAATGATAATACTGGGCCCGTAGTAATGGCTAGTTTAAGATTTTCGAACGCAGACTGATGACATGGATCCCTTGGTATTTTGCCTTTTACTTTAGATATGTCGTACAAAGAGGTGGCGATTGATGCATAGTTCTGTACTTGTTCTCTATGATAATTCATAAATCCTAAAAAACTCTGTAGCTCTTTTTGAGTGGTAGGAACCGGCCAGTTGACAACAGCTTCACGTTTTGTGGGGGAAATAGTTACTCCCTGTTCGCTAACCAGTTTGCCTAGGAATTCAACTTGTTTTTGAAAAAATTTACATTTTTTGGGTTTTAAGTTTTAAATTAAACTGTCTGAACCTTATGAAAACTGTTCTTAGGTTCGCAATGGCGTCTGCGAATTTTTTTCCAAGTACAATAACATCATCTAGATAGGCGAGAACTTCTTTCCAATTTAGGCCTTTTAGGACCAAATGCATTGCACGCATGAAGGTGGCAGGGGCGTTACAGAGCCCGAAGCCCATACGCGTATGTTCAAATAGACCATAGCGAGTTACGAAAGCAATTTTTCTCATACTGTCCGTATCTAACTCGATTTGGCAGTAACCACTAGCCATATCCAGAGTTGAAAAATAGACAGTTCCATGCAGAGTATCTAAACAGTCCTCTATATTGGGTAAGGGGAAACAATCTTTCCTAGTTTTAGAATTTAAGGCACGGTAATCAATGCACCATCGTACAGAACCGTCTTTCTTGCGAACAAGAACTGGTGCCGATGACCATTCAGAGTTTGAAGGTCGAATGACTCCAGCGTTCAGCAATTTATCTAGATGTTGTTTTTCTTGGTCTTGAAAGGACAGTGGGGTTCTGCGCATTCTTTCCTTTACTGGTGTTTCATCACCAGTATCTATTATATGTTTATAATCAGGCATACAGCCTATATCGAGGTCATCTTTCGCAAAAATGTCCTGAAATTCTGCAAGTAATTTCCTGAATTCTAATTGTTGGTCATAATCAATATCATCACAATTGGTGTCAAACATAGACTCCAAATGTGTCGGTAAAACAATAGTGTTCTCTGTTTTAGTCGGGTCTGCTGAAATATTATATACTGTAATTGGAGCAGTATCTGACTCCTGAACTCTAACACACGTTTTCGCGGTGCCTATGTTGGAATTCTTCCTTAATGTTATGAATGTGTTTGTGTCATTAATAATTTTAATATTGAAATGGTTCTCGCATGACACTATGGAAGAAAGTAATGCACCTTTTTTAAGTTGTAGGTTCAAAAATAAAGTCACCTTCAAACGGAGTATCTAATTTGACCTGAGTGAATGATACGGAGTTCGGAGGTATAACTACCCTCCGAACTACCAATATTTCTGACTCTGATAATTCCGGATGTAAAACTTCCGAGGGATTTGATAATTCTGAGTTTACCGGTGTAATGAAGGCAGGGATGACAACGTCATTTAATGTAATTGATGGAGTAGATAGATTAACAATGCCATGATGTTTTTCTAGGAAGTCTATTCCTAAGATAATGTTTTCTTCCATACAATACACACAGTCCAAATAAAATCACGTTGACCTATTTTCAAAATGCAATCTGGGACATAGTGACCTTGTAAAATTTCTGGTCCAAGTCCTTTCAATGATACAGCCTTTAAATGTTTTACATCTAAATTTGTAAAATATTTTGAATTAACCAAGGTGACCATGGCTGCTGTATCTACAACCGACCTTGTTGGGTTACCATTAACGTTGACTTTAATAATTATACTAGACCCACTAGAGCGCTGAACAGAGAGTACTGGGTCGGCAACTAATTCGGAAGGCAGGGGAATGGGGTATGTTAGGGGGTGTCCTGCCGCTGACCCGCCCAACCGTTTCCCGACCGTAGAGAACTGCTGCGAGCCACCGCCGACAGTGCAGGAGAACCAGGTTGGCCTATATTCCCCTGGGGCGTAGATGTTTGACGACCCTCTTGGTTTGTGACCTGGGAAATGTTTCCTCCGCCAAAGTTTCTGGAGGGGGATGGGGCTCGATTGTTCACACTAGGATTTTGGTTCCTAGAAGGGGATGTTGGTGTATTATTATACACGGACTGAGGGCCAAAGTTCCTTGAAGGGGATGGTGGTCGGTTATTATATCCGACCTGAGGGCCAAAGTTCCTTGAAGGGGATGTTGGTCGGTTATTATATCCGACCTGAGGCCCAAAGTTCCTTGAAGGAGATGGTTGTCTATTATTATACCCGTCAAAGTTTCTTGAAGAAGATGGCGATGTTGGTCGATAGCCAAAACCGCCAAAGTTTCTGGATGGCGACCATGAGCGATCCTCATAATTAGTAGTGTAGGGGTTCCCATTGACTGGGACTCTATATGGGGATGGAGACCTAGAAGTGGGGTACCCTTGCGAAAATTGGATTGTAATTCTTAAGATTTTCCTGAAATTCATTGAAATTACTAGTATTTTTGTCCTATGTATTCTTAGAAATTCTTAGAAATTCCAAGGATTTTAAGATTGGATTTTGTTGGATTATATTGGCGGTATTGGCTGCGTTTTCCTAAGAATTCCTAGGAAATCCGAACTGTTAAAACAATGGAATAAATAGGAATTTTACAGACGGAAAAACATTGAAATACATGGGAATTTTTAGAACGGAAAAACATAAGAATACATAGGAATTTCTTAATGGAAAAACATTGGATTTCCTTGGCGGTATTGACTGTGATTTCTTAGGAATTCCCAGGAAATCAGAGATAAAACATTGGAATATGTAGGAATTTCAAGATGGAAAAACATTGGAATATCTAGGAAATTCAAGATGGAAAAACATTGGATTTCCTAGGAATTTCAAAACAGAAAAAAACATTGGATTTCCTAGGAATTACAGACAGGTACAACTTTAAAGTGGAAATATTGGATTTCTAATGTTTGATTGCATAACTCAAAATATCCACGGTAAAAATGATAATAAAATACTTTTTTTTTGAAAAATGTATTTTTCTTCAATAAAATAAATTGACAAATTTGCAAAATGATATACATGTAGTTTAACTGATCTAATGAATTCTTTTCAAAAATTAAAATGTTTTTGAAATGTCCCATATTTTTTGAATTTTCAAGCATTTAAACAGTTTGTACAATGTAATAAAACTGATTGGTTTTTGCTCTTAATAACAGGTGTATAAGATTAAACATCTTATTAAAATGGTTGAACTAAACAAAAGTAATTAAGATGTCCTTATAGGCCACGTAAAATCAAATTTAAAAAAAAAGTAGAAACACAGCATAAGCTGAACTATAAAATGTATCCCATTTGTCCAGGGGACACAGATGCTCTCAGCAACATAACAATAACACTATGTCTGTTCCACTTTCATGGCAGGAAGAATAATAATCATATTCATGGTCCCATTATTACAAATAAGGATACTAACTTACTTGGATATTTTACAATCTGAGATGTGCATGTACCCGGTGTCTTCAGACAGCATAATAAGAATATCCATAGTTACGGATGGCGGGAGGTAAACAGTACTGGTTCAACCCAGGAAAGTGGGTGGTTTGCCACCACCATAAACTAATTGACATTGTCTATTAAAATCATTAATAATAGACAGTCACTCATGTAATATCCTAATATATAAACAAACAAAAACTATTAAAAAGTGTCTCTTTCAAAAGATGATGGTCACAAGTTAATTGTTCTGTTCCTAATCTAAAAATAAAGTTCACGCTCTGTTGCTAATCTTCAAGGAAAAATAAAGTTGATGTTCTTGAAGGACCGTTATTCCAAATTGTCTCCAAGCACTGGTAATTCATCTGAAGACAAAATTACCAAACATTAGATGAAATAAAGAGAAAAGGCATTAAAATCAAAATACAATTAACATTTCCAAGTGATACAATACATCTGATAAAGGTCCATAACTCTCTGATTCAAGATTTTTAAATTTATGCTCCTTTGAACAACGGTTTAACATAGAACTTTACCTTGTCTTTTATAAGTGATTGTGGCTAAACTTAAAAGAGTATTTGGTCTACATCAATGAAACAATGGGCTTATATGACCTGCTAGGCAGTGCTCTTCTTTAACATGCTCCGAGGATAGAATCCAGTACATTAGCTAGTCATAATTGAATTGGGGATGAAACATAAGTACAGTTGTATCAAATAAAATTTTAAAACTTACTTTCTATCCCACTGTATTGATCCCGGATCATTTTCAGCCTGTTTCGCATCTTGCTCTCCACTGTTATAGTGTCCACCATAAACTTAGAACTCAGCAGCACTGTGTAAATATAAAAATACATTTAATTCCAGAAATTGTTTTAATAATATATTGAACTATAATAATCATATGACCTGGGACAATTTCTATGCAACAACTCAAAACGGTATTGTGAATTGTTCATTAGGCCTAAATACCACATGCAATCATTTGAAGATGTGCATAGACAAAGCTAATAGCCAAGGTACTGGAACCTTTTCAGTATATCAGCAACTTTAATTACTTGTAAGAATCACATTATGTGGTGTGGGAGTGTAATAAAACCATAACATGGTGTAATAAATAGGCAAATGAAGGCCTATCATTGTTACGTGGAATATTTGGAGTTACATGCCTAATAGAACCTCGCATTTGAACTGATATGATGCTGGAGACTTCAATCATATAATTTTAAATGACACTTTAGTTTAATATCAAACAGACACTCATGATAAAAGATGTCTAGAAATAGAGCATATTAATTACCTCCTAAAAACCCAAGTCTATCAGAGTCTAAAGCTGGCCTCTGAAACCCTGTTGCCTTCGACTTTGAACTTTGCTGCCCATGCAAGGTGGATGTGAATAACTCGAGCTGCGTAAATACCATCGGCATCAGCTCTTTCACTGCCGTTCGAAGGTTCGGAAATAATTGAAGTCTTAATTCTACTTCAGTCTGGAAAAAAAAAAGAGACATATAACCGAGACCTTGAAAGGCATTATTCTGACAGATAATACTCTTCTTTTATATATGTTACACAGCAAGTAAACCAACTTGTAAATCTACATGTTGTTCATTTTAACTGGTAAAATGTCCTTTCTTGTTATTGTCTTCGTAAAGTCATTTTAATTGTAGATATTTGTCCGCTAACCAATTAGTAAACTACAATACGTTAAACGATTGGTTGTAAAATCTCAAACCAACCAATCTACTGGCTTCAGATATTTTGATGTCACGTTACTACAAACGACAGGCATGATTAACACAAGCTAGATGGCACCCATGCATTTGAATCAACAGTGAAAAGCTATTGTATATGTAAACAATTTTAACATACTAGCATGTACTAAGTGACTTGCATATACAAATAACTATGCTCAGATTTTATCTGAATGATATGTGGTTAGTTTTAGTTGAAATGAAGATCTATGTGATAGAAGGTTAGGTTGCATGTTAAAATGTGCCGGATGAAGGATTAAAGTGATCCTTAAGTGTCCGCCATGCTATGCAGGCGACACAAAAAGGGTGTTCCATCATGGAACACTTGTGTCGCTTGCAATGCTAGCCGAGCTTATAACTGCACATGGCAGTCAAGTTTTATGAAAAAGTCTAAGTTGTTGGACATGTACATGGACATTCCTTGAGGTAAGATGTGTGGAGTTTCATGAACCAAAGTGATACAAAATGACTTGACAACATCAACTGAAATGGGATCTAAATGACGCATTGCATTACCTTCGATTTGCCAGTAGGGAAAACCACCTCCTGCACCGTATCACTTCCACCTCTGCTTCTGTCTCTGATGGCCTGAAAAATATTGCAACAAAGGAGGCTGATGAAGAATTAAATACCATTACATATCTTGGAGAACATTATAATCATGATGAAAAAAAAAAAACTGTTGTTATCACTAGCCGTGTATAGTACCCAAAGCTCTGGCATGAAAGGCAGGCACACTACCACGAAGTCACTGCTGCATGGTGTGTGTGTGAGTGTGTGGTTCTAAGGTTTAAATGTTTTACTTTTTTTTTTTGGTTTGGCCGAAACATGTTTTTTGCGAAGAATATCAAACATTTATACTGGTGATAACATACCTTGACTGCTTTTTTCATCTGTTTCATATCAGATGTCAGCTGATCTATCACAGAATCCCTCTCTTCTAGCTCCTTCTTCAGCTCAATAATATCACCCGCAAGCTCTTGACACTGGCAGGACTGACTGCAAGGACGGTTTAAGTTTATAGGAGGTAATGAGTGATAATGGTCTCCAACAAAGTCACTGCCACCAAACAAAGTGGTTCTCACCCCAGCCAGTGCATCTCCAACAGGTGTGGGAGGAAAACCCACCGAGGAAGAATAGCTTGGCTGTGGCTTGAAAATACTGGGATATCGAGGCCATGTATTCTCCATCCCAGGTGACGATAGTGCAGCTAGTGAAGGTGATGCCTGAGGAGTCTGAAAGTGTGATACCTGAGGAGTATGCAAGTGTGATGCCTGGGAAGTATGTGAGTGGGAAGTATGTGAGTGTGATGCATGGATATTCTGTGATGGTGATTCTTGAAGAGCCCGCGAGCGTGATGCCTGAGTTTGCGATTGTGATCCTTGAAGAGTCTGTGGTAGCGATGCCTGCGGAGTCAAGTGTGATGCTTGAGGAGTCTGTGGTGGTGATGCACGAGGAGTGTGTGATGCCTGAGGAGCCTGCGAGTGTAATGCCTGAGGAGTATGATGTGGAGTATTATGCTGTGAGTATGATGCCTGAGGAGTCTGTGAGTGTAATGCCTGAGGAGTATGATGTGGAGTATAATGCTGTGAGTATGATGCCTGAGGAGTCTGCAGAATCGGTGGTGATGCACCAAGAGTCTGCAGTAGAAGTGGCTATTTTTATGTGACAAAGAAACATTGCTAATCAGGCTACCATAGCTTTATATAGTCTACTCAAGAAAGCTAGATGTTTTTCATTACCAGTAGACCCACAAATAGATTTATTCAATAAAACAATATACTTAACAATATAAGGCTTGACATGTAGGCAGAGGCCTTCTAATATGCTTAACAAGTGTTGCCTTTTGCTGGCCTAGCATTATAAAACAGGAGATATTTGAAAAATGAAGATTTAGTGAATTCTGATAAATCTCTTGAAATTTTCATATAGAATGCCATTGTATGTCATTGTGTGTATAAACAATTGTGAGTGTACTGCATACTATGATGTGACAAAACTGCAGCATTTGCTGTTAAAGCAATATAGTTATGTAAAAATGTAAAAAATAAATAAAATGACTGTCAACAATAAATATTATTGCTTTCTATTCTCTTGTGTGTTTTTATCGTATGAAAACCATGCTTTTGGAAGAGGGAAACTATTTGTGTAACCCTTTGTCTTTCCATATACATAAACATTTGTTAAATCAAGTACCAGTAATAACCCCAGTCATGGCTCATTGATATAACCTACAAGGAATAATATTAAACTTCCATGCATCTCATTACTTCAGTTATTTGCAAATCAAATAATTATGGCAACCACTTGTAAAATAATCTTGCTGAAGATTATTTTATAAGTCCATGGAATTCCCATGTTTTTTCAATGTGTGAAAAGTTTGGAAAACATTGAACATTTCTGTGATTTCTATTTCCCCAAAATGTTTAGTTTTTTTTATAATTCCAAGGAAATCCAATATTTTTCCAGTTGTGAAAATCTTGAAAAACATTGGTCTTTCCCCTTTTTGGTAATGGTTTTAAAGTCCAAGGAATTCAAAGCTTTTCCTATTGGAGAGGATGTACAAGTCCAAGAAAATCCAATGTTTTGAGACATGGAAAAACATTGGATTTTTATGGATTAAATATCCAGTGTTTTCCAGGCTTTTCCCATGTAACAATCTTAAGAATTTCATGGAATTTCTAGGATATTTCATTTCAAAGAAATCCAATGTTTTTCCAAGTGGAAAAACATGGAATTTTCTTGGAATACTTTGGAATTCTTAGGATTGAAATAAAGCTGGGATTTCTTTCTGCAGGGGTATGGTGGGTTTGGGAAATCATTAGCAGCTTGAGAATATACAACATTGGTTAGTTTCTCTAGCTGAGAACTAAGCTTGTCTACCGTCTCTGCTGTGTAGTCTCATTTTGTACCCGGTGCAAATGAAACATGAGACGGTCGCTGCGGTCCAAAAATGGCTTTGGACGTGGCTTTTACACCTCATTTTTTCCAGTGCTTCGTAAATGGATTTGGGTTCGGAGTCCATGGCTATACGTGCCGACTCCTTATCCCGACAGCCAGCTAAAAATGCTTCGGTGGCTATAAGATTTATAGTACCGGCGTCGGTATCTCCATAACCATCTATTGCCATGAAGTGGCAACGTTGTGAGAAGTCTGACAATTTTTCGGTTTCTAGTTGTTTTATTCCCGTTAATGACCTACGGCTGAGCGCGAGTCTGGGCGTCTTGAGAACCTTAACCGGAGTTGTTGTAACAACCGGCCAAGAGCTTCTCGGTCTGATTCAGCAGTGCAGTCTCTGCTAAATACTCGTTGGGCAAATTCTAGTGCACTATCTTGGAGAAAATCAAATAACTTAAATAGTGTCTTATTTGAGGACCATTGGCGCCTATTGGCTACACTTTCAAAATGATAAGCAAAACTTTCCCAAGTTTGACCAGTGTCACTGCCTGTAAACGGCTTCATGTGAAATTTGGGACTGGGGCTTCGGGGACGTGAAAGGTCAGCTTGATATGTCAAGTCTCTCCGGCTACGGCGGTTAGATGGTAGAAATGTGGAGCCATAACTTTGTCCAGGAGCAGATTGGGTTGGTATACCACTAGTGTATGCTGGCTGCGGTACACTAATTTGTGACAGCTGTAGCGGTGGAAATCCTGGTGGTTGAGCTGTTGGATATGTATTGTTAAGCTGTGGAGGCTGCACTGTGTAAGGTGCAGATCTGCTTAATTGTGTTGGTTGTAATGGGTACGGTGCAACACTGCCAAACTGTGTGGGTTGCAAGGAGTACGGTATAGCACTGCAAAATTGTGATTGTGGCATAGGGTAAGGAGCTGAACTCACATTACCAAAATGTGGAGGTGGTACCGGATAGTGTGCCGCGTACAAATTTGAGAAAGGATTAACCGGGGCTTGGTTAACGGGTGGGTAACCAGTAGCTGGTGTTACAATTGTTGGGTAAGACAGGTTACCTAAGTATGTCGGTGTCTGCAAATTTGAGGGGTTATTTAATGAGGTAGAAGTTGTTACTGTCGGTTGGAGAGTAACTGGTGTGGCAACACTACTGGTAATATTGGCAGATGATGGTTGTGCCATAGGGGTGTATTCCCTATATATGAAATTGGAGGCTGATGACATGGACATTAACGTATCATTAACAATTACCGGTTGGTGTTGTAACACTGACGGAAGTGCTTGGGCTTTTTGCACCGATATCTGAACACTGGAAGGTGGTTTGTTAATTTTGGCCTTAACTTCCATTGGGCCTGGTAAATTAGAAACTTGGTTTGTGTTAGGGTCCTGCGGAGCTGGTCCCCCCTTCTGCATGAATGATGGGGTGGCATGGTCTTCATGCAAACTTGGAGTGTTTACAGAGGTGTGCAAGAATGTGGGGGTTTCAAGGTTGAATGATTGAGAACGAGAATTTGAGAGATGTCTCGAAGCTTGACCATTAATAACCCCCAAAACTTTTTCCCGGGATTCTTGATCCCTCATGAATTTAGTAACGATATTGTGACTTACACGTTCTGCTACTCGTTCGTCCGCCCTTTCCGAATTCATAAAGGCGTCATTAATTCTCTCTTCAAGCGAATGTATGGAGGATTGAAAATCTGTCATTTGGTCATTTGTTTGTCTTCGTCTGTCCTCCATTTGGTTGTTCAGTGAGTATATACTGTCATTGACTAAAGTGAGTTCATTACTCATTCTTTTTTCAAAAGAAGTGATGGAAGTGATGGAGTCGCAAGTTTGCTCTTCCACACGTTTCACCTTGTCCAACAAGCATTTTTTCAATTCTATGATACTATTATCAACTTTTTCCGTATGGTCTTCCACTACGGACTTTAAGGCTGCCACGATGTTTCCAGCCCATTGAGGGGGAATGACTTCCTCTTTTTGACCTTTCCCTGGAGGGGTAAGCAATTGATCCCCATATTCCTCAACATTGAATCAGACATTATGTCCAATTGAATGGAATAAGATATACAAAAAAAAATAAGATAAGAATATAAGAAACGAGAAATTAAATATTTCTCGAACACGTGCTTCGTACACGTGCTTCGCACATGTAGACGTGGGTGAAAAAATTCTAAGTCAAAAAACCTTAATATTTCAACGTAAATAACGTCGAAAAATAACGTCGAAAAAATATGTCGTGAATGCGAATAATACGCAGGCACAATTGCCGACAACGCCAAGTGTCGAGGAACAAGTGGTTAAAGCATGCAAGTATGAAAGTGAAAACAATGTAAAGAGGTGTTACCTGGTCAAAATCTGGGAGTGAAGTGACGATTCCTCAAAGGTCCGTGGAGATCGTGGGGGAAACCCGGAAGCAGGGTTATAGCCGGTGTGAGTGTCCATTAGCACTTCCGGAAGTCTAGGTGGAGCGAGTAAGAACCGGAATCACCACAAGGTCATGGAGTTAGCAGGTGGGCGATTAGAGGCAACAGACAAGAATTGCTTTTTCTGATCATTATGAACTATTCATATAAACAGTTACACTCTGACATGAACAGTTACACTCTGACCAAGTTTGAGCTTAATTGATTATAACAATCAAATCAAGTTTGGTAAGATGAAAATGAAGGTGCTAGAGGGCTAATGAAGCATTTTTAAATAACTCGAGGTCTGTAAATTAGGTGTTACTATAATCTGATTATAATCTGTTTTTCGCACTTGTCGAGCTTTCATTAATATAAACAATTTTGCTAAGTTTAGTAAACATCAGATACAAAATGGATGTGCTACACTAGAGTGTTCACAAGTCACAATATGCCGTTTGAATAAATCAAGGGCCATAACTATGGTATTAACAAGCAGATTTAGCAGTGAAATTTATATTAATAATTTGGTTAAATTAAAGTTAAATTCAAGGGCCATAACTCTGATGTTACTAATCTGGTATTGCTGGTTTTTAGCTCGACTGATCAGAGATCAGCAGAGCTTATGCCGTGGTGCGGCGTCCGTCGTCTGTCTGTCCGTAAACTTTTATTTGTAGCGACTACTCCTCTGAAACAACTGGATGAATATTCATGAAACTTTACAGAAATGTTGCCCATGAAGTCTAGTTGATCCCAGCAAAAAATCATGTTGATGTGAAATCCAAGATGGCCACCAAAGCTAAAAATAGATTTTTAGAATACAGGTTTGTAGCGACTACTTCTTGAAAACTCTTAAGTGATATTGATATGGGACTTTTTCTAAAATGATCAGCATGACATGATGTTGGTCCTTGTCGAAAATCGTTTTGATTCGGCGTTAAACATGGCTGCCAGTGGCCATCTTTGTTTACATAGAGTTATATAATGAAAACTTGTAGCGACTACTCCTCTGAAACAACATGACGGATTTTCATGAAACTTTACAGAAATGTTGCCCATGAAGTCTAGTTGATCCTGTCAAAAATTCATGTTGATGTGAAATCCAAGATGGCCACCAAAGCTAAAAATAGATTTTTAAAATACAAGTTTGTAGCGACTACTTCTTGAAAACTATAAGTGATATTGATATGGGACTTTTTCTAAAATGATCAGCATGACATGGTGTTGATCCTTGTCAAAAATCGTTTTGATTCAACGTTAAACATGGCTGCCAGCGGCCATCTTTGTTTACATAGAGTTATATAGTAAAAACTTGTAGCGACTACTCCTCTGAAACTACTTGACGGATTGTCATGAAACTTTACAGAAATGTTGCCCATGAAGTCTAGTTGATCCTGTCAAAAATTCATGTTGATGTGAAATCCAAGATGGCCACCAAAGCTAAAAATAGATTTTTAAAATACAAGTTTGTAGCGACTACTTCTTGAAAACTATAAGTGATATTGATATGGGACTTTTTCTAAAATGATCAGCATGACATGGTGTTGATCCTTGTCAAAAATCGTTTTGATTCAACGTTAAACATGGCTGCCAGCGGCCATCTTTGTTTATATAGAGTTATATAGTAAAAACTTGTAGCGACTACTCCTCTGAAACTACTTGACGGATTGTCATGAAACTTTACAGAAATGTTGCCCATGAAGTCTAGTTGATCCTGTCAAAAATTCATGTTGATGTGAAATCCAAGATGGCCACCAAAGCTAAAAATAGATTTTTAAAATACAAGTTTGTAGCGACTACTTCTTGAAAACTATAAGTGATATTGATATGGGACTTTTTCTAAAATGATCAGCATGACATGGTGTTGATCCTTGTCAAAAATCGTTTTGATTCAACGTTAAACATGGCTGCCAGCGGCCATCTTTGTTTACATAGAGTTATATAGTAAAAACTTGTAGCGACTACTCCTCTGAAACTACTTGACGGATTGTCATGAAACTTTACAGAAATGTTGCCCATGAAGTCTAGTTGATCCTGTCAAAAATTCATGTTGATGTGAAATCCAAAATGGCCACCAAAGCTAAAAATAGATTTTTAAAATACAAGTTTGTAGCGACTACTTCTTGAAAACTATAAGTGATATTGATATGGGACTTTTTCTAAAATGATCAGCATGACATGGTGTTGATCCTTGTCAAAAATAGTTTTGATTCAACGTTAAACATGGCTGCCGCGGCCATCTTTGTTTACATAGAGTTATATAGTAAAAACTTGTAGCGACTACTCCTCTGAAACTACTTGACGGATTGTCATGAAACTTTACAGGAATGTTGCTCTTGATGTCTAATTGATCCTAGCAAAAGTTCAGGTCGGCCAGAAATTCAAGATGGCCGCCACGGCTAAAAATAGATTTAAAATAAATAAGTTTGTAGCGACTACTTCTTCAAAACTATAAGAGATATTGATATGGGACTTTTTCTAAAATGATCAGTATGACATGATGTTGGTCCTTGTCGAAAATCGTTTTGATTCGACGTTAAACATGGCTACCAGCGGCCATCTTTGTTTACATAGTTATATAATGAAAACTTGTAGCGACTACTCCTCTGAAACAACTTGACGGATTTTCATGAAACTTTGCAGGAATGTTGCTCTTAATGTCTAATTGATCCTAGCAAAATTTCAGGTCGGCCGGAAATTCAAGATGGCCGCCACGGTTAAAAATAGATTTTCAAAAAAACAAGTCTGTAGCGACTACTTCCTGAAATCAAAATCAATCAGTAGAGCTTCAAGGTCATTGACCTCTTGTTAAATTTGTCCGAGCTAAATTTGTCCAAGCTTTCATTAATAACAATCTTGCAAAGCAAGTTTGGTAAAGCTCAAATGCAAACTGAAAGATCTAGTGTTCACAAGGCTGAATATGGTATTCTTTAATAAATCAAGGGGCATAACTCCTGTGTTTTCGAAATTGTGCGAGATTTCATTAGTATCAACAATCTGGCCAAGTTTGGTGAAGCTCAAATTTAAAATGAAGGTGCTAGAGTGTTCACAAGGCTGAAGGTGGCATTTTTTTTTAATAAATAAAGGCCATAATTCCTGTTATTAATACGATATGGCTGTTTTTTTCAGACTTTTCACAGCTTTCATAAAGACAAAGCTTGGAAAAGGTCTAATAAATAATGAAGTTCTTAACACTTCTGTTTGGGTGACTGTTTTGACTTTTCTGAGGAGTTCACACAAACTGAAATAAGTTGCCTTTTTTCTTAAACACAATATCAACCATAAGAATAAAAATTAAGTTTTCACCACTTACCAACCATTTATAATTAAAGGTACACCGAACTTGATATGCTCTACTGTTTTGAGTATGACTATAAGCTTTAATAGCCTTATTTGTAAAATGTGTATGCAAACTCAAATAGATGTACAAACATTTACGACTTTTACTAAAGTCTATGTAGATCAATGCAAAACTTTAAACATATATTTTAAAGAGTATCAAAAATGAAGCTCGAAGTTACTAGTAAATAAGATGCTGTAATAATAGGATGCTGTAATATTATGTTAAACGCACACATTTACCATTGCCACTTCTAGAAAAGTAACAGACTCAATAAAACCGAGTCTGCTACTTTTCTCTCTTGTTTGTGTTTGTTGCTTCCAAGGGATCATCTTTTAGTATTTATTGACATTCACACTAGCGTTTGTTTAGTGCTGTGTGGTGGCCGTAAAAAGTCGCCCCGACTACAAATCGATATTGTTATTAGCTGGTGCTAGCAGATGTGAGAGGTGTTGCATTTTATATTTACCTCTCCTGAACAGACTCAATAAAACCGAGTCTGCTACTTTTCTCTCTTGTTCGTGTTTGTTGCTTCCAAGGGATCACCATGTCAGTATTCCTTAACCCTTTTGTTTTTATACGTATGTTGAGAAAAACACTGGTCTGATCATTTTGAGGAAATGGGCGATACAGTCATTCTCAGCTCTGTAAAAATGTCAAATTAAACAAACTTTACAATAAAATGGATTTCACAAAATAATAAATTATAGACACCTCCCATTTAAAAATTAAATACAGCTCCTAATAAAGTGAAACAAAATTTTTATCATCTGTGACTTTAATACATACTGTCTGTTTTCTCCTTCTGTTTAGGTTGTGTCTTCTGTTTGTCCGTCTTTAACGTTTCTGTGGAGTTCACAGAAACTGAAGCTCGAAGTTACTAGTAAATCAGATGCATACAGAAATGTTGCCCATGAAGTCTAGTTGATCCTAGCAAAAATTTATGTTGATGTGAAATCCAAGATGGCCGCCAAAGCTAAAAAAAGATTTTTAGCTCTGCTGATCTCTGATATTGATATGGGACTTATGCCGTGGTGCGGCGTCCGTCGTCCGTCTGTCTGTCCGTAAACTTTTATTTGTAGCGACAACTCCTCTGAAACTACTGGATGGATATTTATGAAACTTTACAGAAATGTTGCCCATAAAGTCTACTTGACGGATTGTCATGAAACTTTACAGGAATGTTGCTCTTGATGTCTAATTGATCCTAGCAAAATTTCAGATCTGACAGAAATTCAAGATGGCCGTCACAGCTAAAAATAGATTTTTAAAAAATAAGTTTGTAGCGACTACTTCTTGAAAACTCTAAGTGATATTGATATGGGACTTTTTCTAAAATGATCAGCATGACATGATGTTGATCCTTGTGGAAAATTATTTTGATTCGCGTTAAACATGGCTGCCAGTGGCCATCTTTGGTTACATAGAGTTATATAGTAAAAACTTTCATCGACTACTCCTCTGAAACTACTTGACGGATGTTCATGAAACTTCACAGGAATGTTGCTCTTGATGTGTAGTTGATCCTAGAAAAATTTCAGGTCGGCCGGAAATTCAAGATGGCCGCCACAGCTAAAAATAGATTTAAAATAAATAAGTTTGTAGCGACTACTTCTTCAAAACTATAAGAGATATTGATATGGGACTTTTTCTAAAATGATCAGTATGACATGATGTTGGTCCTTGTAGAAAATCGTTTTGATTTGACGTTAAACATGGCTACCAGCGGCCATCTTTGTTTACATAGAGTTATATAATGAAAACTTGTAGCGACTACTCCTCTGAAACAACTTGACGGATTTTCATGAAACTTCACAGGAATGTTGCTCTTAATGTCTAATTGATCCTAGCAAAATTTCAGGTCGGCGGGAAATTCAAGATGACCACCACGGTTAAAAATAGATTTTCAAAAAACAAGTCTGTAGCGACTACTTCCTGAAATCAAAATCAATCAGTAGAGCTTCAAGGTCATTGACCTCTTGTTTTAATAAACATGAAAAGGGTGTTTAAATGCACAAGTACAATTAAATACTATTTTCAAGTTTTATACCTGTTCAATGCACAGAATAATAAATAAGACTGCAACCTTTTCTATATAAAAATAATTAAATCATGTATTCAGCAGGATTCGAAGAAGAGTTTGTGATGGGCAATCGGTTGCAATTCATAATTTATCATCCGTTATCGGCTCACATCAAAAGAGCAGTGGCAGAAAAACATAAATTTGAAAAACATTCACCTTAGAAGTGAAGTTTGGTCAAAATTGACCAAGCTGTTTCCGAGAAGATTTTTGAAAATTTCCCTTTGTAAGTCTATGTGAACCCAGGATCTACATTTGAAAAACTTGGTAGAGGACTATAAGCTTATAGTAAATGCAAAATATTGAACCTCTGGCTCTGGCATTTCAGAGAAGATGATTTTTTAAGTTTTTCCCGCAATACAAACTTTGGACTCCCGGGGCATGGCCATTTTTTACCCCGTGAAATTCATTTGAATAAAATTGATAGTCTAGCCGTTGGCCGTCATTTTAAAAGAAAAACTGTCGAAATTTGTCTGAGAAGATGATTTTTTAAGGTTTCGACCATGTATGGTAATGGCAGCCATCTTGGATGTCATGCTGACCTAATTTTAACAAATCTAAACAGCATTTATCTAAGGATCATCCATGTGAAGTGTGTCAAAATTGGCCAAGCAGTTTCTGAGAAGCCGTTCGAAGCAAAATTTAACGATGACGGATGGACGGACGAAGAGTGATCCCAATAGATCACCTTCGGCTCAGGTGATCTAAAAAACTAGATGTGACAAGCACCAATACATTCTGTGAGCAATGAATCGATAGATAAAATTAATGTGAAGTTTCATGAACATGGACAAAAAAATTCTAGTTATGAATCGGGTTTAAAGATCCAGATTGAAGTTTTCAAGAAAGGTGCATAACAGTCTGCCAATTGCCAAATGGACATGCAACAAAATTATGTATGTAAAGATGTTTGAACTTGTTGTTACCTCTACTTTTTTGCTAACATCCAACTCTTCATCAGTAACCTTTCCTTTTGCCGCTTTTGGCTGGCTTTCAACCGGAAGCTGAAAGATAAATTCTGTTATAATACCGTCTAAGTTGTTACTATTTATAGAAATTAGGATACAATGATGAAAAAGTGTACCAGTCTCTAAATCCGACTCTTACTATCCAGGGGACGAAATATATTTTACTGTATACTCATCCGGCAGGACGATTGGCATTGACATGTTACTCATCCTTATAGAATGTTTAGTCGTCCTCCTCTGATTGTAAAAGATCATAAGCCGAAGTAGTCAGATACCAGTGTATTAGCCAGCCAACCGTGCAGCCGTCTTTTGCAAGGCCGTTTTTGAAAAATCGCGGCAGTATTTGGGGGGAGTGGGGAAGGTTTTGCACAACAACACTTCCAAACTCTTACTTTCTCAATATTGTTGTGTTTTGTATACATTTGTAGAAGAAATATGATCTAAAATTTGTTTATTTCACCTTTATCTGTAAAAATAAAGACACCCCAGAGACACCCACTTGTCGCAAATTGTCGCCTAGCACTTGTTAGCAACTTATTTGGCACACCCTGCTGGCATATTTGCACACCCAGTTCTTGAATTTCTGCCTAATACACAGTCAGATACCATCATTTAACACTATTATATATAAATAAAACAAAGGGAAACATCATAATGTGTTGTTGTTTTCTTTATATAAATCAATGAAAATTATGAAACTTTGACCAGTATTATAGATGACTATATTTGTATTCTATAGTTCACTACAGTCTAATCATGGCCATTAAAGTAACTCTGGCATGGTATATATTTTTCCCCTTTTCCTGTGAAAAATTCCTCTTAATTTTTTTTTTATACGACAAGTTAAAACTCCCAATACAGGAAGACAGCATATTTTTGCAATTCCCCTTGCTGAAGGCCCTGGCCCCAGTCACCTAAAAGCTGACTAGTGCCCTTAAAGATTTCCCCCTTGAAAGTGTTATTTGTATAACATTAAATACCGTAACGTTCGCGCTCCGTGAAATTAGAACGGGAGCCGCATTTTAGAATGTCCCAAAACGGAAATGTGTCAATTTCCCAATATCCGGTTGACTTAAATTGCAATATAATCGCTAAATAAACAGAGTTGCGACTATTTACTGCATTTAATCGCTTAATAAACTGTGTAAGAACGATTTTCTTTGTTCTTTTTTTCTACTGAAATGTTACTCGTCCTCTCGGACGCCCGATTCATGAGTTTCATTCGTCCGGATTCGAATTTCACTTGTCAATACGAGCGGACGAGTGGAATTTTCGTGCCAGGATAGTCCAATGCCTGTATATGTCCCCATCCTGTGGACACATCTTAGAGGACGATGTGTCTTGATTTAGCAAAGATACATTTTTAAGAGAAAAACAGTTAAACTTGCCGTACCTCTGCTGTGTGGCTCAAGTCTTCATCCACCTGAAGTTTTCTTTTTGCCACTTTTGGCTTAACCGGTAGCTGAAAGATAAATTCAATTACAATACCGTCTAAATTGTTACTATTTATAGAAAAAAGAATACAATGATGAAAAATTGTACCAGTCTCTAAATCCGACTCTATCCAGTATATTCACACAGTTCAGACTTCAGTTTGCTTGTTCATATGCCCTGTTTATGTCCCCATCCTGTGGACACATCTAAGGGGGATGTGTCGTGACCTCGCAGATATATTTTTAAGAGAACAAGAGGTCAATGACCTTGAAGCTCTACTGCTACGTTTTTGATAGCTAAATCAATATTCCTGTGAAGTTTCATGAAAATCTGTCAAGTAGTTTCAGAGGAGTAGTCGTTACAAGTTTTTACTATATAAATCTGTGGCAGCCATGTTTAATGTTGAATCAAAATAAATTCCAACAGGGACCAACATCATGTCATGCTGATCATTTTAGAAAAAGTCCCATATCAAATATCACTTCTACAAGCTTTTACTATGTAACACTATGTAAACAAAGATGGCCGCTGACAGCCATGTTTAACGTTGAATCAAAATGATTTTCGAAAATGACCAACCTCATGCCATGCTGATCGTCTTAGAAAAAGTCATATCACTTATATATATCAATATCACTTATAGTTTTCAGGAAGTAGTCCATACAATTTTTTTAAATCTATTTATAGCTGTGGCGGGCATCTTGAACTTCCGACCTGACAGAAATTTTGCTAGGATCAATTATACATCAGGGGCAACATACCTGTGAAGTTTCATGAAAATCCTTCAAGTAGTTTCAGAGGAGTAGTTGATACAAATCTTTATTATATAACTATGTAAACAAAGATGGCAACTGGCTGCCATGTTGAATCAAAATAATTTTTGACTAGGATCAACATCATGTCATGCTGATAATTTTAGAAAAAGTCCCATATCAATATCACTTATAGTTTTCAAGAAGTAGTCGCTACAAACTTGTTTTTTTTTAAATCTATTTTTAGCTGTGGTGGACATCTTGAATTTCTGGCCAACTGAATTTTGGCTAGGATCAACCAGACATCAAGAGCAACATTGCTGTCAAGTTTCATAAAAATCTGTCCAGTAGTTTCAGGAGTAGTCGCCACAAGTTTTTCCTATATAACTCTATGTAAACAAAGATGGCGGCTGGCCATGTTTAGAATCCAATCAAAATGAACTTTGGTTAGGACCAACTACATGTTGTGCCATTCATTTTGGTAAAGGTTTGAAATCAATATCACTTATGTTTTTTGAGAAGTAGTCGCCACAAAATCGCATTTTGAAAATCTATAGTCTATTTTAGCAGTGGCGGCCATCTTGAATTTCCAACTGACCTGAATTTTTGCTATAATCAACTAGACATCAAGAGCAACATTCCTCTTAATTTTCATGAAAATCTGTTAAAGAGTTTCAGAGGAGTAGTCGCCACAAAAAAATGTTAAAAGACAGATGGATGCCATACCATGGCATAAGCTCTGCTGATCTTTGATCAGTAGAACTGAAAACAGTTAAACTTGCCGTTACCTCTGCTGTATGGTTCACGTCTTTTTTCTGACCCACTTCAAGGAGATCAAGGTCTGAGATCATCTGACTGAAAGCAGGTCCTGCTAATAGCAATTCCATGTCATTTTTGCCACTTACATCTGCAGAAAAATACATAATTATCAAATTTGTAATTTATTGATATTAAATTCAAATTTTAATAAATGTACTGAAAAAAACTGACTCATCCATGATCGGCAGCTCATAGCTCTTAGTTTAAACTCGAAACGGAGCTTAAATTATGTGCAAGAATTACTAGGCGATAAATGAAAATTGCATGGTATATATATGGTCTACAAAATACCAAGCCTGTTGGTCTCATATCAATGGGCTTCCATTGTTGTTGTATATCCAATTCTAATGACAGTGTCTCACTGCCTATATTCACATAGTGCTCACAGGTTGCTGTATCGGTGACTAAAAAAACAATATATATATATATATATAAATCGTGTTATTTGCTAAAAACAGTCCGATTTTAAGTTTTCCTGAAAAAATGTCCAAGAGTAACGTAGTCATAGACAAGGTATAAAGCTATATATGGTTAACATTTGATACCTGTTTTCATCAATTATTTCACTGGCCAATTCCGAGAATTATCCACAAATTAAGGCTATTTGGAACTGCAGATGTATGTCGTTCTCGAAACCGAAAAACAAAAAGTCAAATGCTTCAAATTAGGTATACATGAATATGAAACAAAATAATAAAGCACATATTCACCGCTATTGGTGGCGATTCCGCGAATGTACCAGCATCTGTCTGTCTGTCGGTCGATAGGCCGGGACCTATCTACCGACCGACCGATACTGCATCACCCTCTTTCGCAGATTATGTGCAGGTGCGCGTCTGCGGTTGCGAGTAATTTAAAAGATGATAAAAGAAAGAGTAAAATAAGGTGAAGGTGAAAATAAAGATGAAAGTGTTATGTATGTTAAAAGTTCGATGAAGAACAAAGTGATATTTAAAAGACAGCGTTTTAATTTATGGCATTTGGTGGCTAACCGTGCAAACTGCCAGCTTGAACGAATCTAAGCTAGGCAGCATGGCAATGTTAGTCGGCAGGCTGTTCCATTGTACCACAGCAAGCGGAAAGAATGCATATTTGTAATAGTCAACTTGTGTGTGTATTTGACGAAAATCTAGTGGGTGTGACAGTCTAGATAGTCTCATGGGATGCTGGACATGACGGCATTTGGATGGCAACTAGCCCATGGCAGAAATTCAAGAACCGGGTGTGCAAAACAATTTACTAACACGCGTTACGCGCTATTCGCGACAAATGGGTGTCTCTGGGGTAATTTATTTTCACAGATAAAGGTTAAAAAGGTGCATTTTAGATCACATGTATACAAAACATAACAATATTGAGACAGTAAGAGTTTGGAAGTGTTGTTTAACAAAAAAAAAAAAAAAAAGTTTTTTACCCCACCCACTCCTCCAAATATTGGCCGCGACTTTTCAAAAACGGCCGTGCAAAAGACGGCTGCACGGTTGTCTGGCTAATACACTGCAGTGGGCAGACTAGTGCTTTGTATGCGGTTGTTCTTATTCCTGGGTTTTTGCTTCTGATGTTTCGCTTTATGAATCCCAGAGTTTTGTTACCAGAACTTGCATTTTTAATATAGTTGTTCCGGGTAAGATCGCTGCTGATGCTGACTGTTGTTTCCAGTAACTGACCAATCAATTAAATCCGAGGTGATTTCAACAGCGGAACAAGTAATAAACATAAATATAACGCTTACCTTTTTTAAAATTGCTGTATTTGAAGAGAAATCGTCAGTTTAGAATATTCAAACCACCGTCTGCACGTCTGCTGCAACTGTTTTGAATAGTCATGATCATCTGCGACGCTTGCTTTTTTTAATGTTTCCCTTTGTCTTCAAACAAGCAAGCGTCGTATATGATCAAGATTATATTGAAGCGGGGAGTGACTATTCTAAACAGACGATTTCTCGTCAAATACAAAAATTAAAAAAACTAAGTAATATATATCAATGCGTTATATTTATGTTTATTACTTGTTCCGTTGTTGAAATCACCTTGAATTGAAATGATTGACATTGGTACATTCGGACATTGGTACATTCGGGGAATCGCCACCAATAGCGGTGAATATATGCTTTATTTTGTTTATGTCTGTTTTCAATAAATAACATGAATTTTTTTATATATATATCTTTTTTTTTACAAGATGTAATTTTTTTTTAGTTCCCAACACCGATACAGCAACCTGTGATAGTGCTTGCTTTATAACAAAAAAATAATCTTCCGAGTGCTACACCATGTGTGCTTCCGTACGAGTCCCGAAAACATGAGAAATGCTGAAAAGTTGAGACTAAGACCTACGTCTTGTCTTCTTTTAAAATACTTTAAACGAGTTTTAAATGCTAACACGATTATAAACAAGCATATATATATAATTGAAACAATTTTCATTTACCTGAAATCTTTCCCACAATCCCTTCCACGATACCGAATCCTGGACATTTGGCTTTCACCATCTCGCCAACTTTATAGACGGAGTAATTCTTTCGCGGTTCCCTTGTCGATGACAGAATTAGAACATTCCCTGTGATTGGCCTGTCGTTGTGCCAAACGAACAGACCAAACAGATTACACGATGCCATGATTATAGTTTTTAGCTGTACTGGCCAAAGGCCGTCCGTCCATCGTCCGTCGTTAACTTTTGGCTCGTTAAGACGATAGGGCCTTTATTTTTAATCCGATCTTTACCAAACTTTAATAGGTTGTTAATATCAATAAAAGCTCGGATGAGTTCGAAAACCAGCCAGATCGGACAAGTTGATTTAGTTAAAAATGCTATATTGCTATATTTTGTCTCGTTAAGACGATAGGGCCTTTATTTTTCATCTTATCTTTACCAAACTTTACCACATTGTTAATATCAATGAAAGCTCGGACAAGTTCGAAAACCAGCCATATCGGACTAGTAACAGCGGAGTTATGGCCCTTGACTTAGTTAAAAATGCTATATTTTGCATCGTTAAGACGATAGAGGCTTCATTTTTCATCCGATCTTTACCAATCTTTATCAGATTGTTAATGTTGTTAAAAGCTATATTTTGCCTCGTAAAGACGACAGGGGCTTCATTGTTCATCCGATCTTTACCAAACTTTATCAGATTGTTAATGTCGTTGAAATCTCGAACAAGTTCTAAAACCAGCCATATCAGACAAGTAACAGCGGAGTTGTGGCCCTTGATTTAGTTAAAATATATTTTGACTCGTTAAGACGATAGGGGTTTCATTGTTCATCCGATCTTTACCAAACTTTATCAGACTGTTAATATCAATAAAATCTCAAACAAGTTCGAAAACCATTCATATAGGACTAGTAACAGCGGAGTTATGGCCCTTGATTTAGTTCAAAATGCTATATTTTGCCTCGTTAAGACGATAGGGCCTTCATTTTTTATCCGATCTTTACCAAACTTTATCAGATTGTTAATATCTATGAGAGCTTGGTCAAATTCGAAAACTAGCCAGATCGACCAGTAACAGCGGAGTTATGGCCCTTGGCCTTTATTTCGTTAAATATATGATTTGCCTCGTCATACGATAAGGCCTTCATTTTGCATCTGATCTTTGCCAAACTTTAGCAGATTTTATGACTTTCTTTTTTTTATATTATTTCTGTTTTTATTTCTTTATTTTGTTATTTTTTTTAAGGGCCACATGTAAGATTGTTCACTAACTTAATGTGTTAACCTCAATAAATAAATTCTATTATTTTTAGTTTAATAGGGTTCCTTTTTCTCAGCACTTCTGTCCATCTTGGTGTCTTCACCACTGCGGTAACCCCTAAGTGAGGTTACCGGGGTTACATTCTACCTCTACCACTATCCTCCATTCCGAATCGGTATGCTACCTCACGTTTGTCTGTTCTAACTACATCTTCAGACTTTAGTTTTCGGTAATAGTTCACATAAGTGTACCTCCAGGAGGCCCTTCACTGGGTTACTCTGAGGGCACGGAGGTTTAGCTGGGCAGAATAGCGCAGTGCTTATTACACTTCCACCTTAGTCCATTCACTCTAATGCTACTAAAGGGGTCTCTTTTTACCTTTTTCTAGAGATTCCAGTAACAAACTGATTGATTTTTGTGTGGGTATATACCCTTTTCAATTCTAATAAGACTGCACAAGTCAGAGCCTTTATTTTTCAGTCAGTCATTAGGTTGTGCTCCTCTACCAGTTAGCTGACTTGGCCTTGCCTAAGTCTATAACGGTAGGCATACTAATCGATGGCAGTTTTATTTGATATTTTGCTTATCTTGGTTGGTAAGCACTTTGTAACACAATGTTCAGAATGTGTTTGGTTTATACATATTGTTTATAGTTATCTATGTTTCACACAGTTACTTTTTAGCTTGTGTTCATAGTTCTGTTACTTTTACACCTCAGTTATGAAGCTGTTATTTTAAGTTTTTGAATGAAGTGGTCGATACTTATTTAGATGATCTAGGCAATACTAGCAATTTCTGTTCCATAGATTTGCGTGAAATTGTTGATTATGACTTTAGATGGTGGTGGACTTATTGTCCTTGACCGAATTGAAGGACTTATGAGGGTACCATATTCACCTTGTAACGTTCATCTGTCCATCTAAGAAGTTAGAGGCTCCTCCTACTGGCTCTATCACCAGTCAGTTACTGGGGACTGAAGAATCTATTGCTTTTGCTGCAGACGTGTCTTCAGTTACCTTACATTTCTTTCCAGGTTTTTGGCTAAGAACCAGCGACCTTTGGTTCCTAGCTTACCACTGGTTATTCCGGCTCTATCCCCCTCAGGTGCTACCAATTCTTTTAGCCTCTGTCCGGTTAGGGCTCTAAGAATCTACCTGGAGCGCTCAAGGTTTCGGTCGCGGGGCAGAACGAGACTTTTTCTGCCACATTTTCTGGACGCTACTAAAGAAATTTCTTTGGCTTCCATTTCTAGGTGGATTGTGGAAACCATTAAAGCGGCCTATAATGTGCAAAAGACCGATCTACCAGGGTCAAACCCTACAGCGCATGAAGTCAGAGCTTTGTCTTCATCCTTAGCATGGTCTAATTCAATTCCCTTAGAACGCATTCTTAAAGCGTGCTACTGGAATTCGGACAACTCCTTTGTTAGATTCTACCTAAGGGATTGTTCCCAGCTCAATAACGAATTGGCTGCTGGGTCCTTTGGTTGCTGCCCAGTCTGTCATCGGAGCTTCGCTACCCAACCAGTTAGATGACTAGGTTGTCTGCAAGTCACTAACGTTCGGGGTTTCGAACCAAACTTTATTACATATGCCTGTTTTGCATGTACCAGCCTTACCTATGGTTACTGTTATAGCTGGTTAAATTTTTCCCATATGCATGTTGTTTTATATTACCTATTTTCACACAGTTAAATGTTACTTTGTGTTTATAGTTTATTACCTATACAGTTAATTATATGAAACTTAAACTGTTTATGTTAATATCTAATTGGGATTTATTAATACTGGTTCTGTATTAACAATCGATTTAATACAAACATATTCTTCTGATAGATATGTTTGATATTGTCGATTATTCAATGGTGCTGGGCTTAATTGCCCTTGACCTTCTTGATTGACGGACGGTTTACTGTACCATATTTGACAATTTACACCTTCGACTTAGCTACGGGTGTAGTAGAGGACTGAGGTTCCTTCTATATGTACTTGTGAATAGGACTGCACGTGCCACATTCACCATGTTATTTTCACCTCTTCTGGAGATGTCATGGAGTCTCCTTCAATTTGTGTATTGTGAACCAAGCAGGACCCCTATATATGGGTGAGTGTTAGTTAGTTGTTTCTGCAGGTTCTAATCTGCTCTAATTTCTTGCGATTATAGCAGGTTTGATCATTCCCCTTTGCTTGTTGTTTCAGTTTGTTCAAATTCCCTTGATACATTCTACCTATCATAACAGGCTACTTATTTCCACCCCATGTTAATTTTGTTAGTCGCAATGGTAATGTTGTCGTAAGTAATGAATATACCAATATGCTAAATTTGGTTCAATTTTAGTATTGGTCTATTATACTTACGACAACATTAATCCCACCCCTCCTTAATTAGAATTTGCGGAATAAGAGTAAGTGAGCCTTGTTCTGATTTCGGAGGTATAGGGTTAACCTATTAGCGGCTCCCTTATCGGGCCGCAGTCCCGGGAAGGGAATTTTTTCCACTCGTGGACTTATGCAAGTTGAGTAAAGCAATGGTAATGTTGTCGTAAGTATAATAGACCAATACTAAAATTGAACCAAATTTAGCATGTTTGGCAGTACACGTACAAAGACAGATGAATGGTAAACGTCAGTTTGCAGTGTAGCTAGCTGAACATGTAATAGTAAAACTTCAGTCTTGAAAAAGTGGGTTTCTCACAGAATCAAACCGAGCATGATTCTTTCTTTTAAATGAAATACTTTTAAAAGAAGATGTTTCCTTCTTCCGATTAAGGTCAGAATTCTCGAGAGAATGTATGGTTTATGTTATATAACTATGCAAATACAAAACTTTTCTTCATGCTCAGCTGAGATAAGTTCTCAAAACTCACAATTTAGAATGTGTTTTTTATCACACTAGTACTTTTTGATTGCTTCACTCGCATTTAAAATGTCTTTAAGCAAAATTAGAATTATTAATGTTACTTACAAGCAGTTATTTTGCTTTCAGGACCAAATTTATTGTTGATATGAGCAAATCTTGAGTTGAACACAATAAAAGGTTGAACAATATTTGTGACATTTTATGGTTACTCTGATTAATTTGAAGAATGATGAGAATTAAATTGCAGATTTAAAAAGTATGATTACCTTGAAAGAGACTAGCTTCAAGTTTTTCTACAGCAGCACAGAGATCCTCATCTGCAACGTTATCACTTGACGGGCCCTGAGGGGAATGTTTGGCCTTAATGCCGGCTTTGCCTCACGTTGCTGGATATAAGCTGTGTATGGTTCCTGACGTTTTGTACAATCTTTGATTCTTCTTAATATCAACAGCTTGCTGTCCCTCTGGAAATGACAGGACATAGTTCTAAAATGTGTGCTTGTTTTTAGAGAGGGGAGTTTCAGGCAGTGTCTCCCCTCTCATATTGTCCACAAACCAAGCAGCATATCCAATGCTGTTCTCCAGAATCCACTTGTATGTCTGTCCTCTATAAATCCCCAGCTGAAACTTGTGCTGGCCAAGCACGAGTGCACTGTTTGATGTATCGCCGCCAGCTTGATTTACCGCATTCACTGCTTCTTTTCTGACATCAGCAAGATGTTTGCACACACCAGGTACAGGTGAACGCTTTGCATTCACAATGCATTTCGCTGAGTCTGTATCACCTAGGCGAATAATGCCATTGGACAACCAGCGAAACTTTGATAATAGGTCCATATCTAAAATGAACAATAAAATAAGTAAGGACTAACATTTACTGTCTGCTAATAAAACCATGTTGCCACAATCACAAATGGCCTTTATACCGGGTAGGCAAAAGAGGTGACACTATTAATACTGTGTATACCCCTCTATAAACGCCCCAAGTGGCATTGTATTGTGCAAAAGGTGGGATCATAATCCCACTGATAATCCCCATTTATATGTGACCATATTTTTATTGCATATTATACCTCTAACATGCTTGCGGAAGGTATATTTCTAAACTAGACCTCTAATCAGTCTACTGGCAAGTGTATTTTCCTTTAACTAGACATCAAATTATGTAAAAACTAAAAAGCCACAGCCTGCATGTCGAGCCCAGTCCAAGCAATATGCTCCATCAAAAATTAGTGGTTTGTAACCAAAGTCGAACTTGACCTGTATTTTATGGTCTTAAACCCGTGTACCAAAAATTATTTTAATCCATCGACCCTTTCATGAGTTATCGTCCGGACACCGTTTTTTGGGCAAATTCTAAGTTGAAAAGGGGCCATTACTCCATCAAAAATTGGTGGTTTGTAACCAAAGTCGAACTTCACCTGTATGTTATGGTGTTATACCCGTGTACCAAATATTATTTAAATCCAACGCTTTCATGAGTTATCGTCCGGATACCGTAAAAGCCAACAGACCGACGGACCGACCGACAAGCTCACTCATATATATTCCCCCTAATCTTCGTTTGTGAGGGTATAACAACACTACTACTACTATTGCTAGTACTACTATTACTGCCACTACATCTAATACTACTCCTAATACTACTGCTACTGCTTTACTACTGCTACTGCTGCTGCTACTGCTTCTGATACTACTGCTGCTGCTGCTGCTGCTGCTGCTAATCCTACTCCTACTACTACTAGCCTTGCTACTGCTCTTACTACTGACATGACACAACTTCTACTAATTGTATTACTACTGGGACCACCCTTACTACTACTACTACTATTTTTGAAGAAATAGGACCCAAGGGAAGATTATTATATAGGGCACTCTCTTGTAAGGATGTAAACGTCCGCTAATGACGTCTTTAATTTAACAAATGGTAAACATATTTAAAACATATTTAAAACAAAATAACAAGGATCGGTCACTGCAGCAAAATAGCATTGCTTTTCATTTTAATTGTATTTCATGACTTTAAAAGCTTAAGAAATATCAACTGTCACTTTTTAGACATAAATACCACTGCATGTTCAATTGCCTTATTCCTCACTGACATAACCTATGATACTCTGATGTTTTAATTCAGTATTAAATTATAGCTATAATTTAGACATTCCTAACCTAGCTGTTGTTCCAAACAATTACTCCCATCAGGATTCGAACCTGAGTTTTCCACCCAAAGAGTAGATGTGTTTACCGATTACACCATAGAAGTGTTATATGTTCTTACTAAGAGCATGGACTTTACATTATTAAACAGAACTGCCAAATTTCACACACAAATCTGTTGTAGCAAATTTACTCCATGTGGTTTGCTCATAATACATATATATTTGCCTATTAAGTACCCAATGTTACCTACACTTGTAATTCCACTGCCAAAGGTCAGGTCATTCCTATCGACCTACTGATAGAAGGCACATGTTGCTGCAATGAACACAAGTAAGAGAATATGTACATATATATGAAAGATGTATGACAAATTATTTGAGTAACTTATAATTGTATTTCAATTTAAAGCATTTTTGGTAGTATTATCAATTAAGAAATTTAAAGGGGTTGATGCACTATTTTCAAACATTATTTATTTAATAGGGCGCTGAAAAACTTGAAAATAGCTGAAAGAATTATCAAAATGCCATGAAAAACAAAGGAGATATGACCTATTGAAAATTTGCAAAGAACACAAATGGAGGCGGCCATCTTTGAACGATGACGTCATCGCGCCATTTTATCATATAGGCATATTCCTTTATTTTTCATGGCATTTTGATAATTATTTCAGCTTTTTTCAAGTTGTTCAGAGCCTTTAAAAATAAATCTTGTTTGAAAATAGTCGTCCATCAACCCCTTTAACTCTTAAACATGATATGAACATTTCCTGATAGTCACAATAAAAAAACATTATTTGAATCTGCTATTAAATTGTCTGTAAAATAATTATTATTTAATACGTGGAAATGAGGTTACTTTTAATTGAATAGTTGCACCTCCATTGCCAAATAATTGACTAATACAGGAACCTTGGGATTAAATTAATTTACCTGTTAAAACTTTCCTATGTCATGAAATAAAATCATTCTCTTTCTTCACAGATATTGAAGTGTTTTGATTCAAATAAACATATAAGTTTTCATAAAACAAAACATATTGTAGACCTTGGATGTACTATTTATTTACTTTTGAATAACACAAATTCTTCTACTCGAGTTTATAACTAAAATATTTTCCTCTGCTTTCACGAGGTCAAGCTTAAAGGCATTTTCAACATATGATTACATTGTTTTTAGCTCGACTGATCAGAGATCAGCAGAGCTTATGCCGTGGTGCGGCGTCCGTCGTCCGTCTGTCCGTCCGTCTGTCCGTCTGTCTGTCCGTAAACTTTTTTTTGTAGCGAATACTCCTCTGAAACTACTTGACGGATTTTCTTGAAACTTTTAGTGTGATTCACAGACAATGACAAGGCTGTGAATCACACTAAAAGCCTTTTCATTGTCTGTGAATAACACTAAAAGCCTTGTCATTGTCTGTGAATCACACTAAAAGCCTTTTCATTGTCTGTGAATAACACTAAAAGCCTTGTCATTGTCTGTGAATCACACTAAAAGCCTTGTCATTGTCTGTGAATCACACTAAAAGCCTTGTCATTGTCCGTGAATCACACTAAAAGCCTTGTCATTGTCTGTGAATCACACTAAAAGCTTTGTCATTGTCTGTGAATCACACTAAAAGCCTGTTCATTGTCTGTGAATCACACTAAAAGCCTTTTCATTGTCTGTGAATCACACTAAAAGCCTTGTCATTGTCTGTGAATCACTAAAAGCCTTTTCATTGTCCGTGAATAACACTAAAAGCCTTGTCATTGTCCGTGAATAACACTAAAAGCCTTGTCATTGTCTGTGAATCACACTAAAAGCCCTGTCATTGTCTCTGAATAACACTAAAAGCCTTGTCATTGTCTGTGAATCACACTAAAAGCCTTGTCATTGTCCGTGAATAACACTAAAAGCCTTGTCATTGTCCGTGAATCACACTAAAAGCCTTGTCATTGTCTGTGAATCACACTAAAAGCCTTGTCATTGTCTGTGAATCACACTAAAAGCCTTTTCATTGTCTGTGAATCCCACTAAAAGCCTTGTCATTGTCTGTGAATCACTAAAAGCCTTTTCATTGTCCGTGAATAACACTAAAAGCCCTGTCATTGTCTGTGAATCACACTAAAAGCCTTGTCATTGTCTGTGAATCACACTAAAAGCCTTGTCATTGTCTGTGAATCACACTAAAAGCCTTTTCATTGTCTGTGAATCCCACTAAAAGCCCTGTCATTGTCTGTGAATCACACTAAAAGCCTTTTCATTGTCTGTGAATCACACTAAAAGCCCTGTCATTGTCTGTGAATCACACTAAAAGCCTTGTCATTGTCTGTGAATCACACTAAAAGCCCTGTCATTGTCCGTGAATCACACTAAAAGCCTTGTCATTGTCTGTGAATCACACTAAAAGCCTTGTCATTGTCTGTGAATCACACTAAAAGCCTTTTCATTGTCTGTGAATCCCACTAAAAGCCTTGTCATTGTCTGTGAATCACTAAAAGCCTTTTCATTGTCCGTGAATAACACTAAAAGCCTTGTCATTGTCTGTGAATCCCACTAAAAGCCTTGTCATTGTCTGTGAATCACTAAAAGCCTTTTCATTGTCCGTGAATAACACTAAAAGCCTTGTCATTGTCCGTGAATAACACTAAAAGCCTTGTCATTGTCTGTGAATCACACTAAAAGCCTTGTCATTGTCTGTGAATCACACTAAAAAGCCTTGTCATTGTCTGTGAATCACACTAAAAGCCTTGTCATTGTCTGTGTATCACACTAAAAGCCCTGTCATTGTCTGTGAATCACACTAAAAGCCTTGTCATTGTCTGTGAATCACTAAAAGCCTTGTCATTGTCTGTGAATCCCACTAAAAGCCTTGTCATTGTCTGTGAATCACTAAAAGCCTTTTCATTGTCCGTGAATAACACTAAAAGCCTTGTCATTGTCTGTGAATCACTAAAAGCCTTTTCATTGTCCGTGAATCACACTAAAAGCCTTGTCATTGTCTGTGAATAACACTAAAAGCCTTGTCATTGTCCGTGAATCCCACTAAAAGCCTTGTCATTGTCTGTGAATAACACTAAAAGCCTTGTCATTGTCCGTGAATCACACTAAAAGCCTTGTCATTGTCTGTGAATAACACTAAAAGCCTTGTCATTGTCCGTGAATCACACTAAAAGCCCTGTCATTGTCTGTGAATCCCACTAAAAGCCTTGTCATTGTCTGTGAATCACACTAAAAGCCTTGTCATTGTCTGTGAATAACACTAAAAGCTTTGTCATTGTCTGTGAATCACACTAAAAGCCTTGTCATTGTCCGTGAATCACACTAAAAGCCTTGTCATTGTCCGTGAATCACACTAAAAGCCTTGTCATTGTCTGTGAATCACACTAAAAGCCTTGTCATTGTCTGTGAATCACACTAAAAGCCTTGTCATTGTCCGTGAATCACACTAAAAGCCTTGTCATTGTCCGTGAATCACACTAAAAGCCCTGTCATTGTCTGTGAATCACACTTAAAGCCTTGTCATTGTCTGTGAATCACACTAAAAGCCTTGTCATTGTCTGTGAATCACACTAAAAGCCTTTTCATTGTCTGTGAATCACACTAAAAGCCTTGTCATTGTCCGTGAATCACACTAAAAGCCTTTTCATTGTCTGTGTATCACACTAAAAGCCTTGTCATTGTCTGTGAATCACACTAAAAGCCTTGTCATTGTCTGTGAATCACACTAAAAGCCTTGTCATTGTCTGTGAATAACACTAAAAGCCTTGTCATTGTCCGTGAATCCCACTAAAAGCCTTTTCATTGTCCGTGAATCACACTAAAAGCCTTGTCATTGTCTGTGAACCACACTAAAAGCCTTGTCATTGTCTGTGAATAACACTAAAAGCCTTGTCATTGTCTGTGAACCACACTAAAAGCCTTGTCATTGTCCGTGAATCACACTAAAAGCCTTGTCATTGTCTGTGAATCACACTAAAAGCCATGTCATTGTCTGTGAATCACACTAAAAGCCTTGTCATTGTCCGTGAATCACACTAAAAGCCTTGTCATTGTCTGTGAATCACACTAAAAGCCCTGTCATTGTCTGTGAATCACACTAAAAGCCTTTTCTTTGTCCGTGAATCACACTAAAAGCCTTGTCATTGTCTGTGAATCACACTAAAAGCCCTGTCATTGTCTGTGAATCACACTAAAAGCCTTTTCTTTGTCCGTGAATCACACTAAAAGCCTTGTCATTGTCTGTGAATAACACTAAAAGCCTTGTCATTGTCTGTGAATCACACTAAAAGCCTTGTCATTGTCTGTGAACCACACTAAAAGCCTTGTCATTGTCTGTGTATCACACTAAAAGCCCTGTTCATTGTCTGTGAATCACACTAAAAGCCTTGTCATTGTCTGTGAACCACACTAAAAGCCTTGTCATTGTCTGTGAATAACACTAAAAGCCTTGTCATTGTCTGTGAACCACACTAAAAGCCATGTCATTGTCTGTGAATCACACTAAAAGCCATGTCATTGTCGGTGAATCACACTAAAAGCCTTGTCATTGTCCGTGAATCACACTAAAAGCCTTGTCATTGTCTGTGAATCACACTAAAAGCCTTTTCATTGTCTGTGAATCACACTAAAAGCCTTGTCATTGTCTGTGAATCACACTAAAAGCCTTGTCATTGTCTGTGAATAACACTAAAAGCCTTGTCATTGTCCGTGAATCCCACTAAAAGCCTTTTCATTGTCCGTGAATCACACTAAAAGCCTTGTCATTGTCTGTGAACCACACTAAAAACCTTGTCATTGTCTGTGAATAACACTAAAAGCCTTGTCATTGTCTGTGAATCACACTAAAAGCCTTGTCATTGTCTGTGAATCACACTAAAAGCCTTGTCATTGTCAGTGAATCACACTAAAAGCCCTGTCATTGTCTGTGAATCACACTAAAAGCCTTGTCATTGTCAGTGAATCACACTAAAAGCCTTGTCATTGTCTGTGAATCACACTAAAAGCCTTGTCATTGTCTGTGAATCACACTAAAAGCCTTGTCATTGTCAGTGAATCACACTAAAAGCCCTGTCATTGTCAGTGAATCACACTAAAAGCCTTGTCATTGTCTGTGAATCACACTAAAAGCCCTGTCATTGTCTGTGAATCACACTAAAAGCCTTGTCATTGTCTGTGAATAACACTAAAAGCCTTGTCATTGTCCGTGAATCCCACTAAAAGCCTTTTCATTGTCCGTGAATCACACTAAAAGCCTTTTCATTGTCCGTGAACCACACTAAAATCAAACATTTAACTAAAAGCACTTTCATTGTCTTTGAATCACACTAAAAATCTTTTCATTGTCTTGAATCAAACCGAAGTTATGAAATTCACTCAAAGCATTTTCATTGTATGTGAACAATACTAAAATCTTTTTTCATTGTCTGTGAATGGAATATTAAAACAAAAGCGCTTTCATTGCCTGTCTATTTCAGTCCGCTAAAAGCACTTTGTATTTCACCTCACTAAAAGCACTGTCCGTTTCAGCAGATTTTATCTCCGCTTTTGTCATTTTCAGCTTCGGCCTTTAAAACACTGTCTACTTCAGCTCAATAAAATCACTGTCTGTTTCAGATCATTAAAATCACTGTCATTTTCACCTATTAGGTATATACCATTTATACAGACACTGTCAGATTTTCAGATTTGTACATATAAAACACTTTTACTGTCAGATTACAATGTCACTGGAAAAAAATCAACTTAACTGTCTGGCATAGAAGGTACTATAAGGTGTCACTAATTTAGTCATTTATCTTTAGGTTTCCTTTTTCCATATCCTCTTTCCTCTTTTAGCTGCTTCTTCCAGTCTTCAAATGAAACTGTTTCTGTGTTTATGCAAAAAATGTTTCCAAAAAAATTCTTTGGAGATGGTTTTACTTTTGGATGCCCACACTTTTGACAATGAATAACCTCTTTCTTTTTCACATACTGCCTGCGAAATTTACCCACCGACTCTTCCTGCAATTTAATCTTATACCTCTGAGTGGAATAGGACACATCACTTGAATGAGCCCCAGGAACTTGGAAACTGGGAATGGTCTGTAAGTGGGTTGGGTCCACTACCAAGGTAATAGGCTGTTGATCCTTATACACTGGAAACATAGGAAGCCTGGGAGCTGGTGGAGCATTTACGACAGGAAGTATAGGAGCTGCAGATGGTTGTGGTCTCCTGTTTGGTGCTGCTGAAGATGGCGACATTATAATATGACTCCTCTTCTGTTTAACAGTTTCTGCTGTATTAACTGGCATTGAAAACGTGTGGTTCAGCATGACCAGTAGGAAGGCTAGCTGGCTGTGAAAGAGGCAGAGGGAGTCCTTCAGCTGCTGTCATGCTCGCTTGGAGAAGTTAAATTCCCTGTGTAGAATGTCTCTGTCCTGTCCTCGATTACGGTTGTTATACCTAAAACGACACAAAAAATGCATCGGATTAAACATATTAAAGAAAGGAAATCTCATTTCCATCATCGGATGGGGATGTAAAGTGGCAGCCACCATCGGATGTGGATGTAGTGTCAGTCCTAGCCTCTTTTCATTCTGGAAAACACTAGTCACGCACTCTAAAGTGCTATATAATAAAAAAAACAATATGCAAGTAATTTGAAACGTGTGATTTTGTAAATAATTTACTGGCAGATTTTAATACTCTCAGAGAACCTTATTTTGGAACAATTCCCCGTCTCGGTGTTACAGGGATCGGTCACTCAAACAAGCGGGTTTTGCCAGGTTTCTTTGGTTTCCTCCCACATCAACATTGTCATCCATGCCATTGAGGGTGGTTTGTGTAAGATGTTTAGCTATTTTTGTCATCAATGTGAACTAAATAAATTGTATCCTTTTTAGCTGTACTGGCCGAAGGTATGCGGAGTTGTCCGCCGTCCGTCCGTTGTCCGTAGTTAACTTTTGTCTTGTTAAGACGATAGGGCCTTCATTTTTCATCTAATATTTACCAAACTTTACCAGATTGTTAAAGTCAAAAAAGCTCGGACAAGTTCGAAAACCAGCCAAATCGGACCAGTGACAGCGGAGTTATGGCCCTTGATTTAGTTAAAAATGGTATATTTTTCCTCGGTGAGACGATAGGACGTTTATTGTTTATCTGATCCTTACCAAACTTTACCAGATTGTTAATGTCAATGATAGCTCGGACAATATTCGTAAACCAGCCAGATCGGACCAGTAACAGCGGAGTTATGGCCCTTGATTTAGTTAAAAATGCTATATTTTGCCTCGTTAAGACGATAGGGCCTCCATTTTTCATCTGATCTTTACCAAACTTTACCAGATTTTTTGACATTTTTTTCTTTTATTACTTTTATATTTCTTTATTTTTTAAAACAATTTAACTTTTCTTCTTATTTTTTTTGATTTTTAAGGCGGTAGCTTTCAGCTAGCGTCTTCTTGTGAAGCCCTTCATCTGTTTCTGAATACACTCATTTGATTGGTCAATTCGTAGCTCATCATATATGCAAAGCTTTTCTGCCATATCAAACCTCCAAAGAAATTAGTTCATTAATTAAGTATCGACATCGTTATTGTCTAAGCTTTTTTATCGGAAAAAACTTATGGAGTGTATACAAAAATAAAATAATGACCTGAAAAAATATGCGTATTTGTGTTTTTGAAGCCCTTTCAATTTGTTTTTATTTTTAAACTGCGTACTAATTTGGACCTGGTTGCCTCGAATAGTTTCGGCTGTTTCCGTCAATATGCTAGACTGGCGTATTAATTGGCCTAAAATATATATGAAACAGATAGTTTAGCAAGTCATATGCAAATAACTTGCAACATTAAGCTTTACATCAAAGGAATTTATTTTCAAATGTTTAAGCTGTAAAAAGAAGCTGTCAAATGTGTTAAATAAATATTTATAGATCGCTCTACTTTTTCTATCCGTGAACTGATTACAACATCGGCATATACTAAAATTAGGAATGGAGTCTTGAGCTGAGGGATGGAGTTGAGGGATGGAGAAAAAAGTTAAAAAGTGTTGAGCTTTACTTCTTTATGAGTCAATCATGCAACTTTTCTTAAAACAATTCTTTTATTTGAATCATGTAAAGATAATTGAGATGTAATTCTTAAAAAACAAAACACTTTTCCTATATAATATACATCGTTTTTCGTATGCAGACTATACGCATGACTTTATATAAAGTTATTAACGAATTGAGTATATAGCTCTTAAATCAAATGTCACAATTTACACTAATAGTACTAGGCAGCGATATACATGTCTATTTAATTCCATGTACTAGGGTACCAGCCAAAGCCATAACAAGAAGATGTGAAAGCAGTTAAGTAAATAGTTATAGCTCGGTCTACTTTTTCTTTAAAAGAAGATATTCGGCTATCTCCGTGAACTGATTACATCGTCAGCATATACTAAAATCAGGAGTGGAGTCTTGAGTGATAGATGGAGTTTAGTTTTGACGTGAACACATTTTATTTACTTTTATATTAAGAAGGAAATGCAACGACTCTCTTTATCTATATTGATTATTGATTTTATATTCTTTTCTGTTGTGGCTATTACAGTCAATATTTACCATAAAAATTAAGGTGCGTAATTTTCTTTTCTTTACAGTTTTCTTAATGTTCATCCTATTGAAAATGTAATACATAGTTTAGATGCGTCTTAAAATTCATATTTGTTACCACTATTAAAACAAATAAAAATATTTATCAGAAAAAAATTATTTGAATCACAAGATATTTTTCTTTTAAGAATTTACCTGGAAAAAAAAATACAGTTCAATTAATTATTTTCTGTTAAACATTTTTAAAAGTGCAAAAAATATAACCCCTTATTTGACTAAAAAAACCAAAAAAAACCCGGAAGTATATGATTTATTATTATAACTTAAAGAATATGAAAGAAAAGAAGGGCATCATAGTTTTCCCACCTGTCATTAGAAGTTCCATGGAAGAAGAATATATTTACAACTTTAAGTTCTTTAATAAATAATTATGAAAAAAATCGTGTTTTTTTCTCTTTTCAAATAAATAATCTAGTTGCTTTTTATCCAAAACACAACATCTACAGGCTCATTTTCGTATAAAGCTGGAGAACTGGTACTAAATTTAGATTTTTTTTTATTATTTTTTTCATAGTCTATACCATTATGCCATTATTGGCTGAAGGACTCAAAACATGGATTACACAAACACACTATTTAGATTTTTTTGTTTTATACTTTTTTTCCATCATAAGTTATCTTATTCGTCCATGATACATGGCATAAATTATATATATTACTAAATTAGGACAACATTTGCAGTTAAGAATGTAAACAATTTGGTTTAAAATAATAAACATGTATAGTACAAGAAAAGATAAAGCTTCTGAACTCGGGTCCTGTATAGATAACGGCACTCCACTCCAGGTTTTAGAGTGTGCCAAATACATCCGGGTCGTGGCGGAAGAAAATAGTTCCTCGTGTTTCATAACAGCGGCCATTTTGTTAGATGAAAATATTGAGGAAATCAGATCAAACAAATAAAGGTTTGTATGTTATAATATTGATTAACCAAGTGTAAGCATTTGCTAAAAAGGTTTGTTAATATGTAATGCGTGCAATTATATAAATATGTGCTCATAGGCTAGTGTGTAAAAAGTGTTTTTACTGGGTTTTTTTCACAAATTGTTTTGCATAAAATTTTCACTTCATTAACACACACGACATTAATAATAAAAAAAGGCATTCACTTTCATTGAATATTAGTTAATCCCCCGAAATATCTCCATCATTATCACAACTAGGCCTATATTGAAAGGACAGTACTGGCAATCAAGTGGTCTACTACTCGGCAGCTGCATAATTTTTGTGCAGTATCGTAAACAAACTCGATAATCAATCCAATAACTTGGAACAAGTAGAATTCTATTAAAGCATAGTTTTTCAGTAAGTTATATTGATTACTATAGTTACTTTGACCATGACATTGGCATGTTGATTTTCAGGCATCTGTTGAAAACAAGTTGTTTTTTTTTCCCAATATTTTTAGGATGGATTGACAACGACTGTTATGTCCCACAATAGAGAGGTTCAGGTCAAGACGATAACGCTGGAAGACCAGGAAGACCACGTCAAAGTAAGTCTTTGGAGAGACTTGAGCCAAAGCGAGATCAGTCTGGGAGATATTGTGGAGATAACACACGTTGTTATCAATGAAAAAAGATATGGCAACGAAGACAGCTTGTCAACAACACAGTTCACAACCATTACAGTAAGTGTATTTAACCATAAGGTGACTATTTTGATTACAGTAATCTGGATTTCATACTATTTTTGCCTGAAAATGAATTTATTGTATATCATTGCTCTGTTTCTTTAATAATGTCTGAACATTCAGATGTAAAACATCAATCTTGAGTAAGAAATTTACGAATCTGAAACTTATAACGGATAGAGTATTAAATTCTCTTAACAAGTTTCACACCATTTAAATTACTACATTACCATTGCCACCTACTCCACTATTTGCATGTAGCCCAACCATCCAAATTTAAACTAATATAAAAACATAACATGACAATCTAGCTATTAATTAATTTTAATGCAAGAAGTTTGCAAACTTTTGAACTTATATGTTTTATAACTCATTTTGAGGACAGCAGCTCAGATGTAATAGTAACACTCAGATGTAAAGCATCAATCTGGGTTCAAACAAATTTATAATTCTGAATATATATTGAATAGTTCAACTATCCAAATGTCAGAAGATTACCAACTCTCGTATTTTAATTTAATTTTATAGTCCATTTTCACGCTTACATTCTTGAATACTATGCAAAAGAAAGAATCAATTAATATATATCTATGTAAGTAAAATTGTCTTTCAACAACTTTATACTATTTTATCTTTGTAGAAAACAGAAATGCCAAGTTCAGAACTCACAAAAGAAGTGATAGGTATAGAGATAGACGATACAACATGCACGCTAATGACAGAGGACATGTCAATTTTCAAAGGCACAAATGAGATGCTTACAACGGCCTTACACTGCACCATAGAAGAGCTGCCTAACAAATTCCCATGCACGTTAACCGTCACAGTAAAAGACCAAGAAATCCTTGAGGTTAGAACAGACTAGTTCACAAATACTGGATCGGATCAAACTAATAATTTAATCTAACGTGATAGCCAAAGATGAGCTTTTATGACCACTTCGCGTCTGTTAACTTGTGCTTACAAAGTTTACTCATCTGAAACCAGCTAATTCATTCCATTTGAATTTCAGAAGAATGATCCGTGGTATAATAAGTGTCATTCATTCATCCATGTGACCCATTAAAGATATAACAATTAAATATTTAGTGATATCTCGTGTCTTGGTAACTTGTGCATAATGACAGCCATTGTTTCAGCATATCCATGATCTCACAATTCCATTTAAAAATAATTTCAATTATCTACATCATTTGAACATTTTAATATTTAAGGATCAAGAAATCAGTCAATACTTAATTATAGGTGCATGTAAGTGTTTAGAATAATACTAAATATTGCTATAAATATGTCATTTCCTTTAACTTTTTATTGATAGTCATAAGATGGTATGAATATTTTCATAAATGTCATGATAAACATTCTGTGATGACTAATTCATTAGCTAGTTTAGCAGTTGTCACAAAATTTTATAATAGATTCAACTATTGTCATTAAGGTGTTTTATTGTTTATGCATAGTTCAGGCGAAAGATTGAAACTTTTTAGTTTACCTGAGCTGATATGTTCCAACATGTATCAATCATTAGATAGTTATTGAGATTGTTGTATATATTTTTTGAAATAATTCACACTTGTCTTGTTAGATATAATGATACCAATATTTCATTATTTGAGATTACTTATTACTAGTCACTACAGCAGAATAGTATTTCCTTTTGCTATAGAGATGTTGTTTTATATGTTTGTTTTTTAGCCCTACTATTTAACGAATAGTGAGAGCTATTGCGATCACCCCTTCGTTGGTGTCAAACTTCTAGTTATTTTTTTTGTTTTGTCTGACATCGGTCTGTCATTTTTTAATCACATCACACTTTTAACAAATATTAAAAAATTCGGTGACAAAGTGCTGACAGGCGACACATGTGCTCCAGGGATCACTCCATTCTAGCTATGTTGATAAATCAATATCTATACCTAGTTTTCAAACTTCACACTTGTCCAATGTCATTATGTGACCCAAGTATAAGAAATTCCATAACTCTGAAATTTATATTTAATGCAATTTTTCCCCTTTTAAGGCTTTCCAAATGCTTTTCTATTTAACTTGAAATGTTCAGGGGATTCATGTATTACAAGTCATGACATAGAAATAAATATTTTACTTTATCTACTAACAACTTACATTTATTTTTTAACAAATTTCTTTTTTTATCCCTTTCTTTTCATTCTTATGTTTTAAACTGTTAGAATAGTCGAGTTTCGTGGTTGATTCTCTAACAGTTCTTAAGATTGTAATTGAGCATTTCATTTTCTGAGATTATCTTTTTATATAATATTTTGTCAATGCAATACTCTTTATATAACTATAGAAATGTACTTTTATTGTTATTAGTGCCCCGGCATCAGAGATTGCGGTGCCCTATAGTTTTCACTTTATCTGTCCGTCCATCCGTCTGCCCGTTGACAATTTCTTGTGAGCGGCAAATTTTGAAAACTATACAACCAACAAGTATAAAATTTTACACAGTTGCTCACCACCATCTGTAGTTGTGCATATCCTATTTTTTATGAAAATTGAACATTTATTTTTTGGTGAAATCTCTGTTTTTTGTCGAAAAAATCACAAATTATGAGAATTCAATTTTAACATTTTCTGATATTACTCAACATGGATGGATTTTCAATTTTTTTGTTTTAAATGAATGATGGTGACATACTGGATCTTTGATCCTAAAATTTTGAAGGTCAATGTCATTTAAGGCTAAAAATAACTTTCGTTAAACATAAAGTTAACATTTTCTGATCTTGTTTATATTTCAAAGACCAATGGACCGATTTTCAATTTTTTTGATTTAAATGAATCGTGGCAACAACCTGGACCACTGGCCTAAAATATTTTAAGTTCAAGGTCATTTAAGCCTAAAAATGATATGCTATAAACACAACGTAAGCATTTTCCGATATCACTTACCCATGGACCAATTTTCAAATTTTTTGTTTTACATCATTGTATTTGTGCATACATATCCAATATTTAGGAAAATTAAATTTGGGTAAAATCTCAGTTTTTTTGCCTAAAATCACACATTCTGAGATTCCATTTTTGTCTAAAATTCAAATTTGTTTAAAATCTCAGTTTTTTTATATTTTAAATATAAACATGCTGTAATATATTATTGTTACATCCGGGGCCCTTACTGACATGTCAGTTTTCTAGTTTTTATATATATCATAATATTGTTATCGAGATTATTCTGAGAGGGATATGGTAATTGGCAACTTCTGTCTCTCCGTGCGTAAATCCGTCACACTGTAACTCTTACACTATAAGAGCTATTAACTTGAAACTTTATTGGTAGATAGATCTCTTTGAGGAGAAGTGCAGTGCACAAGAACCATTACTTTGTTATCATATTTCTGGAGTTATTGCCCTTTGTTATTTTTTTAAAATTTTATATAATGTTCTGTCAATTTAATACTTTTTATATAACTATTGAAATGTGCTTCTGTTATTATTTTTATTAATATCATTATATTGTTCGTTACACTGCAATTCTTGTTTATTTTGAGATTTACATAAAACATCTAGTCATGATTAATTTACACTTTTTTAAGCTTCCTAAAAAAAAGATTTAACTTTTCTCTGTTATTTGAATTGAAAGTTGTTGTGTAACTATGGTGTGTAGTATAATAAATAGTTACAAAAGTTCCACTCTTGGTCCATTCTGCCTACTGTTGCTACAGTTACAGTTTGGACCAATAGTGGAAATATTAACACTCAATAGGCTTGTTTATAATACCTCCCAATGACAAGAAAAACAATATGAAAAGTTGTGCCATATTCCATTTTGGTATGTTTTTATATCCATCTTTTACATCATTTTATAGCTGTATGTTTCTTGTATTGTATCAATATGTTAAGATGTTTACCACACCTCGATTACCAAATATTTCAACTTTCATAATCACTAAATAGTTATAAATTTATACTGAAAGTCATATATGCTTAAATTTTATGCACATTGCTGATGAGAATATTTCGTCCAAATTATTATTGTTAATGATATTTCCACTGCCCATAAACAGCAATTGAACCAATACATTTTACTGCTTACAAACTTCAGCAATGACATTATATTAAAATAATTGAAGATGTTGTCATTTTGAACATTTTAATGTAAATAGTAGAATCTAAATGTTTATATTTTTTGGAAAATGTTATTAAAAATTTTTCAAATACATCCATTATTTTTTTGTCCATTTCTTCCATTATCAGTTTCTCATCCATTAAATTGATGTCAAAAGACATCCCGTTTGAATGTTTTTAGCTCACCTGACCACGTAGCGGTCGGGTGAGATATTAGGATCGATGAATGTCCATTGTCCGTAGTCCGTCCACAATTTCTTCAAATGACATCTCCTTCTAAAAGTTTCTCATCCATTAAATTGATGTCAAAAGACATCCCGTTTGAATGTTTTTAGCTCACCTGACCACGTAGCGGTCGGGTGAGATATTAGGATCGATGAATGTCCATCGTCCGTAGTCCGTCCACAATTTCTTCAAATGACATCTCCTAAACCACTGGGCCAATTTCAACCAAACTTCACAGGAATGTTCCTTGGGTGGTCCTTTCTCAAATTAGCTAAAAGAATTGAAATCTATGAAGAACTCCAGTGGGCATGACTTGTTTTTCCCTATATATCTATAGTAAAATCTTCTTGTCTGAAGTACTGCTTGGATTTCATTATAAATTAGTAGCAATGTTCCTTGAGTGGTCCTTTCTAAAAATAGCTTAAAGAATTGAAATCCCTGCATAACTGAAAACCATAAAAAAAAAAAAAACACTGGTCAGATTTTAAAATTATTTTACAGAAATAGTTGTTTGGTGACCTTACAAAAGTGGCAATTTTGTTATGATTCGTCAAAAAAAATGGCTGTCTGTGGGTGTGGCACGTTTTTTTCCGTTATATATCTAGTAAAATCTTAGAAAATAATCTTGTCTGAAATTACTGGTTGGATTTCATTATAAATTTGTAGCAATGTTCCTTGGGTGGTCCTTTCTGAAAATAGCTAAAAGAATTGAAATCCATGCAGAACTCTGGTTGCCATGCCAACCGATTGTGGTTGCCATGCCAACCGATTGGGAAAAATTCATAAAAAAACAACCGCTTGCCGATTAAAAATAATTTAACAGAAATAGTTGTAAGGTGACTTACAAAATGGAAATTTTTGTCTTGATTCATCAAAAAACTTGGCCACCAGTAGGCGTGGCTCATTTCTCCATATATATGTATATATATAGTAAACCTTTTAAAATCTTTTTGTTAGTTAATAATGATGTATTTCAGTAACTACTTCATTGATGGATGATTATTCTGCACTGAATTTTTGACAGATTACTTCCCTTCATTTCAAACATAAATTACGGGGTTTCACATATTTCTATGAAACTCGGGTGAGCGATCCAGGGCCATCATGGCACTCTTGTTTTACAGAGTTGTGGCCCCATTTCTCAGTCTTATTAGCAACATTCTTGTCCGGACCAATTTCTCTGCAACTGCTTGATGGAATTTAATAGAATTTTATAGGAAGCTTGTATACCAAGAGAAGATGTGTATGATGTAAAGAAATTCCATTTGAATGTTTTTTTAACACAGTTATGACCCCTTTTCTTATAATGCATATAGTCTAATATACTCAAATACATGTCCACCCAATTTCTCAGGAAGCACTTGATGGAATTAAATTAATTTTCATAGGAAGACGTCTAATGAGAGTATTATATTCCTTTTGTTGAGTCATTACCTCATCTCAAGCACGTGATCAGCATTCATTAATCATTATATAATTATATTTCTTTATCCACATGCTTGCTACCGCCTTTCAGGACCTTCAGTCCTTTGATTTTTTCTGCCCCCAAAGGGTGGCATATAGTAGTCGCACAGTCTGTCCGTTCACGTGTACAATCCTGTCCGCTTCATAACTATGACAATAATGGACGGATTTTCAAATAACTTTGCACAATAGCTCACCACAACAAGATGACGTGTCGCGCACAAAAACAAGTTCCGTGGCTCCAAAGTCAAGGTCACACTTAGAGGTCAAAGGTCAAAATTCCATTCGTCTGTACACTCGTGTCCGCTTCATAACTCTGACAATAATGGACGGATTTTCAAATTACTTCGCACAATTGCTCACCACAACAAGACGACGTGTCGTGCACAAAATCCAGGTCCGTGGCTCCAAGGTCAAGGTCACACTTAGAGATCAGAGGTCAAAATCCGTTCGTCTGTACAATCGTGTCTGCTTCAGAACTCTGACAATAATCGATGGATTTTCAAATAACTTCGCACAATTGCTCACCACAACAAGACATCGTGTCGCGCACAAAATCCAGGACCGTGGCTCTAAGGTCAAGGTCACATTGCAGTTCATAGGTCAAAAACAGGTACGCAATTTCGTGTCCGGACCGTAACGTCACAACCCCTGCAGGGATTTTTAAATTACTTGGCACAAGTGATCACCATAACAAGACGATGTGTCGCACGCAATACCCAGGTCCGTACCTCAAAGGTCAAGGTCACACTTGCAGTTCATTGGTCAAAAACAGGTACGCATTTTCGTGTCCGGACCGTAACGTCACAACTCCTGCAGGGATTTTTAAATAACTTGGCACAAGTGATCACCATAACAAGACGATGTGTCGCGCGCAAAACCCAGGTCAGTACCTCAAAGGTCAAGGTCACACTTGCAGTTCATAGGTCAAAAACAGGTACGCAATTTCGTGTCCGGACTATAATGTCACAACTCCTGCAGGGAGTTTTAAATAACTTGGCACAAGTGATCACCATAAAAAGACGATGTGTCGCGCGCAAACCCAGGTCTTCAAAGTCAAGGTCACACTTGGAGGTCAAAAGTCAAATTGTGTCCGGTCAATAACTCTGGCATTCATGGACGGATTTTCAAATAACTTGGCACAAGTGCTCACCATAACAAGACGATGTGTCGCGCACAATATCCAGGTCAAGGTCACACTTAGAGGTCAAAGGTCAAATCGTGTCCGGTCAATAACTTTTGCATGCCTGGACGGATTTTCAAATAACTTGGCACAAGTGCTCATCACAACCAAACGACGTGTCATGCACAAAATCCAGGTCCATGGCTCCAAGGTCAAGGTCATACTTAATTATTATTTTTCATTTATTTCTTAAATTTTATGTGATTTTTTTTAATTTTTTAATTTTTGATTTAATTTTTTTTTAATATATATTTTTTTTGAATTGATTTTTATTTGTATTATTTTTGTTTCCTATTTTTAGAAGCTGGCGTGGTTTTAATGTGTTTTAATTAATTTTATCTTGTGGAACATGGTTATGCCTAAAGTAGTGTGAATTGAAATCGTCGTCTTCCTGGTCGACCGATATATTGTCGATCTCTCCCAGCGTCAAGAAAGTATCCAAATCGTTAATTTGTTCGTTGCTTTCATCAATATTTAATCCTCGGCAATACTTCCTGATTGCCGTTTTCCGGATATCGTAAGTCCGTGCATGCACGTTTATTTGCCGGTTCCTCGGCTGTTCCGTCGATGAAAACTTGTTTAATGTTTCATTTCTCTCGCATTTCTGCTTGTAATTTTTGAACAGTTGCCGAAAGTGTCAACGTTTCCGCGGCCCTTGAAAATCCGCTACACTGTTTGTAAAAGTGTTCAAAATGGTTTCCCCTTTTGCAAGGAAAGCGTCCATTTTTTGTGATGACGCGTGCCGGATTGGCCGTCCGGCTATTCCCCATCATTAAGGAATGCTGCACATCCTTTATTCTGGTTATCAGCCATGTAGTTTTTAGTCCCCACTGGACCCTGGGTGGGACTATAGGTTTGCACCCTGTCCGTTCGTCCGTCCTTCCAAAAATGCTTGTCCGGGCCATATTTTCAATACTATAAGACTTTGAGATACCAAACTTGGTGTGTGGATACATCTTGAGATAGCGGTATGGCGTGTACCAAAATAAGCTCATTGTGACCTTGACTTTGACCTCTGTCATAGAAAACGCTTGTCCGGACCGTATTATTAATACTTTAAGACTTAGAGATACCAAACTTGGTATTTGAATACATCTTGGATAGCGGTGTGCCGCGTACCAAAATAAGGTCGCTGTGACCTCTGTCATAGAAAATGTTCCGAAAATGCTTGTCCGGGCCATATTTTCAATACTTTAAGACTTTGAGATACCAAACTTGGTGTGTGGATACATCTTGGGATAGCGGTGTGTCGTGTACCAAAATAAGGTCACTCTGACCTTGACCTGTGACCTTTGTCATAGAAAATGCTTGTCTGGACCGTATTTTTAATACTATAACACTTAGAGATACCAAACTTTTGTATTTGAAAACATCTTGGGATACTGGTGTCGCGTACAAAAATAAGGTTGCTGTGACCTCTGTCATAGAAAATGTTCCGGAAATGCTTGTCCGGGCCATATTTTCAATACTATAAGACTTTGAAATACCAAACTTGTTGTGTAGGTACATCTTGGAATAGCGATGTGTCGCGTACCAAAATAAGGTCTCTGTGATCTTGACCTGTGACCTCTTCATAGAAAATGCTTCATCTCTGTGGGGTCCACTTAAGGAGTTAAGTGGGAGATATAATAGTTTACTGGATGATTGCCATTCACTCATTTACACTTCTGTATTAGACATCTGACTGGATTGGCACTGGCATGTTCATATAATAGTATACTGGATGATTGCCATTCACTCATTTACACTTCTGAATTAGACATCTGACTCACAGGATTGGCACTGGCATGTTCATATAATAGTATATTGGATGATTGCCATTCACTCATTTACACTTCTGTATTAGACATCTGACTGGATTGGCACTGGCATGTTCATATAATAGTATACCGGATGATTGCCATTCACTCATTTACACTTATGTATTAGACATATGACTGGATTGGCACTGGCATGTTCATATAATAGTATACTGGATGATTGCCATTCACTCATTTACACTTCTGTATAAGACATCTGACTGGATTGGCACTGGCATGTTCATATAATAGTATACTGGATGATTGCCATTTACTCATTTACACTTCTGTATAAGACATCTGACTGGATTGGCACTGGCATGTTCATATAATAGTATACTGGATGATTGCCATTCACTCATTTACACTTCTGTATTAGACATCTGATTGGATTGGCACTGGCATGTTCATATAATAGTATATTGGATGATTACCATTCACTCATTTACACTTCTGTATTAGACATCTGACTGGAATGGAACTGGCATGTTCATATAATAGTATATTGGATGATTACCATTCACTCATTTACACTTCTGTATTACGCATCTGACTGGATTGGCACTGGCATGTTCATAAAATAATATACTGGATGATTGCCATTCACTCATTTACACCTGTATTAGACATCTGAGTGGATTGGCACTGGCATGTTCATATAATAGTGTACTGGATGATTGCCATTCACTCATTTACACTTCATCTGACTGGATTGGAACTGGCATGTTCATATAATAGTTTACTGGATGATTACCATTCACTCATATACACTTCTGTATTAGACACCTGACTGGATTGGCACTGGCATGTTCATATAATAATATACTGGATGATTGCCATTCACTCATTTACACTTCTGTATAAGACATCTGACTGGATTAGCACTGGCATGTTCATATAATAGTATACTGGATGATTGCGATTCACTCATTTACACTTCTGTATTACACATGTGACTGGATTGGCACTGGCATGTTCTTATAATAGTATACTGGATGATTGCCATTCACTCATTTACACTTCTGTATTACACATCTGACTGGATTGGAACTGGCATGTTCATATAATAGTATACTGGATGATTGCCATTCACTCATTTACACTTCTGTATTACACATGTGACTGGATTGGCACTGGCATGTTCATATAATAGTATATTGGATGATTGCCATTCACTCATTTACACTTCTGTATTACACATCTGACTGTATTGGAACTGGCATGTTCATATAATAATATACCGGATGAATGCCTATCACTCATTTACACTTCTGTATTAGACATCTGACTGGATTGGCACTGGCATGTTCATATAATAGTATACCGGATGATTGCCATTCACTCATTTACACTTCTGTATTAGACATCTGACTGGATTGGCACGGGCATGTTCATATAATAGTATACCGGATGAATGCCTTTCACTCATTTACACTTCTGTATTACACATCTGACTGGATTGGCACTGGCATGTTGATATAATAGTATATGGGATGATTGCCATTCACTCATTTACACTTTTGTATTACACATCTGACTGGATTGGCACGGGCATGTTCATATACAGTCGAACCTCGATAGCTCGAAGTCAGCGGGACCATATGGATATGTTCGAGCTATCGGTGGCTTCGAGGCATCGAGGGAACGATTAAAAACAAAATATCTATCCGAATCTGTGTACCGCCCGAAATAGTGTTACTTGTCTACGTGTGTATCGTTATCGGTATGTTTTTTATGTTAATGCATCTTTGTTTAAACCTCATAACGGATATATAACATGTAATTATTACACTGAAAATACAAGAAAAACTGCAATAATGTGTGTGTTTTATCATTTATTTAAAGAAATATCACACAAATACATTTTAACATACATGCCAGAAGTCCAAATAATGAGAACAAGGGAAGGCTGGTTTCGGTACATAGAATTGAATAGAATAGACAATTGCGTTGCACATAACTCACTGTTGATATATCTTACTACACATACGTTTTTGTTTGTACATTTGTTTTATTTAAAACAGTTCACTAAACGTAAAATTTATCAGTCTATTATCTCTTTTCAATCATAAATGTTCGCACCTTTAACAATCAACTTAACCTGTTTTCGCACTATGATCGAACTTGTTACAAACAACCGCGACGATTACAATTAATATGGCCGACGGCGCATGGCAACGGATCATCACCTTCGATTAAGCGAGGTTTAAATGCACACAAAAATGGATCTTCGGACCATAAAAGGTATTCGAGTAAGCCAGGGTATTCGAGAAATAATATTTGAATAATCGAGGATAAGTTACATTGAATTATATAGGAGTTGTGTTGGGACCGGAAAATGTGTTCGAGTTACCGATGGTATTCGAATCACCGGTGTTCAAGCTATCGAAGTTCGACTGTAATAGTATTCCGGATGATTGCCATTCACTCATTTACACTTCTGTATTACACATCTGACTGGATTGGCACTGGCATGTTCATATAATAGTGTTATAATCTATATTTTACTAGTCCTATTTTTCTGAAGGAAAATTCACTGAACGATAGTCAAATTCTTCTGATGTTTGTTGTTTTAATATTTCCTTTTTATCTTCATATCACATATTGTCAAACAGTAAGCTATTTAATGGAAAACCAATATATCATGTTATCAATGTCTAAATGTTGGAAATACCAAACATTAAAACAATAAAATGCAATTCCTAATGTAAATAGTAACAAATTATGAAATGGATAGTCCAATTTTCATTAACACACTTGGTGGTGGACCCTTTTACAGTTCGCCACTATGCTTTCCTCTTTAATTGTACGATGACCGGACAGGCTGTGGACCCTATGATGACGCCTACCTAAAGCCCATTGGGACGGTGGCGTTTGATGTTTGTCTATGATCTTTCTTGTCGTGCCCTTAATGGTTTATTCTCTTGTTGCTCTGGCTTCTGCCAAGTCACTGAATACCTTCATTGTGGCTTTCTAGGCTATTGTTTTTTTTTGTATTATTTTTACACGAGCATATTTGTGTTTTACTTATATTGCCTATTGATGCTGCCTTAGCGGTTGAGGTTTGGTGCACCCTAGAACCGGTTTAAACCCCCAGTGGCCTACTTTGCCACTGACCGTTCCAAGGTGGTAGCCCTATTGTCAACCCTTTTGTGTTTGTGATGGCGTTTGCTTTTATTATTACTGTTGCCTTCTTGTTGTTTGTCTGTTTGCATGTTTGTTTCTGTGTTTTGTGGTTGACTGTCCTCCTTGAATGCTACTTCCCTGTCCGATCTTTTTATATTTCTTTGATGTTTCATCTGTCAATAGGACTGTGCTTTTTGTCTTTAGAAAACACTTCACATAACTGCACATGGGCAATATATAGTCTCTGGAGACTCATCTCCAATACCGTAGATCGACTAGGTAGTTTACTTGCTGTCAAGTCAACTAATTTCAACACAGATTTAATAACAGACGACACTTTGACGGCACTGACTCGGAGTTGTAATATGTCATATTTAATCAGTTTATGAGTGTACGTCTTACTTTTTTCATCAAATAACATAACCTGACCTTGGTTTTCTTGATTCTCATTTATAATGTCCTCCAAATATTGAACATTTACTTCCAAGTCGGCAATTTCCCTTCCCCTTTTCTGCAACTGATCTTCCAAAAATGCTATTCTATTTCTACTTTCAGCGCAACATTCACCATTTATATTTCTCTCTAATACTCTTTCCTTTAGAAGCATTAAAGTTTTCACCGGCAGCAGTCCTTTTTAACTGCTTTTTACAATCATGTAACTTTTGCTCTTTAGTGTCTAACTTAATCTCAATTTCTGTTGATTTCTGTTCTAACTGGCTCACTTTATCCACTAACTGTTTGTTTTCAAGTGATTTTCTCTTTATTTCTCTGAAAGAAGAGTTCATGTCTAAAGTTTCTGAGCTTGTTACTTTTGGGATGCTTTTGCGGCTATCATGTTTCGGAAACACATAGCATTGATTTAAAAAACTTGCATAACTGGAATCACCAAGTCTGGTAGCAGACCTTTTCACATTTTTTGAATTTCCTACTAATTTTTAAATAGATATTTGATAGGCCCCAGATGATTGCTGCTCAACACAGTTGTTGGAGTCAATTAAAAATTCTACGCATTTATTTTGACCATGTTCATTATAAAAATGTATAACATCTTGGTTAGTAACTTGTTAATCCATTATTTCAGATAGTAAACAATGTCTGTGTATACGAATCACAAGCTAGATTAGTATATTTACTGTGATTATCATCGGTATACTGTGTTTGCTCGTTTTCATATTCAATAATTCTATCCACACTTCCCGAAATCAGATTTTCAATAAATACGTTGGAAAATTGAACCTGGTTGCATGTAGATGTCGCAATGCTACTACACAAACTCCCACTTTCTACTGTTTGAGTGTCCCTTTCTACAAACGCAGGTGATGTGTCTTCATCTAATGTATTTTGTATGAAGAACGAGTAACAACTAGACAGGGGTGTGTATGTTAGTTTCTTATTAAACACTTAAGTTTCTCCATCTAATAAGGTGCATTCAGTCTGCGTAGAGAGGTTGTTGGTTAGTTCAACAACCTGCAAGAACTAATTACTCTAAGAAGCATGCATTGACTATGGTAAGCTATATCTAAGCATTTCCATACAGTCATTGGTATTTTAATGAAATTTAGACTTTTAACAGATGGAAGTATATCCAAACTGCTCTAAATATTTCCACTGAAAACTAGAAATGTGTCCATAGGACACGGATGCCCCCACTTTGCATCTTTGTCAGAAAAACGAGCATTGAAAATTGCCCATTTTCACTAAGTCAAGGGCAATATCTCTGCCGTTACTGGATGAAGATGCAAACAAAACCCCAGGTGCACATCTTCACATGCTGATCAATATTTCTGGAAGGTTTCATGACTCTAGGTCAAAGGGTTTTGGAGATATGTACAAGATTTTCGGGACATACGGACGGACAAGAGCAGATCTATATGCCCCCAGCTGCAAATTTCGGGGGTGGGGGAGTGATGCCTGATAGTCCCTCCACCTCTGAGGGGGGGAGGGGGGAGTGATGCCTAATAGTCCCTCCACCTCTGAGCCTGTTTGTATACCTGTTATTGTAATAATTTTCTTCTGTTTGCCAGATGTCTTCATGATTTTTGGAAGCTTTTGTCTTATGTTTCTGTTTCTTCTCATAATGTGCCGCTTGGCAGAAAGGGGGGGGGGATGGTGGGGAGAAAGGGGTTGGGTGGGGGGGGGGGGGTGGAGTGATGCCTGATAATCCCTCCACCTCTGAGCCTGTTTGTATACCTGTTATTGTAATAATTTTCTTCTGTTTGCCAGATGTTTTCATGACTTTTGGAAGCTTTTGTCTTATGTTTCTGTTTCTTCTCATAATGTGCCGCTTGGCAGAAAGCAGGTACGGGGGACACTGCTGGAAATAAGTAAATCTATTTCCTTTAATTTGTCCTTTATACTGGTTAGTAGGTCCACATCTGTAAGACAGTACAAACCACTCTAAATATTTTTCACAATCTCCATACTTTCCTCAATTTCTGTCCTTTGACTTGTAATGTCATTTGTACATGTTGTATGCTCCTGGTCAGCTTTTTTTACATTATCCTCTTGGAAGATCAGGATGAACACATGAACTATCTGCAGACTGACCCGATTTGCTATCCGATAATATGTCCTTATCCAAATTGAATATTGGATGTGACGTGTAGGTTTCAGGGAGAGAATCCCAACCAAAGTCTGGGAGGTACTTGTAGATGGCAAGCATGTGCTTACACGGCCAGTGAAATTTCTTCCAGTCCATCCAGTCTTGGCATCTCTGTGTTAACATGATATACTTCTCCTGAAGGAGAGTGTACCTGAAATCCATTGTCTACTTTGGCGATATTTTCTAACTCTACATTAAGTGGCATAAGTCTCCTTAAGCAGTGATCTATAAATTTTCTTGGCCGGTTTTTGAGGAACTGAGGAATTTCTTCCGAGTATTTCTTGTATTTGTCCATACATCTGACATTATCTCGGATGTACCTAATAAAGAAAAAGAATAAATGTTAACATCTGGACAAGCCTAATGAAGTTTAATAAAAAAATCTGTAAAGCTTGTAAATTTCTCTCCAATTATCACATTTTATTTATTATAGTATCATACTACAAATTTCATTAAAAATTTATATATATATTTGATTAAATTTCATGGTTACAAAATTTGACTAAAGCCCTTAGATCATTATCTTTCGGGGCTGTTATCACTGAAAGGCACTGTTCGGCCATGGATTAACCTATTTATCATGTTTATTTTAAGTCTACCTAATTACAAGGTAAATTCAATGGTTCTTTACTTGACTGATGTTATAATAACATTCTACCTATCTTAAAGCATAGTTTTTAGCTCTACTGATCAGAGATCAGCAGAGCTTATGCCGTGGTGCGGCGTCCGTCGTCCGTCCGTCCGTCTGTCCGTTAACTTTTATTTGTAGCGACTTCACAGCTGAAACTACTGGATGGATATTCATGAAACTTTACAGAAATGATGCCCATAAAATCTAGTTGATCCTAGCAAAAATTCATGTTGATGTGAAATCCAAGATGGCCGCCAAAGCTAAAAATAGAGTTTTAAAATACAAGTTTGTAGCGACTTCTTCTTGAAAACTATAAGTGATATTGATATGGGACTTTTTCTAAAATGATCAGCATGACATGATGTTGATCCTAGTCAAAAATCGTTTTGATTCAACGTTAAACATGGCTGCCAGCGGCCATCTTTGTTTACATAGAGTTATATAGTAAAAACTTGTAGCGACTACTTCTCTGAAACTACTTGGCGGATTGTCATGAAACTTTACAGGAATGTTGCTCTTGATGTCTAATTGATCCTAGAAAAATTTCAGGTCGGCCGGAAATTCAAGATGGCCGTCACAGCTAAAAATAGATTTTTAAAAAATAAGTTTGTAGCGACTACTTCTTGAAAACTATAAGTGATATTGATATGGGACTTTTTCTAAAATGATCAGCATTACATGATGTTGATCCTAGTCAAAAATCGTTTTGATTCGATGTTAAACATGGCTGCCAGCGGCCATCTTTGTTTACATAGAGTTATATTATGAAAACTTGTAGCGACTACTCCTCTGAAACTACTTGACGGATTTTCATGAAACTTAACAGGAATGTTGCTCTTGATGTCTAGTTGATCCAAGAAAAATTTCAGGTCGGCCGGAAATTCAAGATGGCCACCACAGCTAAAAATAGATTTAAAATAAATAAGTTTGTAGCGACTACTTCTTCAAAACAATAAGAGATATTGATATGGGACTTTTTCTAAAATGATCAGTATGACATGATGTTGGTCCTTGTCGAAAATCGTTTTGATTTGACCTTAAACATGGCTGCTTTGTTTACATAGAGTTATATAATGAAAACTTGTAGCGACTACTTCTTTGAAACTACCTGACGGATTTTCATGAAACTTCACAGGAATGTTGCTCTTAATGTCTTATTGATCTTAGCAAAATTTCAGGTCGGCCGGAAATTCAAGATGGCTGCCACGGTTAAAAATAGATTTTCAAAAAACAAGTCTGTAGCGACTACTTCCTGAAATCAAAATCAATCAGTAGAGCTTCAAGGTCATTGACCTCTTGTTGTGATAGTAATCATAATTCCATTGTTTGTAGGCATAGACTAAGTATTAAGATTTCAAAAGCTACTCATCTAAATTTTTGATTTAGTAAGAGTAAAAAACAATTTAAAGCCACCCTCCTGCCAACAACAGGTATATTTTACAACACAAAACTGTTCATCCAAACTCTGTCCATAAAGCATTATTAGCATATTAAGTCTATATTTAGTAACGGGTACCTAAAATAACTGTAACTGAGTATGGGTAAAATGAATTAAGTGTTGGTAACTCATAATTCAGAGCACCATAGGGTGATTGTTTGCCTAGCCGGTTAAGATGGTTATATTACAGTTGTAGAGTTCAAATCTGATTTGCATAATATAAAAGTTATATATACACCTTATGGTTAGTAGGCTTAGAAATATTTTACATCTGTTGTAAAACTTGCATATTGTTAACGCAACAGCTACTTGAACTAATAATTGTGGAAATGGTATAACAAAATGAGTCTTTTTGTTATTAAGAACATTCCATGTTGAGAGGCTCCTCCCAAGTACAGCGAGAAAATGGATGAAAGTTTGTTGAAAATAAATCATAGTTTATTGAAATTGCTTAAATATTAAAAACAATTGACAATTAAAATTTGTAATTTTACCATATCGAGCAAACATAAAACATAAAACATAAAACTTACTGTTTTAATTTGTTGGTCAGATTCGGTATAATATAACAAATAACATATGGTGCTGAGGTGTATGCAAGGTTATGGACTGGGCAATCAGACTTAGAATGTTATATGGGCCGAAGCAAAGCATAATTTGTTAAGTAGTACTTAATCTAAGATTATTGAGAGAAAGTACCTGAATTTTTTGGATAGCTCTCTGGCATGTGCTTAACTAACGACGCGTTGGCCGATATGACATCACATCAGAAGAATGTGACGTCACATTAATTTAACCTCCTTTATCTGGTAACCTGTCCAAGCGAAAGTGAATACAGGTAAGCAGGGTACCAGGCGGAGATGGGAGTAAACTGTGCTTGTAACGAGAAAAGGAGTGACCTCCCCTTAACAAGGGAGCTAACTGTGTTTGGACTTTTTTACCATGTTTTCCCCCATAGTATTTTGTTACGCGCGTTAACGTGTTAGTTACCAGTTTATATGGCATTCTACACGTATGCAAAATTGTTGAAAATGTCTAAAATGGCCTAAATTCTCCTTTAATATGCAATAACATATTTACAGGACGTGTCTCCTTATCTTAATATCAATGACATCTGTACATTTTCATCACAATAATATATTGTTTTCAATTAAGAACTGGTCAGGCTGTTGTAAATTCATACTTACTGATGCAAGGTCTCATCCTTAAATACAAAATGATATCATAAAGTTAAGACCCCTTCCCCAGTATCTGTAAAAAAGCCCTGCACCTTGAACGACTATTGTGGCGTTTTATGTCAAGCTTACCGCAAGCGTGCTATACAAAAAAACAGCAAAGCTGGCTCTGAATCTGTTGGGTGGTCAGTGGTCCGGTTTGTCTGTTGCACATGGGTCCGTGAAAACGCCATTATGGCTATGCGGTCGCCATAGGCAGGAATATAATGTTTCAACTCATCGTCGGTCATCTTGGTGATGATATCGCAGTCAATCTGAAAACATATTTGTACATTTCACTTAGTCAATTCATTAAAAATTACAAATTAAGTGTGATCTTTTAGTTTTTTATGCCCATACAGAATGCATAATAATTATATTTAGTTATACCTACAAACAAAACTAGAACTTTGTAGAAAAAACATTCACATATTAAGCATTTTCGATGAACATACTGTTAAACATTAAAACAAATGAAACAGAAACGAGTATGAAGTTAAAATGTACCTTATCGGCAATCATCCTATCTATTACATGTTGGGCTAGACCACGATTCCGTAGAAATGGCTCCATGGTTGCTAGAAAGTTGAAATAAATGCAATATTTAATGTTTATATGTTATAACTTTGATACGTTATATGAGTATACTATAAAACAATATATTGTAGGAGATATTCACTGTACCTCTGAGCCTTTCCAACCCTAGATATATTTTGAATACCAAATTTCCAGCTGACTGAAACTGTTCATGAGGTGTTTGATGCCACCGCCGTCAACTTCGAGGTAATGGAAATACTAATATGATTTGTTCTTCGACAAAAACAGATAGATATAAAAAAGCAAATGATTAATTATGTGAAACCTAATTCAACATCTAATGGTTTTGTAATTGGGTTGATGTCAAACTGTGTTCTGACAGAGCAGTTGAAGTTTAAACCCCGGGCGACATTGAGGTAAGAATCTCTAAGCCTCGGTATTTTTCCCTCGTAGTGATTAGATATAGACCCGTTGCACCATAAATTCTGCAAGTCCGATAAAAATTGAAAGTGCGCATGCGCTGATTTCCAGTACACTTCTGGTGTAAATAATAGTAGTTCGGCCAATATGACAGTGACAGTGGCGTCAATGGAGTGATCGACGTCGTTATCTGATTGAAGATCGTCTTCGCTTTCATATGCTCGCTTACCACTGGACAGGTCTTTTTGGCTCATTGCAAGACAAACTACTCAATGTGATAAATGCAGTAAATGCTTTGAAAATAATGCACCAATCCTTAACAGTTGATATTGCTTAGAACGTTATTATTTATTCAATAATGGTTTCAACACTTAGCTATGTAGATGAATGAGTGTGGTTCCCTCAAACATACGTGCCAAAGCACATATCCGGGAGTAATTGCAACGATTAATTGAATACTAGACCATTAAAACAAAAACATGGCTAACGCGAAAACACATGACACTTGTCGCATTTCGTCCAACTTCTCCATACAATAGAAATTTCTACAAACCGGATAATGAATCATTCTGCAAAGCATATAGCTAATGGATGGTAATAATATAATCTCACCTGTGAAAGTAATAATTCCATTAAACTTTTACTAAATAATTACTAAAATAAATCGAAAAGTTTACATGGTAAATGGCGGATGAAAATACAAAGGGAGATAACCGAATCTCTGATTCGCCAAAAACTGGAATTCGTTCCAATCTACGGAACTAAAACACTCCTGGCTGGCAAATCGATGATGGAACACATGTGTTTAACCCGCCATTCTCGTACAATATCAACCCGCCATTCTCGTACAACATCCATGTGTGTAAAGTGTATTCTGATTGGCTAATTATCTCGTGCTCACGAGATACTAAGTCGTGAGCACGAGATACTAAGTCGTGCTCACGACTTAGTAACTCGTGCTCACGACTTAGTATCTCCTGCTCACAACTTAGTATCTCGTGAGCACGACTTAGTATCTCGTGAGCACGACTTAGTATCTCGTGAGCACGACTTAGTATCTCGTGCGCACGAGTTAGTAAGTCGTGCTCACGACTTAGTTATCTCGTGCGCACAACTTAGTATCTCGTGAGCACGACTTAGTATCTCGTGCGCACGAGATAAATAAAAACATACACATGTCACCCCTATGCCACCGTACAAAGCAAATACATACTGAATACACAATGTAATTTTATTTTATTTTAACAAAACCTGTTGTTGTTTTTCTGGTTGGGGAGGGGGTCCAATTTTGTCCCCTTCCCAATTGGAAAAAAAACTTATTTTCCGAATTTTAGGACTCGAAATTCCCAAAATGCAGCGAAAACTATCAACACTGTTTATCAAATACGACCAATCATATGCCTATTTCTAATGTTAACACATCAATTCAATTATCCGTCGATGGCGCAATAGCATGACGTCTTGTGCACTCACTGAATACGCTCAATTTCAATAACTCTTGCCTCAAGCATATTGCATTAAATATTCAATTAAATTTTGAAACAACCCTAGTAGTTCCGAAATCTCATTTAATAAAGCACTCAGAATACATTGCGATGACAAGTCATTTACAGCAAATATCATTTCTTCTTTTATCTACACTTATATCCAGTTTAAAATTAATACATTCATCTTATAAACTAAAATATAATAAACTTGAAGTATATTATATTGTCTTTATCTTTCCGAGTAATTTAAACAAACCTGAAAAATTAATCTTGAGGAAATTTCGGTTTAAAGGGTGTCTCTAGCACCTTGCCAGCTACATGTAACTTTACACATAGTGGACAAAAACATAAAAAAGAGAAAAAGATCATACCCGTTAAACATTCCTCAAGTGCAGATATCTCGGCAGTGTCAAAATCACACATGAATGATGACGGTTTCCACTGGGGATTCCAGTTGATGATCACTTGCAGTGCTTCTTTGATAGTACTTCTTGTTCCTTTTCCAATGATGAAAAGCCAACATCGGAGTAGCCAACATTTGTGTTTACACACATAAAAAATAACGGTATATCATACTTGGTAGTCTTGTATGTTCTGTCCATCACTACCATTTCATTTCCATACTTCTCCAATAATTGTCTCTGGAAACTTGTTTGATGTACAAACAAAAGTGACTCATAACTGTTGGAATCTTCAGACTCACTCCTGTTGGCAGTTAAAAATATTATATTATATGTATATATATATATATATTAAAAAAAACTAGAAATGTGTCCATGGAACACGGATGCCGCCACTGAAAACAATCGATGTAAAATGTAAAATTAGACGAAAAAGGGCCAAAACTCCGTTTTTTTGATTTGATCATTTTTAGCTCTACTGGCCAAAGGCCAGCAGAGCCAAAGGCCAGCAGAGCTTATGGGATGCCGAGTTATCCGTCGTCCGTCCATCGTTAACTTTTGTCTCAAGACGATAGGGCCTTCGTTTTTCATCCAATCTTTACCAAACTTTAACAGGTTGTTAATATCAATGAAAGCTCGGATGAGTTCGAAAACCAGCCAAATCGGACAAGTAACAGCGGAGTTATGGCCCTTGAGTTAGTTAAAAATGCTATATTTTGCCTCTTTAAGACGATAGGGCCTTCATTTTTCATCCTATCTTTACCAAACTTTAACAGGTTAATATCAATGAAAGCTCAGATGAGTTCGAAAACCAGCCAGATCGGACAAGTAACAGCGGAGTTATGGCCCTTGATTTAGTTAAAAATGCTATATTTTGCCTCGTTAAGACGATAGGGGCTTCATTGTTCATCCGATCTTTACCAATCTTTATCAGATTGTTAATATCAATGAAAGCTCGGACAAGATCGAAAAACCAGCCATATCGGATTAGTAAAAGCGGAGTTAGGGCCCTTGATTTAGTTAAAAATGCTATATTTTGCCTCGTTAAGACGATAGGGGCTTCATTGTTCATCCGATCTTTACCAAACTTTATCATATCGTTAATGCCGTTGAAAGCTCGAACATGTTCGAAAACCAGCCATATTGGACCATATTGGACCAGTAACAGCGGAGTTTAGTTAAAAATGCTATATTTTGCCTCGTTAAGATGATAGGGGCTTCATTGTTCATTCGATCTTTAGCAAACTTTATCAGATTGCTAATATTAATGAAAGCTCGATCAAGTTCGAAAAACATTCATATCTGATTAGTAACAGCGGAGTTATGGCCCTTGATTTAGTTCAAAATTATATAGTTTGCCTCGTTAAGAAGATAGGGCCTTCATTTTTCATCCAATCTTTACCAAACTTTATCAGATTGTTAATGTCTATGAAAGCTTGGTCAAGTTTGAAAACCAGCCAGATCGAACCATAAACAGCGGAGTTATGGCCCTTGATTTTGTTAAAAATGCTATAATTTGCCTCGTCATACGATAGGTCCTTCATTTTACATCTGATCTTTGCCAAATTTAGCAGATTTTATGACTTTCTTTTTAGCTCTAGTGGCCAAGGGCCAGCAGAGCTTATGGGATGGTGTGTTGTCCGTCTTCCGTCGTCCATCGTCCGTCCGTCGTCCGTCGTCCGTCCGTTAACTTTTGCTTGTGAACACTCTAGAGGCCACATTTCTGATGCAATCATCATGAAACTTTGTCAGAATGTTTGTCTCAATGAAATCTCGGTCAAGTTCGAAAATGGGTCATGTGGGGTCAAAAACTAGGTCACTAGGTCAAATAGTGGAAAAATCTTGTGTACACTCTAAAGGCCATATTTTTGACCCGAGCTAGATGCAACTTTGTCAGAATGTTTGTCTTAATTATATCTTGGTCAAGTTTGAAAATGGGTCACATGGGGTTAAAAACTAGGTCAATAGGTCAAATACTTGAAAAACCTTGTTTACACTCTAGAAGCCGTATTTCTGATCCAATCTTGATGAAACTTTGTCAAAATGTTTGTCTTAATTATATCTTGGTCAAGTTCAAAAATGGGTCACATGGTGTTAAAAACTAGGTCACTAGGTCAAACTTTGGAAAAACCGTGTGTACACTCTAGATGCCATATTTTTGACCCGATCTTGATGCCATTTTTGTCAGAATATTTTTCTCAATTATAGCTTGCTAAAGTTCGAAAATGGGTCACACAGGGTCAAAAACTAGGTCACTAGTACACTCTAGAGCCCATATTTCTGACCCGATCTTGATGAAACTTTGTCGAAATGTTGTCTTAATTATATTTTGGTCAAGTTCGAAAATGGGTCCCATGGGGTCAAAAACTAGGTCACTAGGTCAAATACTTGAAAAATCTTGTGTACACTCTAGACACCATGTAGTACGACTCGATTCATCAATGGTAACAGCCAGTAGAGCGTTCACCGTCCCTCTTGGGCCTCTTGCTTACGTTATTGTTTTTATCTATTTTTAGCTCTACTGATCAGAGATCAGCAGAGCTTATGCCGTGGTGCGGCGTCCGTCGTCCGTCTGTCTGTCCGTCTGTCCGTCTGTCCGTCCGTCTGTCTGTCCGTAAACTTTTATTTGTAGCGACTACTCCTCTGAAACTACTGGATGGATATTCATGAAACTTTACAGAAATGTTGCCCATGAAGTCTAGTTGATCCTAGCAAAAATTCATGTTGATGCAAAATCCAAGATGGCACCAAAGCTAAAAATAGATTTTTAAAATACAAGTTTGTAGCGACTACTTCTTGAAAACTATAAGTGATATTGATATGGGACTTTTTCTAAAATGATCAGCATGACATGATGTTGATCCTAGTCGAATATTATTTTGATTCGACCTTAAACATGGCTGCCAGTGGCCATCTTTGTTTACATAGAGTTATATAGTAAAAACATGTAGCGACTTCTCCTCTGAAACTACTTAATGGATGTCCATGAAACTTCACAGGAATGTTGCTCTTGATGTCTAGTTGATCCTAGAAAAATTTCAGGCTGGCCGGAAATTCAAGGTGGCCGCCACGGCTAAAAATAGATTTAAAATAAATAAATTTGTAGCGACTACTTCTTGAAAACTGTTAGTGATATTGATATGGGACGTTTTCTAAAATGATCAGCATGACATGATGTTGATCCTTGTCGAAATTTATTGCGATGCGACTTTAAACATGGGCGCTAGCGGCCATCTTTGTTTACATATATATATATAGTAAAAACTTGTAGCGACTACTCCTCTGAAACTACTAGATGGATATTCATGAAACTTTACAGAAATGTTGCCCATGATGTCTAGTTGATCCTAGCAAAAATTCATGTTGATGCAAAATCCAAGATGGCCGCCAAAGCTAAAAATAGATTTTTAAAATACAAGATTGTAGCGACTACTCCTTGAAAACTATAAGTGATATTGATATGGGACTTTTTCTAAAATGATCAGCATGACATGATGTTGGTCCTTGTCAAAAATCGTTTTGATTCGAGGTTAAACATGGCTGCCAGTGGCCATCTTTGTTTACATAGAGTTATATAGTAAAAACTTGTAGCGACTACTCCTCTGAAACTACTTGACAGATGTCCATGAAACTTCACAGGAATGTCGCTCTTGATGTCTTATTGATCGTAGCAAAATTTCAGGTCGGCCAGAAATTCAAGATGGCCGCCACAGCTAAAAATAGATTTTTAAAAAATAAGTTTGTAGCGACTACTTCTTGAAAACTATAAGTGATATTGATATGGGACTTTTTCTAAAATGATCAGCATGACATGATGTTGATCCTAGTCAAACATTATTTTGATTCGACGTTAAACATGGCTGCCAGTGGCCATCTTTGTTTACATAAGAGTTTGTATAGTAAAAATGTGTAGTGACTACTCCTCTGAAACTACTAGACGGATTTTCATGAAACTTCACAGGAATGTTGCTCTTGATGTCTAGTTGATCCTAGCACAATTTCAGGTCGGCTGGAAATTCAAGATGGCCACCACAGCTAAACATAGATTTTTAAAAACAAGTTTGTAGCGACTACTTCTTGAAAACTGTAAGTGATGTTGATATGGGACTTTTTCTGAAATGATCAGCATGACAAGATGTTGATCCTTGTCAAAAATTATTTTGATTCGACATTAAACATGGCTGCCAGTGGCCATCTTTGTTTACCTAAAGTTATATAGTAAAAACTTCAACTTGTAGCGACTACTCCTCTGAAACTACTTGACAGTTTTTATGAAACTTCACTTCACCTAGCTATCAAAATCTATCAGTAGAGCTTCAAGGTCATTGACCTCTTGTTAAATTTTCTTATTTTTTTATTTTTTTATTTTAATTTTTTTTTTATTCATGTTTTTTTTTTGTTTTTTTTATTTATTTGTTTTTAATTGATTCATTTTTTTTTTACAATTTTTATTTTTTTAGCTCTATGTTGGAACAGTCGGACCAGTAACAGAGGAGTTATGGCTCTTGATTTAGTTAAACATGCTATATTTTGCCTCGTTTATACGGTAGGGCCTTCATTTTTCATCTGATCTTTACCAAACTTTACCAGATTCTCTAGTTATGGCCCATGATAAAGTTAAAAAGCTGTTTTTTGCCCGAAATTTTCTAAAAAACTTAAATGGCAGTCGGTCGCTTCATTGATGTTATAAGAGCCGTTTTAGCCAGTAGAGTGTCTACAGGCCCTCTTAGGCCTCTTGTTGATTTGATCATTTTTACTGAGTTACTCTTTGAAGATTTTGACATAATTATATCACATACAGTGGAAATACTTGTGCAGCTTCATTTTCCTACACATTGCTTTTTATATATATTTCATTCAATAACGTCATTGAAATTGATCCTAAAGGAAAATTTGATTGTTGAAATAAAGGGACAGAGGTGGGTTCGTATATTTGTCAGACTTTAGCAACAGTTCTAGTTTATATTGTATTACATTAATTGTTGTAATGATGTATCACTGATATCATAGGTCAGGTAAATGACACTTTTCTTCAAATCCTTCAATGAAGAACTTACGCGGGTCGGAAGAAAAAGTTGTCCTCTGGATTATCGGATTTCCAAGTATTAACCAGTCCCATTAGATTTTTCTGGTCATCTTCACTGTATCTATAAAACACAGATATAAAACTTATAGACCAAGTACTTTGAAAGTTATTAGCCACACACATGTAACAGGCAAGGTTATGTTCCAGGTTAAACCTTTTTCAAAGGGGAATAATTAAAAAATATGTACCAGAGTTATGGGTCTTTATCAGATGTATTCATTAGATAATGATGAAGTGATGAAGATGAATAAAATGTGTACAAAGATTCATTGTTGTAGACCTTATACTTTGAAAGTTATTAGCCACAATCAGTTGTCAGATAACAGTCAACAACAGACAACACCATGACATTATATGGGCGTCTAAAAGACCATTGCAAAGATACATAATACGCTTGCCAAATTTCAATTTATTATATATTATTATTTAAAGAATAATCGGTGTCTTATTATCAATGTTTTTTAATTAATTCGGGCCAATAATTTATAATGGAAATAATTTTGCCTGAAGAGTGTGGACAGTAACCAAGAATATTGCAGTGCCTGTCACAACTCTTTATTCACTTAACAGATTTCAGAGTTATTTGCATTATTAATTCTTTTCACAAGGAAAGTCCTTAGTCAACGAATTTTGTGTATTCCTGGATGGTCAGGACAACAAAAACGCTGGAAAATGCCATACTGGACAGACAGAAGACAAACCAATGTCAATTAACCATAATACGTCCCATCTGAACAGGCGTATAAATTCAATAATAACCTTCTTAATTGTGATACCTTGAAACTCGCAGAACTGCTGCAATGTGATTTCTAACGTCACTTGTAGTTGGATTATATTTCCTGTTTTTGTCAGAGACATTAAGGTCCTTAACAAACAGGTCAATATGCCTCTTCACTTCATCTACATTTTGAATTCCATCATTAACCAAAAAGTGAATTCTGTCTAGACAGAATTACGCAGTGAAAGTATAAAATACGCAGCATTGCGCAGCCTGCTTCTAAAATTACGCAGTTAATCACAAAAACGCAGCTTTAGGATGGATTGCTGCATAATAGCTACGTTTTAGCTACGTATTTTTCAAAGCTGCTTAAACATTTGACAAGGGTATATCAGTACAAAATGGAATAGAATTACGGTTGATATGAATGAAATTTGAATAAAAAGAAAATGTATACGGAAACTGATGGTGGATTGGAAGTCATCAGCCGATATTGTGATTTGTTTACAAAAAGCAACTTATGCATAGTATTACTGAAGAACTGAAGTTCGTTTTGATTCAAGCTGCACGTTCATTAATAATGATTTCTTGTTTAAAATATGTACGAGAAGTGCAAGAATTATGCCTTACCTGTTTGTTTCAAACTCCTTGAATTCAGGCTGCATTCTGGCGTTGAAAACAACAACGTTCACAAATTCTGTCTCGGTTTGCAGAACACTATTGAAGTACGAGGTATTGCCCTTTCTACTGGCTTTAGCTGGGCTGACATTGTGCAAAAAGCCATCAACATGGACCCCAGTTCTTGTGTTTTTGCTTTCTTTTGCGGTGGAGACGCCATTATTTCGACAAGTGCGGGGAAATTATCGTTATTGAAGAAAACAAAAAAATTTTTTTTAGGAAAGGCAATCAAATATTTTGAGTCGGGGCTAAAAATCCGGGTCGGTAGGCAAAGGGCAAACAAACATATGGAGATTTTGTTTCACTCCTATCTGGACGGTCTCTATTGATGTTGTTAACCAGGAAGAAAGTCCTTTTCTGATGTAAGTGGTCATCTTTTTTTACAGGGGTTTCAAGCTTCTCTTTTCCAAAAGTAAATAAATCTTCGGCATTGTTAATGATGTGATTCACTCACATTACAGACCTTTTTGTTCGTGATTTCACCACTGGTCCTGCACCGTCGGAAGGGCCTTTACCGTGGCGTGAAACATAGTGATGTCTTTCTACTGTAATACGGTAGTCGTCATTGCTGTATGAAATATTAGTAAATGGTGTCTTTGACATGTATTGCGCGGAGCACCCATCCGTCAGCTGTATTTCCCTTTCAATATTCAGTCTCTTGACCTGCTGCAGGTGTTGGTTGGCAACAGACACAAATTTGGCTACAGTGTGAGCATCATGCTGTATATCGTCAGACACGACTATGAGAGTCTCCTGAACAACATCATTACAATTCTCTTCTGGGCATCTTTAATATGCCACTGTTGGGTGAATGGTCACCATATTATGCCCCCAGTGGGCACTTTGGACTTCGTTTGTTTTGAGACAGGAATAGTTCTCAGAAAAGTCCATATTTAGGACTACCCAGTTTGGAGGTACTGTTTTCAGAAGCTGTGTAAATTGGTCTTGTTGTTAACCAGCTACAAACAAATGTTTAGCCAGTTTTTCCAACTCAATGACGAGGTCCAACACAAATGAAGTCTCACTTTTTTCGTAGGTAATGGACATGATCTGTGTTACTTGGTTGTCATTCCTTATCTTTGCCTCCCTAATCTGCCATAAACAATAATGGATAACAATTATTATATACATGTGAAGTATTGGTAGATTTCTGACAAACAAAGCGCCATAACATCAGCTTTATTGCTCTATATCAGTAGTTTCAATTGACATGCAAAATACAGCATTTCTGGGAGGATGCTTATAAGCAATCACTCTAGGGTTGTTTTCTCGATGAAATCTCAGAGCTTTGTTGTTGATGTGTGTTTGTTTGAATGGTGTTTTACGTCATTTTCAACATATTTTAGGCTATATACATTTTATCGTGATGGAGGCAGACCACCCACTTATTCCTGGGTAGAACCGGAGTACTGTATACCTCCTGCCATCCTAAGAATCTACACTTTCTCACAAGTCTAGCTCCCAGTGAGATTCGAACCTGCAGCAGTGAACATTGCAGTGCCTCGACCAGCCTCGACCATGGAGACGATGTTGAATATTATCAAATAAGAAATGACAGAAAATACAAAGCAAAAAGAAAAGTGAAAAGAAATTTATTATAAACAAGAAACATTATAAACACGAAATATGTGCACGACTAGATAACTTTTACATTATTTATTATAAAATTAATTATTTAATTAAAGTGAATTGGGTTTTAATGCGCATCAGCAAAAGAAAGGTTGTATGGCGCCAAACAGATGATCATTCCAGATCCTCCTCCAAATAATCTCTTTTTTATTGACTTTAATATGGACGAGTTTAATAAAAGGATGCAGATAGGATACACTAGTGTATTCATGGAGATTACACTCTTGATTCGATATGAAGCACAATAGAATATTTCCACGATTTTGTATGCCCCCGAAGGGGGCATATAGTAGTCTGTCCGTTCGTGATTGTTCGTCAATACAATCGTGTCCGCTTCATAACTCTGACAATATTGGACGGATTTACAAATAACTTCGCACAATTGCTCACCACAACAAGACGACATGTCACGCACAAAATCCAGGTCTGTGGCTCCAAGGTCAAGGTCACACTTAGATCTCAAAGGTCAAAACAAAGTGCTTTCGTGTCCGGTTAATAACTCTTGACATTCACGGACAGATTTTCAAATAACTTGGCACAATTGCTCACCACAACTAGACGACGTGTCGCGCACAAAATTCAGGTCCGTGGCTCCAAGGTCAAGGTCACACTTAGAGATGAAAGGTCAAAACAAAGTGTTTTCTTGTCCGGTTAATAACTCTGACATTCATGGACAGATTTTCAAATAACTTGGCCCAATTGCTCACCACAACTAGACGACATGTTGTGCACAAAACCCGGGTTCGTGGCTCCAAGGTCAAGGTCACATTTAGAGGTCAAAGGTCAAATTTTGTCCAGTCAGTAACTCTGGCATTCCGGGACGGATATTCAAATAACTAGGCACAAGTGCTCAGCACAACCAGACGACATGTCGCGCATAAAATCGAGGTGTGTCGCTCCAAGGTCAAGGTCACACTTAGAGGTCTAAGGTCAAATCATGTCCGGTCAATAACTGGCATTTCTTGACAGATTTTGAATTAACTTGGCAAAAGTGCTCACCACAACAACATGATGTGTCGCGCACAAAATCCAGGTCCGTGGATTCAAGATCAAGGTCACACATAGGTCAAATGTCAAATCGTGTCCGGTCAATAACCTGGACAATTTTCAAATTACTTGGCACAAGTGCTCCTTGCCACAATGTGACGAGCACAAATCCAGGTCTGTGGCCCAAGGTCAAGGTAACACTTAGAGGTCAAAGGTCAAATTGTGTGGGACAATAACTCTGGCATTCCTGGATGGATAATCAAATAACTTCTTTTAATTAATTTATTTATTATTATTTTTTATTTTTATTTTTTTACTATTCTTTAAAAAAAATGTTAAATTTAAAAAAAAAAAAAAGGACTGGGTATGATAAGGGCCCATTTTGGCCCCTATTTAAATTTTGATAAAAAATGCATAGATACCTATATTTTAACAAAAAAGGAAAACTAAAATGTTGGCTTATCTCATTTTTCAAAAAATAAGATGTTTTCAATGCATGTATGTTTTTTTTTAAGAAATTACTTAAAATAGGGGGGTATAGGAAGAAAAATGCAAGCACTCTTGCTCTCATTGTTGTTTTTAATAATGTTTGTACTTTAAAAGTGTAAAACACAATACATGAATTATAAGGGAGATAACTCTGTTTCAGTCTTGACTTTAACCAAAACTGTGACTTTTCTCAATGCTAACCTATTTTTGTTAACATTGCAGAAATACTTGTTGTGAATTCTTATTATTTGATATTAGTATTTATAAACATTTGTTGGTTGGTGTGAACGTAATGGGGTAAATGTCTTATATTATTGCCGGTAACCATGGCAACGGTAGTTAAATGAGTTTTTTTCACCAAATATTCCTTTTCAACATTTTCATTTCTTTTTTTGTTTAGAAGCGATGGTTTTATTTCAGATATGTATAGAGTTGTCCTTGTTGTATTCATACTTAATTGATATCATTTCATTGTTACCATGACAACAGGCAGTCTAAATAAGTTTCCTTAAAACTAGTTATCAACTTTTTTTTAATAGTTTCGAAAAACTGATTCTCCGTTAAGAAATCTTTATCTACATACGTTTTAGGTGATACTAATTTCACTGCTGTTTATAAAATAACAGTATGCGTAACCATGGCAACAGTACGCATTCACAATCTGCAATGCTGGTTTTGAAAATTGTAATATATTATTTAAAGGGACACAAGGCAATCTTTAATCAATTATCAGGGTCTCGATTTATTTAACCAGTATCATTTTGACATGAACCCTGCTTGGATATAATTAAACAAAACAATGAGTTTTCATCTTATGCTACCGTATGTTTACATATATTACCAGTGCAATATATTCAACAGTTATCAAATCGCTTTAAAGGGAGTACATCAGGCTTTTCAAAGGGGTCTAGGGGTCCGACTTAAAATTGACAAATAATGATATTTTCTATTTTAAAGCGCCTAAACATAATGAATGATCCTAAAAATGACCCCTTAGTTACAAAGAAATTCATTCTGTACAGCAATATGTGCTATCCTAGGTTACGCACCAGTGTTAATTTCAGCATTTTATGCCCGATTCCATCCTAGCTATATGGTGTATTCGAAGTTTAAACCTTAACAATATGGTTCCAACATCATATTTTGATGGATATAAGTGTTTTATCATGAATTGGAACATTTTTATGATTTAAGATATTTCTAGAAAAATCATGATTGCTTCACTCGCATTTAAAATGTCTTAAGCAAAATTAGAATTATTAATGTTACAAACAAGCAGTTATTTCGCTTTCAGGACCAAATTTATTGTTGATATGAGCAAATCTTGAGTTGAACACAATAAAAGGTTGAACAATATTTGTGACTTTTTATGGTTACTCTGATTAATTTTGAAGAATGACGATAATTAAATTGCAGATTTAAAAAGTATGATTACCTTGAAAGAGAATAGCTTCAAGTTTTTCAACAGCAGCACAGAGTTCCTCATCTGCAACGTTATCACTTGATGGTCCCTGAGGGGAATGTTTGGCCTTAATGCCGGCTTCGCCTCACGTTGCAATTTCCTGGCCTCCGCTGCTGGATATAAGCTGTGTATGGTTGCTAACGTTTTGGACAATCTTTGATTCTTCTTAATATCAACAGCTTGCTGTCCCTCTGGAAATGGCAGGACATAGTTCTTAAATGCGTGCTTGTTTTTAGATAGAGGAGCTTCAGACAGTGTCTCCCCTCTCATATTGTCCACAAATTGAATGTTGTTTAATGGCTCATCAACACAGTATAGGTTATTTAGAGCCGCCCCAGAGAGAGGGGAAGGATACATAGGAATCCGGGAACCTGCCCTACTCTTATTATCGAATAGATTCCTATGGTTCTTTAACGTGCTCGGAGGATAGACCGATACACGGGACCGCCCGGTTTACGTCCCCATCCGACGGACGAGGCTAAGGTAAAGTGTCTTGCCCAAGAACACACCGACGGAACTCAGTGGCACCACGGAGGATTGAACCCGGGGCCTCCGGTTACAAATCCGCCGCACTACCGACTGCGCCACGCCAGCCCCTCGTATTGTCCACAAACCAAGCAGCATATCCAAGGCTGTTCTCCAGAAGCCACTTGTATGTCTGTCCTCTATAAATCCCCAGCTGAAACTTGTGCTGACTAAGCACGTGTGCACTGTTTGATGCAAAAGAGATGACACTATTAATACTGTGTATACCCCTCTATAAACGCCCCAAGTGGCATTGTATTGTACAAAAAGGGGGAGCATAATCCCCATTTATATGTGACCATATTTTTATTGCATATTATACCTCTTACATGCTTGGGAAAGGTATATTTCTAAACTAGACCTCTAATCAGTCTACTGGCAGGTGTATTTTCCTTTAACTAGACATCGAAATATGTAAAAACTAGAAGGCCACAGCCTGCATGTCGAGCCCAGTCCAAGCAATATGCATCATGTGCATGCATAGCAGTATGCATCATGTGCATGCATAGCAGAGACAGGACGTGATCTATATTTCGTCGAAAATAGTTCATGGCGACCCAAAATGTTTTGCACATGATGTAAGATGCATACAAGAAACATTCAGTTGAAGTTTGGTGAACATCCAGTGTGTATTAAAGAAGAAATACATAAATGAAAGGTGGACAGACAGAGTAACCAAGAAATAAACTAACTGACACACGTACACCAGGACTACATTGAGACAACTACATCAAGATTCATAAGTGTGCTAGACAAAATAAAAATAACGTGGCCTCATACTTCTGACGGGAGTACTGAGCCTTTATAGTTTATACCAGGGTATATGGTAATTTCATTTCAATTAACAAATTGCATGAACAGCTAAATTAACAGCGTAACTATTTTTTTAACCACAAACAAACAATAAAAGCAAAATCAAAATAAGTCTTTTGCAATATTAGGGTTAGACTAAGAAATTACATGTGCGACTTGCCACATGGACCTAACAACTTTTTCTTCATCAATAGCAAATAAAATTAAACTTACAGCATAAACTGCAATATGATCACTTATTGAAGGTCCTATACGTAAACAATTACTTCATAACAGATCGTTTGTTACAATTAATTAGTTGGTTCATCAATACTTCCCACTCTTGTGTATATCAACCTCAGTGCATAGATAACGGGGCCTCAAAAATGATACATCCTCCTTTTTAAAAGACGTTTGCAAGTTGATTGCCAAGCCATCCGTTGCAGGTTACTTATGCTGAGCTGTATGTAAAGCAAAGATTAGTCAAAAAATAACCACAAACAATGGAAGACCGGCATGTAATCTTTTCTGAAACATTCTGGTGGTATTGGCATGTAGCTTACAGGGGTGTAAAAATATTTTGAATGCCACTCGCCCTGTAGGACTAGTGACCTGTAAAATGCACTCGCCCTTATCAAAGTTTCACTCGCCCTTATATTTTAGGGTGATTTTTAACTGTTGTTGATAGGAAATAATATTATGTCTTTATACACAATAAACCACTTATTTTTATATGTCAAATTCTTTAATATTAATAAAGAGTTGAAAAAGCATGTATTTTGTAATTTTTAATGTTGATCCTAGCTACAGGCTCAGTCTTGCAGTGCTGAGTGACTAGTCATACAGATTTAAAAGTTAGTATGTTTACAGACCTGCCATTTATGGCACAAAACTTATGCTTTACAGTGACTGTGTGAGGCACACACATTTATATGTGTTTTTTCAAAGAGTATGGACCCAGATCAGGTGTCCTGGAGTAGCTCTCTGATCTGGGTCTGCACTGTTTGAAATTGTCACCTAAAATTAACAGTAAGCTTTTCCTATTTCAGTCCATTTGAAAAGTCAGTGCTTATTTAGTTAAGCAGTCAGCTAAATGACTATTCACTGTCTGAAGATGACTCCACTCTAGCTCTTGGCCCTCTAGGCCCTGTCAGCACGTGTCCCCTAACATGCCTTGTTCCCATCCCTGCATTGAGCCATGTAACTAAACTGTCAGTTGGATTCTGTACTATTTAAGCTCTCTGATGTTTGACGTTTTATAGTGTCACTTACGCTGGACACAAAACCTGAGCATGCTTGTCTATTTCTGTAGTTTTGTTCAATGCTGACACCATTTTTCTCTTGGAGATCACACAGACCTGGAAATTTTGAAAACGCTTCCCCTTCTCTGGCAAGGTAGTAGGCTGTGTTCATTAAATGTTAATACTTTATTAAGTTTGTCCACTCTTTGTGCAGATTTTTTTATTGATGAGGAACCCGGTTTGTCCAATTTTTTTTATGCTCAGTGCATTGTACGTGTTTTGAACTTTTTGCATGAAATTTCAACGTTTCCTTTTTGAATTTGGTTGATACACCCGTGAACAAAGATGATTTGTTATCTGCCAGTGAGGCCACACCAAATTAAAAAATAGGTCCTCGGATTCTTAACTTCAAAAATGCATACGACAGTACAAAGTTGTTTTGTTGTTTTTTTAGCTCTACTGATCAGAGATCAGCAGAGCTTATGCCGTGGTGCGGCGTCCGTCGTCCGTCTGTCTGTCCGTAAACTTTTATTTGTAGCGACTACTCCTCTGAAACTACTGGATGGATATTCATGAAACTTTACAGAAATGTTGCCCATAAAGTCTAGTTGATCCTAACAAAAATTTGTGTTGATGTGAAATCCAAGATGGCCGCCAAAGCTAAAAATAGAGTTTTAAAATAGAAGTTTGTAGCGACTACTTCTTGAAAACTATAAGTGATATTGATATGGGACTTTTTCTAAAATGATCAGCATGACATGATGTTGATCCTTGTCAAAAATCGTTTTGATTCAACGTTAAACATGGCTGCCAGTGGCCATCTTTGTTTACATAGAGTTATATAGTAAAAACTTGTAGCGACTACTCCTCTGAAACTACTTGACGGATTGTCATGAAACTTTACAGGAATGTTGCTCTTGATGTCTAATTGATCCTAGCAAAATTTCAGATCTGCCAGAAATTCAAGATGGCCGTCACAGCTAAAAATAGATTTTTAAAAAATAAGTTTGTAGCGACTACTTCTTGAAAACTATAAGTGATATTGATATGGGACTTTTTCTAAAATGATCAGCATGACATGATGTTGATCCTTGTGGAAAATTATTTTGATTCGACGTTAAACATGGCTGCCAGTGGCCATCTTTGGTTACATAGAGTTATATAGTAAAATTTGTTGCGACTACTCCTCTGAAACTACTTGATGGATGTTCATGAAACTTCACAGGAATGTTGCTCTTGATGTCTAGTTGATCCTAGAAAAATTTCAGGCCGGCCAGAAATTCAAGATGGCCACCACAGCTAAAAATAGATTTAAAATAAATAAGTTTGTAGCGACTACTCCTTCAAAACTATAAGAGATATTGATATGGGACTTTTTCTAAAATGATCAGTATGACATGATGTTGGACCTTGTCGAAAATCGTTTTGATTTGACGTTAAACATGGCTACCAGCGGCCATCTTTGTTTATATAGAGTTATATAATGAAAACTTGTAGCGACTACTCCTCTGAAACTACTTGACGGATTTTCATGAAACTTCACAGGAATGTTGCTCTTGATGTCTAAATGATACTAGCAAAATTTCAGGTTGGCCGGAAATTCAAGATGGCCGCCACGGCTAAAAATAAATTTTCAAAATACAAGTTTGTAGCGACTACTGCTTGAAAACTATAAGTGATATTGATATGGGACTTTTTCTAAAATGATCAGCATGACATGATGTTGGTCCTTATCAAAAATCGTTTTGATTCGACGTTAAACGTGGCTGCCAGCGGCCATCTTTGTTTACATAGAGTTATATAGTAAAAACTTGTAGCGACTACTCCTCTGAAACTACTTGGCGGATTTTCATGAAACTTTACAGGAATGTTGCTCTTAATGTCTAATTGATCCTAGCAAAATTTCAGATCGGCCAGAAATTCAAGATGGCTGCCACAGTTAAAAATAATTTTTTAAAAAATAAGTTTGTAGCGACTACTTCTTGAAAACTATAAGTGATATTGATATGGGACTTTTTCTAAAATGATCAGCATGACATGATGGTTATCCGAGTCGAACATTAGTCGGCCGGAAATTCAAGATGGCCGCCACTGTTAAAAATAGATTTTCAAAAAAGAAGTCTGTAGCGACTACTTCCTGAAATCAAAATCAATCAGTAGAGCTTCAAGGTCATTGACCTCTTGTTTTCCTCGGTTTCAGATTTGTTCATACGGGCCATATTTTTTAACCATACGGAATCTTTCCTTTTTTTTAACTTTCCCCTAAAAAATCATTTCAGTATCTAAAAAAATAAATAAAACAGTTTTCACATGCGCAACTAGAATAATACCATCTATAGTTTTCCTATTTATGCATGTTATAGCATTTCTTTTTACAATACAAATGCACACAGCTCTTTCAATGACATACTTTCTAACTTATTCAAGATTCTATACACTTATTGTATACAGTTTTTATATATGGAAAGAAAAGTTATAAATAGGTATCATGACCATATTATGGCCTTTTCTACACTTCAGGAGTAAGTAATTCTGCTAGCAACACCTGAGTCGGACTAGATTTCCAACTTGTCCCAACTTGTCCTAGACCTTCGTTACTTATAACATGTATCGAAGTTTGAATATGATAATCTGATGAAAAGAAGAGAGAACTAAATTGAATGTTAATGACAGACACAAGGTGATCGCAAAGCTCTTCTAGTCTTAAACTATTAGAGCTAGAAAATATATGACAAGACTGAAGTTATAATATAATTATAATTTTGAAATGCACTTACACTGATTTAAAAGTTGTTATATCCTTGAAAATTTTGAAAAATTTTAGGGACATGGCATGAATTATCTGTTAGCTTTGTGTGACAACAATCAATGATCCAAAGTGCATTTGACAGCGTTTTGATAGCTTTCTCACCAAATTCTATACAGTCTGCAGACCAACCACAATGCAACTCCATACACAAATCAACACAGTCACTATAAAGACGCTGGGGTCCCGTCAGTTTCCCATTATTGTTAGTGGTTGGTTTGGACGGAAGAATTAAATTTTTTTGGACTGACGTCATTAGATCAAAGGCAGAAGCACCATTGTTGCATATTGACGAACTGCGATTTTCTTTTAATTTGATCTCGATATACTTGCAAGAAAGTTCTTTAGCCACACTTACTCGCATTTCCGGCGATACATTTATTGATGGGCTGTCCTGCTTCTCGCGCAACTTTACACTTACTATAGATGCAGGCGATATATTTTTGTAGGCTGTCGCCTTTAAAAAAGCGTCCTCAAACGTTTCATTATTGTCCAAAAGGACGACAGTTTGCTGCAAGAAATTTCTGGCAGACAGCATGAAAACTCCCGCCATCTCCTGCCATCTTCCGTCATAGATCGACTCGATTTACAACACGGTGGAACCAAGGAATGGATTCGTTACTTAAGTATTGAGATTTTGGGTAAAAATGTTAAAAAATTGAATAAAATCGCTGATTTCTGTAATACATTGTGGGTATTTAACGAAAAAATAGAAATATATCTAATATAATAGAAAAAAGAAATATTGTTTTAGGTAACAGGATTAGTGCCAGTGTTCTGTACATGTTGTTGTTAGAATAATATTAATTCTTGCCATGTCGAAAAACATGTAACAATTCATAGCAGATAAACATGATTTTTTTTTAAGTAAAAGGCATATAGCAGTAGCATACATTTCATGGAGAACTATCTTCATATATGTATTTTCTGCTAAATTGATATAATTTCAAAATTAATAATGACAGAAATGTTGCCAAGATTTGTTTTTCTTGTTTCAACCAACTGTGTTCTTATTCAATTGTATTAAATGTGTTTCTATATTTTAACCCAATACCCCCAATGGATTACAGAAATCAGTGATTTTTAGCTCTACTGATCAGAGATCAGCAGAGCTTATGCCGTGGTGCGGCGTCCGTTCGTCTGTCCGTCCGTCCGTTAACTTTTATTTGTAGCGACTACTCCTCTGAAACTACTGGATGGATATTCATAAAACTTTACAGAAATGTTGCCCATGAAGTCTAGTTGATCCTAGCAAAAATTCATGTTGATGTGAAATCCATGATGGCCGCCAAAGCTAAAAATAGATTTTTTAAATTCAAGTTTGTAGCGACTACTTCTTGAAAACTATAAGTGATATTGATATGGGACTTTTTCTAAAATGATCAGCATGACATGATGTTGGTCCTTGTCGAAAATCGTTTTGATTTGACGTTAAACATGGCTGCCAGCGGCCATCTTTGTTTACATAGAGTTATATAATGAAAACTTGTAGCGACTACTCCTCTGAAACTACTTGACGGATTTTCATGAAACTTCACAGAAATGTTGCTCTTGATGTCTAATTGATTCTAGCAAAATTTAAGGTCGGCCGGAAATTCAAGATGGCCGCCATGGCTAAAAATAGATTTTCAAAATACAAGTTTGTAGCGACTACTTCTTGAAAACTATAAGTGATATTGATATGGGACTTTTTCTAAAATGATCAGCATGACATGATGGTTATCCGAGTCGAACATTATTTTGATTCGACATTTAACATGGCTGCCAGTGGCCATCTTTGTTTACATAGAGTTATATAATGAAAACTTGTAGCGACTACTCCTCTGAAACTACTTGACGGATTTTCATGAAACTTCACAGAAATGTTGCTCTTGATGTCTAATTGATTCTAGCAAAATTTAAGGTCGGCCGGAAATTCAAGATGGCCGCCATGGCTAAAAATAGATTTTCAAAATACAAGTTTGTAGCGACTACTTCTTGAAAACTATAAGTGATATTGATATGGGACTTTTTCTAAAATGATCAGCATGACATGATGGTTATTCAAGTCGAACATTATTTTGATTCGACGTTAAACATGGCTGCCAGTGGCCATGTTTGTTTACATAGAGTTATATAATGAAAACTTGTAGCGACTCCTACTCTGAAACTACTTGACGGATTTTCATAAAACTTCACAGGAATGTTGCTCTTGATGTCTAATTGATCCTAGCAAAAGTTCAGGTCGGGCGGAAATTCAAGATGGCCGCCACAGCTAAAAATAAATTTTCAAAATACAAGTTTGTAGCGACTTCTTCTTGAAAACTATAAGTGATATTGTTGTGGGACTTTTTCTAAAATGATCAGCATGACATGATGTTGGTCCTTATCAAAAATCGTTTTGGTTCTACGTTAAACATGGCTGCCATTTTTGTTTACATAGAGTTATATAGTAAAAACTTGTAGCGACTACTCCTCTGAAACTAATTGGCAGATTTTCATGAAACGTTACAGGAATGTTGCTCTTGATGTCTAATTGATCCTAGCAAAATTTCAGATCGGCCATAAATTCAAGATAGCCGCCACAGCTAAAAATAGAATTTTAAAAAATAAGTTTGTAGCAACTACTTCTTGAATACTATAAGTGATATTGATATGGGACTTTTTCTAAAATGATCAGCATGACATGATGGTTATCCAAGTCGAACATTATTTTGATTCGACGTTACACATGACTGCCAGTGGCCATCTTTGTTCACATAGAGTTATATAATGAAAACTACTAGCGACTACTCCTCTGAAACTACTTGACGGATTTTCATGAAACTCCACAGGAATAGGAATGTTGCTCTTGATGTCTAATTGATCCTAGCAAACTTTCAGGTCGGCCAGAAATTCAAGATGGCCACCATGGCTAAAAATAGATTTTCAAAATACAAGTTTGTAGGGACTACTGCTTGAAAACTATAAGTGATATTGATATGGGACTTTTTCTAAAATGATGAGCATGACATGATGTTGGTCCTTGTCAAAAATCGTTTTGATTTGATGTTCAACATGGCTGTCAGCGGCCATCTTTGTTTACATAGAGTTATATAATGAAAACTTGTAGCGACTACTCCTCTGAAACTACTTGACGGATTTTCATGAAACTTCACAGGAATGTTGCTCTTGATGTCTAATTGATCCTAGCAAAATTTCAGGTAGGCCGGAAATTCAAGATAAGAAATAATTTTCAAAAAACAAGTTTGTAGCGACTACTTCCTGAAATCAAAATCAATCAGTAGAACTTCAAGGTCATTGACCTCTTGTTTTTTCCAACATTTTGCCCTAAAATGCCAATATTTGAGTTATATATGATGCCAGGAAAAACTTGAATATGTATGCTGTGCAACATACTATTGCTTCAATTTGATAAGTTTATGTTCAAACTAATTTTAAAAAATAATTCCAGCGATTTTTGATGAAAATACACATTTGTCACCCAAAATTAAGGCATTTCCAAACAGTGGTTTGGAACTTTTTTCTGTTTAATCACTGGACCTTACCTTGCCCAAAAAGGTTAAAATATTTATTTTTTCTATTGTATTAGATATATTTCTAATTTTTAGTTAAATACCCCCAATGGATTACAGAAATCAGCTATTTTATTCAATTTTTTAACATTTTTACCCCAAATCTCCATATTTAAGTATCAGATCCATAAATTATATGGTGGGACACGTAGAGATGCGTTCCGAGAAAGATTCCATCAGTTCAAATTGGTTCTAATGTATTCCATTCTTTTTCTAAAAAATAATTCCAGATTTCGTCGATTTTCGTCTAAAAACGCAACGTTTTCCCCCAAAACTCGCTAAAGCCCCAAAGCTCAGATGGCACACATGTCTCATTTTGAAGCTTAATGTATCTTCTTTCAAAAAATCATATGCTACAAAATTCCCCCTGAGGGGAGAGGGGGGTCTACAGCAAGCTCAAGAAATAATTTTCAATCATTGAAGGGCCATAATTCTACAAAAAGTCATTGGACCAGAAAACCAAAGCCACATGCACATCTCCATACCTCCTCACACATATCCTCCGTTTCAAGTTGACTGGAACAAAACTGTCGGAGCTTTCTGGAAACGGACAATCTCCTATATTTTCAAACATTAAAGGGCCATAACTGCACCTCACAAGGAATACATGTATATGGTTTCATGTTGACTGAATGAGTTATGCGGAAACGAAAAGTTCACACAGGACGGAGAACACCAAATCAATATACGTCCTGTCTAAAGATGGGCTTATAAAATTGAAGGAAGTTTTAAATGCATGAAATAAATTAATTTGAAACTATTTACGTATGTGATTTCTTCCACATTTGATATAATGTTGATAACCCTCTGTATTGGCCTAATTGTCCTAAGTTGCTCTCATTGGCAAGGTAATTTGAGGTAAATCCTGTAGGTGGCATCTTTAATAGCTCCAAAGATACTCTGCTCCCAACATTTGATCTTAGCAGCTCAAAGCCACCACAACCCTTCATATTTGGGAATACTTCTTCAAGTCTTGACCTAAAACTTTCTGAGCAATGCTTTTCAAGAATGTTATCTTTTTTTCTCCGAGACCTGCCTCAAACAGATTCTGTGTTCTTCCCTTGTGGGAGCTGTGTCCTGAATAAGAACAAAAATCATAAGTGTCTGTACTTTATTAGTCCCCCACCGGTCCCGGGAGGGTGACTAGGTTTGCACCCTGTCCGTTCGTCCTTCCGAAATACTTGTCCGGGCCATATTTTCAATACTATAAGACTTTGACATACCAATCTTGGTAAGCAGATAGATACATCTTGGGATAGCGGTATGTCGCGTACCAGAAAAAGGTCCCTGTGACCTCTGTCATAGAAAATGCTTGTCCCGACCGTATTTTCAATACTATAAGACTTTGACATACCAAACTTGGTAAGCAGATAGATACATCTTGGGATAGCGGTATGTCGCGTACCAGAAAAAGGTCACTGTGGCCTTGACCTGTGACCTCTGTCATAGAAAATGCTTGTCCGGACCGTATTTTCAATACTATAACACTTAAGAGATACCAAACTTGAGATGTGGATACATCTCGGGATAGCGGTGTATCGCATACCAAAATAAGGTCACAGTGACATTGACCTTGACCTGTGACCTCTTGTCATAGAGAATGTTCCGAATATGCTTGTCAGGGCAATATTTTCAATACTATAAGACTTTGAGATACCAAACTTGGTATATGGATACATCTTAGGAAAGTAGTGTGTCGCGTACCAAAATAGGGTCACTGTGACCTTGACCTGTGACCTCTGTCATAGAAAATGCTTGTCCGGACCGTGTTTTCAATACTATAACACACATACCAAACTTACATACCAAGCTTGGTATGTGAATACATCTTGGGATAGCGGTGTGTCACATACCAAAATAAGGTCATTGTGACTTTGACCTGTGACCTCTGTCATAGAAAATGCTTGTCTTGACACTGTTGATGTCATGGACTTGAATAACACCTTCCCTAACAAGGTAATGACTTTTCTGTATGACCCTCTTGTCTACTGGAAGGCTATACCCAGCATACTGACATATGCAAAAAAATAGGTTGCTAAATGTTACATTGTAGCACAATGTTACATTGTAGCACAAATAAATGCATACTAGAAAAAAATGTCTTACGAAATTAAATAAAGCAATTAACTGCAGAATTACTTTCAATATTTGTTGTTTTCCATTTAGTAACTGTGTTTAGTGAAAATATATCAATATTCACCTCTGGGTGAATATGTGGTGTTTGTGACTGTCAGATTCAGGTAAAGACAAATATATTCTGTACTCCTGAATGGTACTTTGTGTAAAACTGGCTCTCAACCATTTGGCCACAATCCTTCTTCGCCAGTTAGAACCTTTCTCAACATCAATCTACTCAAGAAATAATAATAAAAAACAATAGTTTATGATGTTTAAGGGGCTGTCCTGACTCCAGAATGGGTCTAAAATTATTCTTATTATTTGTCTTTTACGCACTACATAGTCGTGGTTGTTGTGAAGTTCTTTTGTCTATAAAATGATTAATCGAATTAAAGAAATTTACAGCATTACTTTTCATGGAGGTGTTTGAAATTGTCTTCTTCTTTGTACGGTACAAAGAAGATGACAATGTCAAACAACTTGGTGGAATAATGAAGGACTCATTGTACCGTACAATGAGTCCTTCATTATTCCACAGAGTTGTTTGACATTGTCATCTTCTTTGTACCGTACAATGAGTCCTTCATTATTCCACGGAGTTGTTTGACATTGTCATCTTCTTTGTACCGTACAATGAGTCCTTCATTATTCCACAGAGTTGTTTGACATTGTCATCTTCTTTGTACCGTACAATGAGTCCTTCATTATTCCACGGAGTTGTTTGACATTGTCACCTTCTTTGACATTGTCACCTTCTTTGTACCATACAATGAGTCCTTCATTATTCCACAGAGTTGTTTGACATTGTCATCTTCTTTGTACCGTACAATGAGTCCTTCATTATTCCACGGAGTTGTTTGACATTGTCACCTTCTTTGACATTGTCACCTTCTTTGTACCATACAATGAGTCCTTCATTATTCCACAGAGTTGTTTGACATTGTCATCTCCTTTGTACTGTACAATGAGTCCTTCATTATTCCACGGAGTTGTTTGACATTGTCACCTTCTTTGACATTGTCACCTTCTTTGTACCATACAATGAGTCCTTCATTATTCCACAGAGTTGTTTGACATTGTCATCTTCTTTGTACCATACAGCGAGTCATTCATTTTGAATCTTCCTCCAAGTACACTGTGTTAAGTGGTAGAAACATTCATGGATTCTAGCATGGTAGAAACAACCACATATTTTAGCAGGGTTTGAGTGTGTCCATGGGGTTAACAACATTGCATTGTAAACCTCAACTCTCACCGCTGTGGGTTCGAATCCCACTGGGAACTCAACTTGTAAGTGTGGAATAGTGCCGATTCTTATGGATGGCGGGAGATGTACAGTACTGGTTCTACCTGGGAAACGTGGGTGGTCTGCCACCACCACAAAAAAAAACACCGTCATATATAACTTTACATAGGTTGAAAATGACGTAAAACATCATACAAAGATAATTGTTCCTTCTTTATTCATATTCTCATAGAACCTTTTACCTCAAAGGTGACGATATCCTCCGAGTACACTGTGTCAGCTGGTAGAAACAACCCTGGATTCTAGCATGGTTTCCTGGCATGTAGTCGATGGCCTTATGAATACCCATTTTGAAGTCAAGTTACACTGTTGTTGTGTCTTGTGAAGCCATATACATCAGAGGCATTCTATATAACTGTAAATACTTCTTTGAATGAAGATTGATGTTTGTTTAGTAGGAAAGTAGGGAGGCTGAAACACACGTAGCAAGATCATCATTCTCAGTGACCTGTATCAGTACCAAATACCCCAGTCCACGCACCAGTGGTCATTCCCACACTTGCTTCAGTCCTGTTTCAGGTCCAAACACTCCAAACACCATCACTCTATTCTCATTTGACTGCACCTTGCTGTAGTTGTTGTATATCAAGTATGGCAGTGTATCAGTCCCTCCTGTGTGAAGTCCTCTGGCAGATTGGTTTTAGGGATATGTTTTCCCAGTTCTGCTGGCTTAAATGGAATGTTTCATTGTGTCCGTCTTGCCAAACTTATGCCTACTGGATATTGTGCTAATTTGTCATGGACAGCTGTCCAGGATTCTCACTGTTATTGGCTACGTGTACCTTGATTTCTTATTTCGCTTTCAATGCCTCCGTGTTGCAACATGGCCACTGTGTGGTTGACGAAGTGATAAGTGATACATAGAAAATAAGTGAATGTCCTTTATGACATTTATATCTGTTTGCGGAGACAGTTACTTGAAAGTTTTACATTAAATAATTTGTTTTCACATATTCTAATATCTTCAGCATTGCTGATTAAATTCATTCAAATTTTGCATAATTATGTCCTCAGTATCAAGGCCACTCAGACGCACACATTCCATAATTCTGTATTGCAATTATAGCAAATATAAAATCGCCCTTTTATCAATTTAGAAATTCATTAAATCCAGTCCCTGTTTGGCAAGACGTATAAATTCGCAGATGCATGTTGAGCAAGATGTGGGGTGGGGGAGTGGCCACATGGAGGTTTTCTGATGCGTGTTGTACAGGATGGAGGTTGGGTGTGTGTGAGGTGAGGGGGATGTGGGGTGTTCTGCGAATCGTATTTGTGTTCAGTGTACTTACATATTTTTTATACAATTCGTTTCATTCTTACATTACTTGTTACTTGGAAAAAAAACGGAGATGTTAACAATTATTGCTCTGGAATCAAGAATAATTCCTCAAGAATAATATGCATAGCATAAGTTATAGATTCATATTTCTCTTTTCAGCTATCACCATCATAAATACCTTAAATTTGCAATGCTAACACCATTATGTTTTCATTTTCAGCACCATTACCAGTATTCATTAGTCAAGTATATGTCCCTTTATATATGTAAATTGTTACACCAAACATTTATCCAATACCTACCATGAAGAATCAGTTATAAAAGTCTTTATCATAGATGAGAAATCTCTCAATAGATTAATGCAATTTTAGGAGGGGAAGGAAGTCCTAAATTGTATAAGTATGTCATAAATGACATAAAGTTATAGACAAACATATATGGTCTCAGGCTGTCAATGATCCCTAAAATAAGTAGCTCAATGCTCAACTGTATAGCCCTGCTGCACTGAAATAACATTCCTTTAGAACATACCCCACCTAGTCACATTATACTGACAGCTTACCAACCATTCCTAAAACATGACACAGAGCTCCAGATAAGGTGCGTATTTGCGTAAATACGCAAATAAATTGGTAGAAAAAGCAATATAAATACAAAACCATGCGTATCATAACGCAAAAGAAATGTCTGATACGCAATTCCTCACAAATTGCTAGCGTATTTTGCAATTTTTCATTTCTAATCGATCGCGTATTTGCCCAGAGTTCTCACAATATCTCGAAACAAAATCAAATATAGGTAAAAGACCGAAACTGCCGAGTGAACAGACTGGTTACGAAATTCAGTTTAAATTGTGCGCGATTTACTCATTTTTGTCTGTACCCTTTTTATATCGTGTAGGCGCTCGGCGATCTAAATCAAGCCTCGGTTAAAAATGTCGGCGAATGTAAACAAACGCGGACGGATAAAAACACCGCAAAAAAACACAACTAAATACATTTAGGAACTATTTTGACCACAGTAAGTCAACGGAGGCAAAACAAATTTCAAAAATAATGTTAGATGACATACTTTTCAATGTCTACGATTCACAAGGCATGTGTTACAGTAATCCGAGCCTTCTCTGACCTTACCAGCCCTTTTTACGATTTTTAGCTCGACTGATCAGAGATCAGCAGAGCTTATGCCGTGGTGCGGCATCCGTCTGTCCGTCCGTCTGTCTGTCCGTCTGTCTGTCCGTAAACTTTTTTTTGTAGCGACTACTGCTCTGAAACTACTGAATGGATTTTCATGAAACATTACAGAAATGTTGCCCATGAAGTCTAGTTGATCCTAGCAAAAATTCATGTTGATGTGAAATCCAAGATGGCCACCAAATCTAAAAATAGGTTTTTAAAAAACAAGTTTGTAGCGACTACTTCTTGAAAACTATAAGTGATATTGATATGGGACTTTTTCTAAAATGATCAGCATGACATGATGTTGGTCCTTGTCGAAAATCGTTTTGATTCGATGTTAAACATGGCTGCCAGTGGCCATCTTTGTTTACATTGAGTTATTAGCTCTACTGATCAGAGATCAGCAGAGCTTATGCCGTGGTGCGGCGTCCGTCGTCCGTCCGTCCGTCTGTCCGTCTGTCTGTCCGTAAACTTTTATTTGTAGCGACTTCACAGCTGAAACTACTGGATGGATATTCATGAAACTTTATAGAAATGTTGCCCATAAAGTCTAGTTGATCCTAGCAAAAATTCATGTTGATGTGAAATCCAAGATGGCCGCCAAAGCTAAAAATAGAGTTTTAAAATACAAGTTTGTAGCGACTTCTTCTTGAAAACTATAAGTGATATTGATATGGGACTTTTTCTAAAATGATCAGCATGACATGATGTTGATCCTAGTCAAAAATCGTTTTGATTCAACGTTAAACATGGCTGCCAGCGGCCATCTTTGTTTACATAGAGTTATATAGTAAAAACTTGTAGCGACTACTTCTTTGAAACTACTTGGCGGATTGTCATGAAACTTTATAGGAATGTTGCTCTTGATGTCTAATTGATCCTAGAAAAATTTCAGGTCGGCCGGAAATTCAAGATGGCCGTCACAGCTAAAAATAGATTTTTAAAAAATAAGTTTGTAGCGACTACTTCTTGAAAACTATAAGTGATATTGATATGGGACTTTTTCTAAAATGATCAGCATGACATGATGTTGATCCTAGTCGAACATTATTGTGATTCAACGTTAAACATGGCTGCCAGTGGCCAACTTTGTTTACATAGAGTTATATAGTAAAAACTTGTAGCGACTACTCCTCTGAAACTACTTGACGGATGTTCATGAAACTTCACAGGAATGTTGCTCTTGATGTCTAGTTGATCCTAGTAAAATTTCAGGCTGGCCGGAATTCATAATGGCCGCCACGGCTACAAATTAAAGTTTGTAATGACTACATCTTGAAAACTAAGTGATATTGATATGGGACTTTTTCTAAAATGATCAGCATGACATGATGTTGATCGCTATCGAAAATTATTTTGAATCAACATTAAACATGGGCGCCAGTGGCCATCTTTGTTTACATAGAGTTTGTATAGTAAAAATTTGTAGCGACTACTCCTCTGCAACTACTTGACGGATTTTCATGAAACTTCACAGTTGCTCTTGATGTCTAGTTGATCCTAGCACAATTTCATTTCGGAAATTCAAGATGGCCACCATGGCTAAACATAGATTTTTAAAAACAATTTTGTAGGGACTACTTCTTGAAAACTGTGAGTGATATTGATATGGGACTTTTTCTAAAATGATCAGCATGACAAGATGTTGATCCTTATTGAAAATTATTTTATTTTTCAACATTAAACATGGCTGCCAGTGGCCATCTTTGTTTACCTAGAGTTATATAGTAAAAACTTCAACTTGTAGCGACTACTCCTCTGAAACTACTTGACAGATTTTTATGAAACTACACAGGAATGCTGATCTAGCTATCAAAATCTATCAGTAGAGCTTCAAGGTCATTGACTTCTTGTTGTTACTCTTGTTATTACAGTTCTGAATGGGTTGTTCCCAAACTTCATATACACATAACAACTGATGACCTTATGTCCCTCTATATCAACCAGTGTTGATTGCCCAATTTATTACAGAATTATCGCCCTTTGTTTGACTTAGAATTTAAGCGGAGGTATTCATCACCTTCAGTGATACTTCTAGTTTATTTAGATGACATTTAGTATATTTTCTTCACTTGTAATAGTCATGGTTTGATATATGATGAGGCCAAATAAAATAATATGTGTTGTTCTTACTACATGTTAAACTAACTAGTGTATGTAGGTAGGGAAAATATTTTAGTTGATATTTTGTCTTTTTTCCCTCAGTACTTTTATGACCTAATGAACTAACTTACATATATATGTGTGTTGATATCATCAGATACAGATACAGAATATAGATAGAAAACATAATTTCTAAAAAAGAAAAAAAAAAAAAAAGAAACGTTCAGCTTTCGCATAACATGTTTAGCGTCGGCCCTTTGAGAAACAGTAATCACACATAATATTATTTGGCATGACCATGGTTAATCATGGTTTAATATATGATGACCGCGGTTTGATATATGATGGTTTGATATATGATGATATATGATGACCACGGTTTGATATATGATGACCATGATTAATCATGTTTTCGCAGGGGTAATGAATTCAAATTCTTGCTAATGTCATTACTTACAATAGTACGTAGTTTGCTGAACCTAGTTTGCTTATAGTATTAGTGAAATGTCAAATTCACCACAAGTCCTTTATAATAATACCAGATTAAACCCCATGCTATATGGATATAATAATGCATATAACTTGAACGCATTATTACACATATCGTTACAGGGGTTTAATCTCTAAAAGATATAAGCCAATTAAATAACTTAGTGAAACAATATTTGAAAATGCTTTAATCATGTAAGATATCCGCTTATTAAGTTACTATACACTACCCAACTTTTATAATCAGTCACTTTTCAAAGAATTATATATTTTTTAATAATTTATGTTTTCATTTGAAATTTTAACGCGGCGTTTAACAACTATCCCTGGCGATTTATAAAACTTAACCTGCCTTGATCAGACTAAAACCTTGTTGATAAACTTAATAAAATATTGGTATGTGTTTCGGTGATTTCGAGTTTTTGGTATTCGTGTTATTTTCAAAAAACCTGGGTGACTGATCATAAAAGTTAGTAGTGTATAAAACAATGTTTGAAAATGCTTCAAAAGATTTTGGTACAATATATGCATATAACTCATGCAGTTTTACTATTAGTTAAAAAATGATGCTGAGGAAGCTAATTTAAACATAGGAGCGTGCTATCATCACATCTATGTAATCAGTAAGGCCATGCCATCAGCACATCCATGTAATTAGTAAGGCCATGCTATCATCACATCTATGTAATCAGTAAGGCCATGCTATCATCACATCTGTGTAATCAGTAAGTCTGTGCTATCATCAGTTAGGCCGTGCTATCATCACATCTGTGTAATCAGTAAGACCGTGCTATCATCACATCTATCTAATCAGTAAGGTCGTGCTATCATCACATCTGTGTAATCAGTAAGGCCGTGCTATCATCACATATATGTAATCAGTAAGGCCGTGCTATCATCACATCTATGTAATCAGTAAGGTCGTGCTATCATCACATCTATGTAATCAGTAAGGCCGTGCTATCATCACATTTATGTAATTAGTAAGGACGTGCTATCATCACATCAGTAAGGCCGTGCTATCATCACATTTATGTAATCAGTAAGGCCGTGCTATCATCACATCTATGTAATCAGTAAGGCCGTGCTATCATCACATTTATGTAATTAGTAAGGACGTGCTATCATCACATCAGTAAGGCCGTGCTATCATCACATTTATGTAATCAGTAAGGCCGTGCTATCATCACATCTATGTAATCAGTAAGGCCGTGCTATCATCACATCTATGTAATCAGTAAGGCCGTGCTATCATCACATCTATGTGATCAGTAAGGATATGCTATCATCACATTTATGTAATCGGTAGGGCCGTGCTGTCATCACATCCATGTAATCAATAAGGCCATTCCATCATCACATCCATGTAATCAGTAAGGCCGTGCCATCATCACATCCATGTAATCAGTAAGGCCGTGCCATCATCACATCACATCCATGTAATCAGTAAGGCCGTTCCATCATCACATCACATCCATGTAATCAATAAGGCCGTGCCATCATCACATCCATGTAATCAGTAAGGCCGTGCCATCATTACATCCGTGTTATCAGTAAGGCCGTGCCATCATCACATCCATGTAATCAGTAAGGCCGTGCCATCATCACATCTATGTAATCAGTAAGGCCGTGCTATCATCACATCTATGTAATCAGTAAGGCCGTGCTATCATCACATCTATGTAATCAGTAAGTAATCGGTAAGTCCGTCCTTAAAGTAGCTATCCCGTCAACAACAGCCACATTTTACAACATATGTACACCGTTTCTAAACCTACTGATGACTAGGTTTATATATATATATATAACTTATATATTTTGAGAATCCAAACTCTATAGACACAATATAAATGACTTTAACCAGCCAGACCAAACTCCAAAAATTGGAGCGTCGAATTAATAGTTACCAAGTCATAATTCATTTAACGCATATTCAATCACGATATTTTAAGAACCCATGAATAAAACATATACTTATCATTGGCACATATACATAATTCTATGACCTGAACACCTGGATATAGTTTTGATCAACAGTTTTGATCAACAGCTTTTAGTGTAATTTTGCTGTTATTTTGGCGGGTTAGTTTCTTTAACAAAAAATGGTTTTCTGTGCTCCAACCCAAAACTGAAATATACGCCCCATGCAAACAACTTCATTTTGTGCGCCTGTGATTATTATGTATTTTAGAATGTATTATCTCTTGTATTTCTTAAGAATATGAATTTATATCAGTTTTCATTGAAACCTTGTTTTCAGATCATGTCCATGTATTATTTGAGGTATTGTTCACCACATTTGTTGAATAAAATATTGTTTAAACCAAAGGGACTGGAAGCGTAACATTGTGGGTGGCCATTCAGATAGGAATACAACCATCAGAGTCATGTGTTGCAGAGCCACATGTCGATGTGTACATGCATTACTATGACCCATTAGTTTATCATTTAATTTTATTGAAATAGTTTGGTCTGGAAAACCAGATGACTCAGCTAGTTTTGTAATATAAATCTTTAAAAGTAATCCATGTGATTCAGGCTCTAATAAAAAAAAAATGTGATTGAATTATATGTAAAACTGTTATATAATAACATGTATATAATACCAATATAATCCACATTTAAACTAAAATTTATGATTAAGTAACATGATGCAGCCGATTCTTCAAGCTTTCCTGACCAAACATTTTCATTAACAATAATTAACGAGAAGGTACCTGCGGCTTAATTTAATGTATACCGGTATAATCATATTTCATATGAAACTAAAGCATATTGTGAAGGTTTGTATTATGATTGACAACAACAATTTTTCAAGATCGCCCCGAGTCCCTTTAATGATATTGTGTATTGTATTTACTATTTTAATATGTTAAAGAATAAACTGTTACTTGCTTGATTTGTATTATTTTCTCTTCTTTTCATTCCACTGCAATTCAACTAATATGTATAATTTACCTATATTTAAAACTGAGAAATAATGTCAGTGAATTCTTTTGAAATTAAATTACAAATGGTATTTGGTTTTGACGGTTGGCTTAAAGAAAATTTTGATAGTTATTGCCCTTAATGAAACAAAAAATAACTGGTGTTCAACTTGTTTATATGCTTAATTTTAGTTATTATGTAATTATTATATAATTAAGTTGCCATCATGTCCATCTGTTCCGCTTTCTTGTCCGCTCGGCTGCTCCTATGTTTTCCATCCGATTTTCATAAAACTTCACAGGAAATATCAGTATGATTTCTAGAAGTGCATATTTTCATGACGTTACAGTTACATAATCTTTGGCAAAGTTACCGGATGTTGGAGTTTCTTAATCTAAAGCTTGTCCGCTCGACTACGTTTTTCACCTGATTTTCAGGTATGATTTCTAGTAGCGCATATTGTCAGGATGTTCCAGATGAATGATACTTGGCAGAGTTACTGGTCCTTGAAGTGTTTCGAATCTGCATGTCTTGTCCGATTTGCTTAAGATAGTTGTGGGACTTGGATGTTTTGTCATCTGATTTTTATGAAACTTGATTATTAAGTAACAATATGATGTCAAGTAGTACACATTGTCAGGAAATTCCGGTTTGGGATCACTTTGTCGATAGTCACGTAATTGATGTTGTCCGTCACAATTTTGTGTAATCAAAGACTATGAGAGCTTCCCTGAACAAACTTAGTGTGCAATACCTGATGTTCAAGATCGCCAGTAAGTAATGATGTGAAGGAAGCAAGTCAGCGATCCCCGCCATGACCATATGTATTGTGTCCCCCCTGAGCAAGACACTTCATCTGCATTAGCTTAGTACTGGTTCTACCCAGGAAGACACTTCATCTGCATCAGCTTAGTACTGGTTCTACCCAGGAAGACACATTAGCTTAGTACTGGTTCTTCCCAGGAAGACACTTCATCTTCATTAGCTTAGTACTGGTTCTACCCAGGAAGACATCAAGAGTGATTAAAATCAGTTTAAATGTAAAATAAATAAGTTTAAACAAAGGAAGCAAGGGAAGATATATCAGATATAAATTACAGTATTGCCTTTTATAGTTTTAAGTCGTCTTATATTGTTGCCTACTCTAAAACTACACCAGCTAACTTGACAAAAGTAGGTCTGCAAGAGTACTACCATGTAATGATGTGTAGGAAGTAAGGCAGGTAAAACCTACAGGAGTTCTTGCCCTTCTTATTTTAAAGAAAAGTCTTAATATTGATATTGTAAACTTTAATCTGCAACCTAGCTTACAACATTACAAATTATTGACCTAGCTCATGAAACTTTATACAGTTCTTCATTATGTATTATTCAGTGCCATTGCCATGTCCAATAACTGAATTGTATTTTGGCAGAGTTATGCCCCTTTTCATAAAATGTTAACATGCAACATAACCTATTTCATAGCTTTGCAAAATGTTGACCCATGGTCATGAAACATACATTGTTACAATGCAGAGTTATGCCCCTTTTCTTAAAACTAACAATCTGCTCCATAATTCAACCTTTATAAAAGGTTGTCCTTGCTGAAATAAGCACATGGCAGGCAACACAAGAGTTCCGTGGAACACCTTCTGGTGTTTTTAAAAGTCTGGGCTTTAAGTTGTCATAAACACAGGCAATATCATGCTCACTAACTTATATGCCCGTTTGAAAAACAGGACGTATTGTGGTATGGGGTTGTCTGTCCGTACAACAGGATGTCCGTCAACAATTTGCATTCCACACGATAACTACACAAGTATCAGACCCATCCTCGTGAAACTTCATAGGAACATTTCCCTAGGTGAATGGAGAATCCCTATTGTTTTTGGGACCAGTAGGTCAAAGGACAAGGTCACAGTGACCTTAAATGGAAATATGCATTCTGGATGGTAACTTCGAAACCATAACACAACCATGAAACTTCATAGGTACATTACCCTAGGCGAGAGAAGGAACCCTATTGTTTTTGGGGTCAGAAAGTCAAGGTCACCATGACCATCTATGGAAATATACCGGCTATAACTTCGAAACCATAAAACCTACACTCATGATACTTCATAGGTCAAAGGTCAAGGTCACCATAACTTTACATGGAAATATGCATTTCGAAACCATAACATAACACCTAGCACTCATCACACTTTATGGGTACCTTGCCCTAGGTGAGAGGAAAATACCTATTACTTTTGGGGTCAATAGGTAGGTCAAAGGTCAAGGTCACCATGACCTTATATGGAAATACGCATTCCGGAAGATACTTGAAACCGCAACACCTACACTCATGAAACGAAAGGTTGCCAAGACCTTAAATGGAAATACACATTCTGGGTTATGAAATCATAACAGCTACACTCATGAAATTCATTGATACATTGCCCTAGGTGAGAACATGAACCCTATTGTTTTGGGTCGATAGGTCAAGGTCACCATTACCTTATATGGAAATTTGTATTCCAAATCATAACTTCAAAACCATTACCATCAAGCTCACAAAACGTTATAGGTGCATTGCCCTAGGTGAGCGGAGGAAAGAAATATAAAAAGATCGGACAGGGAAAGTAGCATTCAAGGAGGACAGTCAACCACAAAACACAGAAACAAACACGCAAACAGACAAACAAGAAGGCAAAAAGTAATAATAAATGCAAACGACATCACAAACACAAAAGGGTTGACAATAGGGCTACCGCCTTGGAACGATCAGTGGCAAAGTAGGCCACTGGGGGTTTAAACCGGTTCTAGGGTGCACCAAACCTCACACTTATCCTACAGTCATCACATTAAAACAGGACAGTGTAAATAAAGAAATCCCCGCCATGATCTAAGCTCTAACCAACAAGGCAGCATCAATAGGAAATATAAGTAAAACACAAATATGCTCGTGTAAATATAATACAAAAAAACAATAGCCTAGAAAGCCACAATGAAGGTACTCAATGACTTGGCAGAACCCAGAGCAACAAGAGAATAAAACGTTAAGGGCACGACAAGAAAGATAGATCATAGATCAATGGGCTTTAGGTAGGTGTCATCATAGGGTCCACAGCCTGCCCGGCCATCGTACAATTAAAGATGAAAGCATAGTGGCGAAATGTAAAAGAGTCCACCACCAATCATGCAGTACGTTGCAAAATGATAGGGTCATAATCTCTTTTGATAAACTTTTTAACAAAAGTTTACAAAGTTTAACAAAGATAGTATGAAAGTAATCATGACCAAGAATCTTACGAAGTTTATAAATCACATCACCATAGAAGTCAGGTTGTGATAGAACAGTCCTTAAATTACTTTTATATTTGGAAAGAAGATCAGGGTTACGATAATACAATTTTGCAAAGGTTTTACAAAGTTTATGGTAACGGTAACCCTGATTGAGTAGCTTTTTAGTTATACAAAGATTACGAATATTAAAGTCCTCAACTCGAGTACAAGCTCTTGAAAAACGAATAAGTTGAGACATGTACACCCCATAAAAAGTTGCTCGGGAAACAGCCCCATCCAAGGTGGGATAATTAACAATGTCAAACTTAAAATCATCTCTCTTGTCATAGATTTTGCTAATTATTTCACCATTTTCAGTTGAGAGATCTAAATCAAGAAAAGAAGCGTTATTATCAGATATATTAGCTTTGTTAAGCTGAAGTTCTTTAGGATAAATATTATTAACCATAGTTGGAAAGAAAGGGTTGTCAATGTTCAATATGTCATGCAGATACCGAGAGGTGTCATTTAAGGCTTCACTAATAGCTGCCTGGGTATCTGGGAAAAGACTCCACATGAGTAGTGTTATTTTTACTGGTCCTTTGGGACCAACGAGCCCAATATAGGTGGCTTTGAAGTAGAATACCGCTTAAGCCAGTGCTGGGGGGCATGAGGGGTGTTGCTTCTTTCATTACTTCTCATAAACAGACTCAATAAAACAGAGTCTGCTGCTTTATTCTCTTAAATGTGTTTGTTGCTCCCTAATGGCTGCGTCACATTACACTCCGATTAGGTTTACGATGGGGTACCGGTGTCTAAACGGGCTGAAATTGCCAAATTTTCAAAGGTCTCCGGCCGGTGACCCGTACGATGCCTCACCGGTGACTTGACACCGGAGGGTCACCGGCCGGAGACCTTTGAAAATTTGGCAATTTCAGCCCGTTTTAGAGATTTAGCGCGGAGTTATTTTCTTGCGGCATGAGGCACATCGCCAGCTCACCGTAGCAGACACGGTGAAAAACCCTCCGATACCCGGTCGGACACCTATTGGTATCGGTTGCATGCCGGTGAAAATTTTCACACCCTTGGCGCCAAATAATCCTCCGGTACGGTGCCCGGATGGTCTTATGGTGCCCGGATGGACACCGTAAGGATAGCGTAGGGCCGATAGCCGACCGGATATCGCACAGCTTTTGCCCGTATACCGTACAGTCACCGTAAGATAGCCGATAGCGTAGGCCGATAGCCGACCTGATATCGCACGGCTTTTGCCCGTATACCGTACAGTCACCGTACGATGGTTGCAAACCGGCCGGATACCGGACGACAATTGGACATTTATCGTACGGTAGTCGGCTGATTACCTTAAGAATATCGGACGGTGTCCAGAAGGAAGATGCCAAAGGTTTTCACCAGGTGACCGGGCGAGTACCCTTCGGAAACCGTCCGAATACCGACCGGACCAGGCAGGGTGTATGACCACCCCCTTCTTCCCGGACAGGATTGAAATGTTTCTCTCCGATCTCAAATTATCAACGGTGTCCCACCGATGCCTCTATCTCGGACGGTCCCCGCTTGTAATGTGACGTAGGCATAAGGATCGCCTTTATCAGTCTTTATGAAATCTCTTTCATAGCAAAAAACAAACAAATCTGCGACAAGTGGTGCACAGTTCGTACCCATAGGGATACCAACAATTTGTCTATAAACGGTGGTTCCATACCCGTATACCGTACAGTCACCGTACGATGGTTGCAAACCGGCCGGATACCGGACGACAATTGGACATTTATCGTACGGTAGTCGGCTGATTACCTTAAGAATATCGGACGGTGTCCAGAAGGAAGATGCCAAAGGTTTTCACCAGGTGACCGGGCGAGTACCCTTCGGAAACCGTCCGAATACCTACCGGACCACGCAGGGTGTATGACCACCCCCTTCTTCCCGGACAGGATTGAAATGTTTCTCTCCGATCTCAAATTATCAACGGTGTCCCACCGATGCCTCTATCTCGGACGGTCCCCGCTTGTAATGTGACGTAGGCATAAGGATCGCCTTTATCAGTCTTTATGAAATCTCTTTCATAGCAAAAAACAAACAAATCTGCGACAAGTGGTGCACAGTTCGTACCCATAGGGATACCAACAATTTGTCTATAAACGGTGGTTCCATACCTGACGAAAATATTATCTAATAGGAAGATGAGTGCTTCACAAACTTCATAGCAAGTCCACATAATATAATTTTCTAAACTGCCGTTAGTAAAAAACGCTTTAATATTATTACATGCCAAAAATGTAGTATTTTCTCTAGCGAATGTTTTTTGAATAAGAGAAATTAGCGTGTCTTTAATAAGGTGATGTGGTAAGGTTGTATATAGTGTAGAGAAGTCATAAGTGCTTATTGATGAAACTTGACCTTTATTGAAAATGTTATAAAGAACGTCTCCTGAATTTTTTATAGACCAAAATAAAGTTTTATCACAATATTGTTTAACGTGATCTTTAACGGCAGTAAGCCAAGAAGTTAAACGTTTGGAGATGTTTGTTGTGGTGCAGGCACTAGAATTCGAAATAAAGCGAGCCTTTTACGGATTTTTATGTAATTTAGGAATCCAGTACATAGTAGGCAGCTTATTTTGCTTATCGTTTACACCAGCCTTGAAAGTAGTGCACCGTAGTGATACGTGCGGAAACAACATCATACTCAGTAGAATTAACTGGAGTATACGAATTG